>CM035430.1:123956344-123983844 GCA_020310875.1 Ceratopteris richardii | reverse complement strand
GAGAAATTACAAAAAGGTATACCCCTGAGCAAAATGGGGTGGCAGAGAGGAGAAACAAATTAATTTTTGAAACAGTTAGGTCAATGCTAAATGAGAAAAAAAACTACCTAATTAATTGTGGGTAGAAAGTGTATTTACTTTCACTTATCTGTTTAACAGGTTGCCATCAAAATCCCTTGATGGGATGACTCCATATGAAGCATGGCATGGTAGAAGACCTTCACTTGACGATGTGTTTCTTATGTGCATATACCATCTCAAATAAGAGGTAAGCTAGACCCTAAGGCAGAGAAGTGCTTCTTCAGAGGGTATGACTTGAATTAGAAAGGATACAAGTTTTACAATCCTTCCAACAAAGGATTTATGGTCAGTAGAGATGTTTTCTTTGATGAGAATGATTCTTGGTTTGAAAGTGAATGCAGGAAAGTAAAGTTGCTTTATGACTTGGAAGAGTTTCCAAGTCTCACGAAGGAGGAGCCAAACTAGATTGAATACATCCAATCAGATGATGAGGACATCATCAACCTAGAAGAATTCAAGGCATGGAAATCCAAAGGAAAAGTCAAGATGAAGAAGTTGGAGGGTATACCTGAATCATCTAACCAAACAATTAGAACATCACAAAGGGAGAGCAAGAGGCCAATCAGATATGGTTATGACACTTCTTTAGTGTAGAGGAGGTACTGGGGTATCCGCTTTTAACAAAAGTAGAGAATAAAGGTTAAACACGTCCAGTATGTCACCTACTCAAGGGGGTTCTCTTTAGGGAAGTATACCCTTTAACATTTCTGTGAGCAGGTAGATAACACGGATTGCACAGAGTGGTGAATACTTCAGAAAATATGGACAATCAATGACCAAGGAAGACCAATCACTTCTTGATTTGACTCAGATGATTACAAGGTTGGTCAGATGCTCAAAAGTGCAGGCTTAGAAGGCTAACATGTCATCCTAGAAATAAATAAGCTCAATGCACAGAATCTTCTCATCAGCTTAAGGGGCTAATTACATGCAGTCTAACTCTGAACAATACAAATGGTAAGATTTGCTCAAGAGAATAGAGCTCAATCACCAATACTGACTCACGGAAAGGAAAGAAAATCCAAGGCACTTTCTTACACTATAGTGCTCATAGCCCTCAACTGAGAAGCCTACCCTCTGTATCCACACTACAGAGTAGCTCCTACAATAGGCTTGAAACCACCAAGTGGAAGAGATGACTTCTGCATGTATACCCACGTCAATGAAACTCCAAAAAATGTACCAAAAAAAATGTGTGTACCGTGTACCCTCAAATAGCACAATCCCTTGTTTTTATAGGCCTCAATAGGCCAAGAGGGCCTTGCCAAATCTTCGCGTCCACTGATCACGCGCCGGTTAATCACCCAAAATTGGAGGAGTAGGTCAAATATTCCCTTGATTTGAATTGGATCCACCAACAAAGGCAGTAGCTGTGAATGGTTGGCCGCGACATCTGATTATCTACTTTCACTTTTAACCATTCCACTTTAGTTCCAAGTCTTTATTAGCTCCGAGGATGACTTTTAAACGTTGAACACACTGAACTCTTGGACCAGAAGCAGCTTCTTCCTCCCCTTCGTAAGCCTCATGCATGATTTGATGTTGTTTCCTCCTCATTTCTTCTTCCATGCTAATATCTTGCAGAATAGTTTCCTTACATTTATCACGCTTCATATTTGTCACCTCCTGAGATGGCCTGGAAGGAAGAATTGCCTCCAGAGTTTTGCATTGTTCCTATGTGATTGTGTGTAATTGTGTGTGATTGTGTGCATGTGTTTGTGTGTGTGAGTATGAGTGTGTGCTTATATGTGTGTGAGTGTGTGGGTGCGTGTGTGTGAATGGGAGTGTATGTATATGTGTGGGTGTGGGTGCATTTGCATGAAATTGTGAGCGTGTGTGCATGAAAGTGTGTATGTGTATGTCTGAGCGTGCATGTGTGCATGCGTGTCTGTATGTGTGCTTGTGTGTGTCGCATGTGTGTATGCTTTTATGTGTGTGAGTGGGTGTGTGCGTGTGTGTGTGGGGGTGTGTGTGTGGGTGGGGTCATGTATGTGTGAGTGTGAGAGGAGGCGCAAGTGAGGGGGCTTGCGGGGCAGCGGGGAGGGTGGCGGGGAGTGGGGGGCTTGCGGGGGCAGCGGCTGCGAGGAGGCGGGGGGTGGCGGGTGCGGGTGGGTAGAGGGGTGGGGGGTGGCGGGTGGGATTATGCGGGGTGGCGGGGAGCAGCAGGGAATGAGGCGGGGGAGGGGGGAGGAGGGACTGCGCGGGGGCTGCGGGGTATTGCAGGCGCAGGGTGGCGGGGTAGCGGGAATGGTGGGGAATGCAGCGGGGGGGGGCGGGGGAATGCAGCGGGTGCGGGGTGGGGACTAGGCGGGGTGCGGGGGAGGAGAGAGAGAGAGAGAGAGAGAGAGAGAGAGAGAGAGAGAGAGAGAGAGAGAGAGAGAGAGAGAGAGAGAGAGAGAGAGAGAGAGAGAGAGAGAGAGAGAGAGAGAGAGAGAAAGGGAAAAGAGGGTGGGTCACACGCAGGGAGAAAGAGAGAGACAGAGAGAGAGAGAGAGGAAGAGAGAGAGAAAAAGAGGGAGAGGGCAGAGGGGGGCTTGCGGAGAGGGGGAGGGTGGCGGGGAGTGGGGGCCTGCGGGGGCAGCGGCTGTGAGGGGGCGGGGGGTGGCGGGTGCGGGCGGGTAGAGGGGTGGGGGGTGGCGGGTGGGATTATGCGGGGTGGCAGGGAGCAGCAGAGAATTAGGCGGGGGAGGGGGGAGGAGGGACTGCGCGCGGGCTGCGGGGTATTGTAGGCGGAGGGTGGCGGGGTAGCGGGAATGGCGGGGGAATGCAGCGGGGGGGGGGGGGGGGGGGGGGCGGGGGAATACAGCGGGGGCAAGGTGGGGAATGCAACGGGGGAGGCGGGGGAATGTAGCGGGTGCGAGGTGGGGACTAGGCGGGGTGCGGGGGAGGAGAGAGAGAGAGAGAGAGAGAGAGAGAGAGAGAGAGAGAGAGAGAGAGAGAGAGAGAGAGAGAGAGAGAGAGAGAGAGAGAGAGAGAGAGAGAGAGAGAGAGAGAGAGAGAGAGAGAGAGAGAGAGAGAGAGAGAGAGAGAGAGAGAGAGAGAGAGAAAGGGAAAAGAGGGTGGGTCACACGCAGGGAGAAAGAGAGAGAGAGAGAGAGAGAGAGAGAGAGAGAGAGAGAGAGAGAGAGAGAGAGAGAGAGAGAGAGAGAGAGAGAGAGAGAGAGAGAGAGAGAGAGAGAGAGAGAGAGAGAGAGAGAGAGAGAGAGAGAGAGAGAGAGAGAGAGAGAGAGAGGGCAGAGGGGGGCTTGCGGAGAGGGGGATGGAGGAGGGCTCTTGCGGGAGGAGGTGGAGGGGGGCTCTTGCGGGAGGAGGTGGAGGGGGCTCTTGGGGGAAGAGGTGGAGGGGGGCACTTGCGGGAGGAGGTGGAGGGGGGCTCTTGGGGGAAGTGGAGGAGGAGGGTGGAGGAGGGTGGAGGAGTGCGGAGGAGGGTGGAGGAGGGTGGAGGAGTGCGGAGGAGGGCGGAGGAGGGCGGAGGAGGGTGGAGGAGGGTGGAGGAGGGTGGAGGAGGGTGGAGGAGGGTGGAGGAGTGCGGAGGAGGGTGGAGGAGGGTGGAGGAGGGTGGAGGAGAGTGGAGGAGTGCGGAGGAAGGTGGAGGAGGGTGGAGGAGGGTGGAGGGAGAGTGGAGGAGGGTGGAGGAGGGTGGAGGAGGGTGGAGGAGTGCAGAGTAAGGTGGAGGAGGGTGGAGGAGGGTGGAGGGAGAGAGAGAGAGAGAGAGAGAGAGAGAGAGAGAGAGAGAGAGAGAGAGAGAAAGAAGAAGATAGAGAGATAGAGATAGAAAGAGAGAGAAAAGAGTGAGATTGCAGACATTCAGACTACAAGCCATCCCAGAGAGAGGCATTGATCCGGGAGAGAACCGAAGTGGCTCCATTACCTTTACAATTGCCATCTTCTCTTCAACAGGCTACAAAGCCTCTCCATAACCTCTGCTTGCGTATCACTTCCTATCACCATGGCCATCCTCCCTGGGCAATGACAGAGGCAAAGATTTGATGTTGCACCACTGACCAGCTCTGTCCATGTTGTATCCAAAGATTTCGAACAACCCCACCCCTTCCAACCTGAGCTGGATGATATTCCTTGGCCTTCCTTATTGTTTAAAATGACAAGAGAGAAGACGATAGGGATCTACAGACCCCCACATCAAGCTTTTGCACTGTCCCTGGTGCAATTTCTCCCTTATTTTAATTTATTTAATGAGATTTAACTACAATTACTGAAAAGAAACATGATATGTACAAGGGATAGAATGCTTCCACTTTGACCTAGTTCAGATACTTCTTCACCCTGGAGATGTTAACCAGGGGAATCCTTTTACCCTGCAGATCTTCCAGATGCACAACGCCATGTGGCAATACTTTGATTACCTTATAAGGTCCTGCCCATTTGGGTGCCAATTTAGTTGAAATTGCTGGGACCTGATGCACTTAAACCATGGACCCTTCTTGAACTTCATTCGATCTCAGATACCTGTCATGTAATTTCTTGCGCTCTTCTTGTGTCACCAGAAGTTTCTGCATTGCCCCTTCTCTGTACTCTTCTAATGCCACCAATCTCTGAATGGGGGGTTCAAGTCCAATGGTTTTGATTCCTATTTCTATTCTGATGATAAACTCAAATGGTGCCAATGCCTCTTTCCCATAAACTAAGCGAAAAGGAGTCTCGCCTGTGGTTCCCCTCTTCGTGGTTCTGAAAGCCCAAATTGCACCAATTAGTGCTAGTGGCCAAGAGCTTTGATGATCAAAAGATAATTTGCGAAGTAGTCCAATCAAAATCTTATTGGAACTCTCTGCTTGGCCATTTGCCCTGGGGTAATAGGCACAAGACTTTTTATGGAAGATTTTGTACCTGTCAAATATAAACTGGAGCAATTGATTTACAAAATGTGTGCCCTTATCACTAGTAATTTCCAGTGGGCAACCAAATCTTGAGAAAATACGTTTATACATAAATTTAGCTACTGTTAAGGCCGTGCAGTCCACAGTAGCTTTAGCCTCTATCGATTTAGTGGCATAACATGTGGCCATCAAAATATACTTTTTACCTCCTGGTTGACCAGTAGGGCTAATTGGCCCTATGAAATCAAGACCCCATCGTTCAAATGGAAGCCATCCGGTAGATATGACTAATGGTTGGAAATTCAATCTGGTTGGCGCGGGAGCACACCTCTGGCAGATGTGGCATTCTTTAGCAAACTTGATTGCATCCTTGAAAATATGAGGCCACCATAAACCTTTGTGGATGATTCTATGAGCCAATTCTTCCCCCTTTAGGTGTCCTTCACTGTGTGCAGCCTCTAGCAAAAGATTTACCTCCTCTGGATAGACACACCTTCTCAATATATCATCCTGACAATATTTATATAAATTTCCATTTATAAGAGAATAGGCTTTGGTTTTCAGGAGCAGTCTTCTCTTTTCTACAGGTGTCAAGTGTTCCGGGGTCTTTCCAGTAGTGAGAACATGAAGAATTTCATCATACCAACCAGTCCGAATTGTTACTAGGAAGAGATTGCTATCTACTAGTTCATCATTGATACCTGTTGCCGTTTCACTCATTGCCGTCTTGGACACTTGATCTGCCATGTAGTGCTCTTTTCCTGGCTTAATATGAATATCAAAATTAAATTCCTGAAATAGGAGTAACCATCTCCAAATCCTTCCAGCTACTCTAGGTTTGTTTATCAAATACTTCAAGGGCTGATGATCAGAGATAACAATGAAATGTACACCAAGGAGATAATGTCTAAACTTGTGAAGAGCAAATACGATAGCCAAACCTTCTCTTTCTGTCGTATTATAATTCCTTTCAGCTTGGTTAAGTAGTCTGCTCGCATAAGAGATAGGTCTATCCACTTTGTGAGATGATGGTTGAGCTAGAACTGCACCAACAGCATGAAGACTAGCATCTGTATGTACATGAAATTCCAATGACCAATCAGGAACACTTAAAAGTGGAGCAGTACATAGCCTCAACTTTAGTTCACAAAATGCTTTGTCAGCTTTAGCACTCCATGAGAAAGGAATCTTTTTACTAGTAAGCCTTGACAAAGGCTTAGCAATTTCTGAATACATCCGGATGAATCTTCTGTGATACCCTGCATGGCCCAAGAAACTTTGCACTTCCTTTGGACTTTGTGGAATAGGCATGGAAAGAATAGCTGTAACTTTTGCAGGGTCAACAGTTATACCTTCAGCAGATACTATGTGACCAAGAAGAGTACCCTTGGTGACCAAAAAGTGACATTTATCAGGATTCAATTTCAAACCTGTTTTGAGACATTGCTCAAAAATTTCTTTTAGATTTTCCAAATGGTCATGGAAATCTTGAACTGCTACTCTTTTATCTGTACCTGAGAATACTGAAAAGTCATCCATGAAAATGCGCAGAAACTTTGGAAACCATTTGCCCAATATCAGATACATTGTTCTATTAAATGAAGCCGGTGCATTCTTCAAACCAAAAGCCATTCGAGTATAGACATAAGTGCCCCAGGGAGTGACAAAGGCTGTTTTGTCCCTATCGTCAGGATGGATCACTATCTGATTGTAGCCACTAAAACCATCCAAGAAACTATACAAAGTGTGACCAGCTACCTCTTCAAGTACTTGCTCTCTGAAGGGCTGAGGAAATCCATCTTGAATAGTCACTTTATTCAAAGCACGAAAATCAACACATACTCTTATTTTTCCGCTATTTTTCTTGGGCACAATAACCATAGAGGAGAGCCACCTGGAATGTTCTACTGGCACAATTATACCTGCTTCCTCTAGTTTTGTAATCTCTGCCTTTACCGCCTCTGCATACTTCGGATTGAGTCGATATGACCTACTTCTTACTGGCGCGGCTCCCTCAACTAAGGGTATCCGATGTAACCGAAGCTCTTCTAGTATTCCTGTTAAATCTTTGTAGGACCATGCGAAGACACTTTTGTAAGTAGAAAGCAAAGAAGTTACCTTTTGTAGCAAAGGAGGATAATGCCACAACCAGGATGCCAAGTGAACTATTTGAGGGTTCTCTTCATCCCCTAAATTTACTTCTTGAACCAATGTTTCAGAATTGGTCTTGCTTGAGAAATCATCTCCACTATATGCAGGAGTGGATTTTAATTTATATTCTACAACATGTTCTTTCATCC
The DNA here is from genome assembly GCA_020310875.1 of Ceratopteris richardii. Classification (NCBI taxonomy): domain Eukaryota; kingdom Viridiplantae; phylum Streptophyta; class Polypodiopsida; order Polypodiales; family Pteridaceae; genus Ceratopteris; species Ceratopteris richardii. The sequence continues at coordinate 123,976,628 of CM035430.1, read as the reverse complement.
AACCTTGAGGTATATCTGCAAAAGGGAGATCTTCTCTGCTCTTAGGTTCATAATTTTCCCTCTCTGATACTTTTATATTGGTAGCCTCTTCAAAGATTGTATTTTCCTTCAGTTGCTCATTCTCCAACACCTTGTGGTCTTCATTGCCCTTTTCTGTAATTTCCTTATCTGCAACTTCTTCCTCAATTTCATTGATCTCCACTGTGCAACACTCTGCACTTCCCATCATCCAATTTAACAATGTATCATCTTCTTGGGGTAGAGAGGGCATTACCTGAGTATCCATAGTATATCCAGTAGTTTTTCCTGAGTCGAATCCTTCTTCCAAATGTAGTTGTAGTTGGCTATTGGTATTTGTTGAAATCCATAGTTTATTTTTTCCCCAATCTTGCAAAGCTTTTGCTTGTCTCAGCCAAGGTCTCCCCAGGAGTAGAGGGTAAGAAGTCTCCTGTGGAAGTGCAATAACAACAAAATCTAGAACAAAATGGCAGCCCTGTACTACCATCAGTACCTTCTCAATAATGCCCAGTGGCGCAACCCGATGTTGATCTGCCAATGTAACCGTGAATGGTGCCAGCTTGGTGGGGTTCAATTTCAGCTTCTTCATTGTAAAATCTGGCATTAAATTGATACCAGAGCCTCCATCTATGATCACACCTATAAGAGCTTCATCCTTTATACAAACTGATAATCTTGAACTTTGGTAGTCTGCTAAGGGTGCAAGGGGAAAATCAACCATGAATCCATCTATACTAGGTGATTGGACTAAGTGAGCAGAGTGTATAATCTTCAGTAAGTCACTTCTTATTTTTGAATCCATCCTTATAAGTTCATATAGACTAACCTTGTGATGAATACCTTTCAAGATCTGCTCAATGTTTACCTCCTGAGTGTTTTCTTGCAGACTTGTTGGTTGACCCTTTAGAGAAGTAGTCATCTTATCATAAGCTCCTTCAATTTCTACTTGATCCTTCCATCCAGACTCCTTTTCTTCCTCTTTATCCTGAAATCCTTGTTGTTCATCTCTCTGGGTTGCAGCTGCTTGCCTAGCTCTAGTCATCATGGGCATTGTAGAGGATGAAACAGCATAAGTCTGAGTGGTTTTTCCTTCTTCATGTGGAGAGACTGCAATCATGTGGATTGGAGCAGGACGACCTCTTGGGCAATCCTTGGTATAATGATCTTTGGCCTCTGGACAATGTTGACAGGGAGGTGCATCTTCTGGAAGAGAACACCTATTTTGCATGTGGCCATACTCACCACAACGATAGCACATCAAAGGTCTATTATATCTAGGCTTTGCAGGCCTATTCTTCTCTCTATTAGATGTATTTGAAGTACTAGCATAATATGAATCCAAATTTTGAGGGTTACCTCTCTGTTGTGTACCCTTGAGGTAGTAGCAATCCCTTGCTTCATGACCATCTTTTCCACAAAATTGACAGCTTACCTTAATAGGGCAATTAGCATTGGAATGTCCATTGTTATTACAGATTGTACACCAGATTTGTCTCCTTATATCCTGAGTGGTCTTCAAGTCTTCTAACTCTCGGCGAAGCTGGGCTACTTCATCATCAGTGCGACGCAGTGGTGGCAAGACCTTCTCTTCTTGTTGATTTTGTTGCATCTTCAATGCTTCCAATTCCCTTCTCAGTTGCTCAATAGGATCCAAATCTGCAGCATACTTTGGTTGTGTATCCCCTTCAAAATGTTGCCTTGCTTCTTCAATGCGTGATGCAGCTGCAACAAAATCATTGAGGGTAGCATCCAATCTAAGAGACTCACGAAGCTTTTGTTGAGATGACCTGGGCAGAGCCTTCTCAATCCACTTTTTAACCAAGAAATCACCTGGAGCATGTGGTAGTCGTGCAACAAGTGCTTTTGTTCTAGTGTGAAGTTCATGAAAAGATTCACCTGGTCTTAGCTTCAAATTCTCTAGCTGATCTAGATCTCTTTCTGAGGAATCACTTGGTCAGAATCTCTGTGAGAATGCCGCCTTCAGAGCCTCCCATGTAGTGAAATGGCCATCTGCATACTGACTATACCATTTATCTGCAAGGCCCTCCAATGTGGATGGAAAAAGTGCCAGCATTGCATCCTCTCTATTTTGCAGACCTCTTCCACGGCATAAAGAGATGAATCTCCTCACATGATCATCAGCATCCTCATAAGCTTGTCCCTTGAAGGTAGGAAATTTGATGTTTAATCTAGAGAGTAAGTGAGAGAGATCCTCCATTTGTACTAGTGTTTCTTCGGACGTATCTGAGGAGAAGTCTAGAGTTCTGCTATACCTCTCCTTTGACAATGGTGTCGTACCCAAATCAATAGATAAATTTAGGGAGGGCAGAGGGGAGGTAGACTCACTAGCCGTGGTTATTGCTAACTTGTTAAGGCTCCTCCGAACACGAAGACACTCCTTATCTGCTCGTGTATGGGTCATGTACCTACTTGCCAATGTAATAGGGAAAAAATACCTCTCACAGAAATGCAAAGGTCCCACCGTGCGTGCCAAACTGTAGAGGAGGTACTGGGGTATCCGCTTTTAACAAAAGTAGAGAATAAAGGTTAAACACGTCCAGTACGTCACCTACTCAAGGGGGTTCTCTTTAGGGAAGTATACCCTTTAACATTTCTGTGAGCAGGTAGATAACACGGATTGCACAGAGTGGTGAATACTTCAGAAAATATGGACAATCAATGACCAAGGAAGACCAATCACTTCTTGATTTGACTCAGATGATTACAAGGTTGGTCAGATGCTCAAGAGTGCAGGCTTAGAAGGCTAACATGTCATCCTAGAAATAAATAAGCTCAATGCACAGAATCTTCTCATCAGCTTAAGGGGCTAATTACATGCAGTCTAACTCTGAACAATACAAATGGTAAGATTTGCTCAAGAGAATAGAGCTCAATCACCAATACTGACTCACGGAAAGGAAAGAAAATCCAAGGCACTTTCTTACACTATAGTGCTCATAGCCCTCAACTGAGAAGCCTACCCTCTGTATCCACACTACAGAGTAGCTCCTACAATAGGCTTGAAACCACCAAGTGGAAGAGATGACTTCTGCATGTATACCCACGTCAATGAAACTCCAAAAAATGTACCAAAAAGAATGTGTGTACCGTGTACCCTCAAATAGCACAATCCCTTGTTTTTATAGGCCTCAATAGGCCAAGAGGGCCTTGCCGAATCTTCGCGTCCACTGATCACGCACCGATGAATCAACCAAAATTGGAGGAGTAGGTCAAATATTCCCTTGATTTGAATTGGATCCACCAACAAAGGCAGTAGCCGTGAATGGTTGGCCGCGACATCTGATTATCTACTTTCACTTTTAACCATTCCACTTTAGTTCCAAGTCTTTATTAGCTCCGAGGATGACTTTTAAACGTTGAACACACTAAACTCTTGGACCAGAAGCAGCTTCTTCCTCCCCTTCGTAAGCCTCATGCATGATTTGATGTTGTTCCTCCTCATTTCTTCTTCCATGCTAATATCTTGCAGAATAGTTTCCTCACATTTATCACGCTTCATATTTGTCACCTCCTGAGATGGCCTGGAAGGAAGAATTGCCTCCAGAGTTTTGCATTGTTCCTATGTGATTGTGTGTAATTGTGTGTGATTGTGTGCATGTGTTTGTGTGTGTGAGTGTGAGTGTGTGCTTATATGTGTGTGAGTGTGTGGGTGCGTGTGTGTGAATGGGAGTGTATGTATATGTGTGGGTGTGGGTGCATTTGCATGAAATTATGAGCGTGTGTGCATGAAAGTGTGTATGTGTGTGTCTGAGCGTGCATGTGTGCATGCGTGTCTGTATGTGTGCTTGTGTGTGTCGCATGTGTGTATGCTTTTATGTGTGTGAGTGGGTGTGTGCGTGTGTGTGTGTGGGGGTGTGTGTGTGGGGGTGTGTGTGTGGGTGGGGTCATGTATGTGTGAGTGTGAGAGGAGGCGCAAGTGAGGGGGCTTGTTGGGCAGCGGGGAGGGTGGCGGGGAGTGGGGGGCCTGCGGGGGCAGCGGCTGCGAGGGGGCGGGGGGGTGGCGGGTGCGGGCGGGTAGAGGGGTGGGGGGTGGCAGGTGGGATTATGCGGGGTGGCGGGGAGCAGCGGGGAATTAGGTAGGGGAGGGGGGAGGAGGGACTGCGCGGGGGCTGCTGGGTATTGCAGGCAGAGGGTGGCGGGAATGGTGGGGAATGCAGCGGGGGGGGGGGGGGGGGGCGGGGGAATGCAGCGGGTGCGGGGTGGGGGCTCCCTCTCTCTCTCTCTCTCTCTCTCTCAGTCTCTCTCCCTCTCTCTTTCTCTCTCCCTCTCTCTCTCTCTTTTCTTTTTCTATGTTTTTTCTTTACTAATATGTTCATTGTTTGGTTTTGCAAAAGATTTTGGGATGCATTCTTTGGAAATTCGACGAAGAAGAACTTCAAGTGGATTTTGACGATCGTGTCAAAAAAAACTTTCTCTCTCTCTCCCCTCTCCTTCCCTCTCTCTCTCTCTAAACACACCTCTATTTTTATAGATCTAACACTTTGGCAAGTAGATCGCACATATTGTATCATTCTGTTTTCTTTCTTTATGTTTTTGCTTTTCTAATATCTTCTCTCTTTAGTTTTGCAAGAGATTTTTGAGATCAAATCTTTGGAAATTCAACGAAGGAGAATTTCAAGTGGATTTTGACAACTTTGTTTCAAAAATTACATCAATGTAAGTAAAACATATATCACTCTTTTATCTTTCTTTATATTTTATTTTCTAATATCTTCTCTCTTTACTTTTGTTTGAGAGAGAGAGACAGCGAGAGAGAGAGAGGGATATGCATATGCATACATGCATGCATATGCATGCATATATGCATACATGCATGCATGGACATGCATACATGCATGCATGCATGCACATGGATATATGCATATGCATGCATGCATATGCATGCATGCATATGCATACATGCATGCATGCATGCATATGCATACTGTTGGAACATCAATCTTACACTATGCTTGAGGTGGATTTGATCTACATCGAAGGCTATCGCATCAAAAGAATATCCGTTGGAGAGTTCTTTTTCATATGCTCATTTATTGTATTTTTTGAGAATATTTTGATGGATCATTTACCGTTGTGAAAGCCTTGAGTTGTACACATGTAAAGGTACAAATATAGAGCCCAAATCCCACGAATTTGTGGTGGTTGAAGTTGCATTCAATCAAGCAAATCAAGTCACCTAAAAGTAGATCAATCAAGATCTTAACTTTTTCTAGATTGTAGGAAAGTGAATTGATTCCCTCCAACAACCATTCCCACCTTCATTTGAATTAAAATTCAACTTGTAAAACTCGTGGAACACTCCTAGAGTCTATATAAAGACTTGGAATCACTTGTAAAATACATGGAAGCAATATACATACACTTGTGACCATCATTGTCTTGCTCCTTCAATTTTCTGCATCATCTTCTTCGCCAACAGTAATCTTGCAGAGGCTGCGGCTCTCTCTCCACAGCTCCAAATTGAGTGCAAGAGGACTCATTGGAAAGGTATTCGTGTATAGTTTATGCCTGTAAAGTTTCAAAGAATTTGGTTCAGCAAATTTGGAGAAATCTGAGGTTTTCTGCCTCGGGGTCAATCTTTGCGTATTCCTGAAAAATAGGAAGTACCACTGGTGAATGTCGCATTCATTCCTATAGCATATTTTGCTTATTCCTTATATTTTTGTGCATTCCATACACTCAACCCTATGTGTATCACTCCCATAAAAGGATTTTTTCTAATTGTAATCAGGTTGGTCTCTATGGGCATTTGAATTTCATTGTCTCTTCCATAGATAGTAAGTTTTTTGAGCTAATCGACGCGCGAACCTATCTGTTTTGTATCGACTCATTCTCCTTGATGCTCCAAGGTATATAGTATGTTTCTTTGCACTTATAGCATGCCTATAAGGTCTATTTGAGTCTCCAAAAGCTCAAGGGCTGGTCTTGTGCCGGTTGGCTTGACCAAACTTCATCGCTTCGAAACGCACTTTTCTACCTTCGACAAGCTTCTCCAAGTTTCTTTCAGTGGTATCAGAGCTAGATCAAAATGGGTGACGGCTTTCCCTCAATGATCGAGAAGCTTGATCGACACAACTACGCGGCTTGGCAAATCAGAATGGAGGCCTACTTGCAAGGTAGAAATCTTAATGGAATTGTAGGAGGTGATGAAGCTATGCCTATTCCAAGATCCAAAGGAGGACTTACACAAGAGGAGACAGATAAGCTCACACTTTGGTGCGCAAGGGATGCTCAAGCAAGGTCGTATATACTAAACTCTATCTCTGACTTTCTATTACCACATATTAGAGGATGCAAGACATCTCAAGAGACTTGGGATGCCCTCGAGACTTTCTTTTCTGCTAGTACCAAAGCAAGAAACAATCATCTTTGGAATGAGTTCAACCAAATGAAGAAGACACCTAAACAAACGGCAATCAAAGTGATAAGCAATGGCAATCCTTCACGACGGCTTACGATCTCATCATGGATGTGCAAACTCCAGACTTCAACATCTTTCTTGGAAAACTCTTCAATCAAGAAGCCAACAATAGCATAAAGGAAGGTAACTCTTATTATGGTAATTCAACTAGTGCTCTATATGCAGATAAGAAGGATAAGAAGCAGAAAGGCAAGAAGAAGGAAGAAGGAAGAAGACGAAGAAGAGACTTCCCAAGCCAACTTCGCAAGCAAGAGCAAGTGGAAAGGGAAGAAGAAGGGACCAAAGCAAGACAAAGCCAAAGGTCAGAATGTTCAACCTTGTTCCATATGTGATAAGACCAACCACATCACTCAGAATTGCTGGTTCAATGGGAAGACCCAGAAAGGAAGTGGAAGAGGTGGATATGGCGGCAATAGAGGCAGAGGTGGACACAACTTCAACAATAACAATAGAAGCTATAATAGAAGGGACTACAACAATTATTCAAAAGATCAACCACATGAAGACTCATTACTTCTTATGATTCTAAGCCACAAAGAAGGTAAAGAAGATGATCATTTGTTCTACATAGATTCAGGATGCTTGAATCATGTTGCAGGCAACATTGCTCTTCTATCTGACTTGGAAAGTCCAAAGCATAGACATGAAGTGCAAACAGGGGATGACACGAAGCACAATGTGGAGAAGATTGGTAACATCAAAGCTTCCAATGGCAGGACAAACATTCTGAGTAAGGTTCTCTATGTACCCACTATCACTAAAAACCTAATAAGTGTAGGCGAAATAGTTGAAAAAGGCTTGCAAGTTAGGTTCACCCAACATGGAGCTTTTGTGGAAGATCCATGTCAAGGCTTCAAGAAGATAGCCCGAGGTGAGAAGCATGATAGGCTCTTTACTTTTGAAGTAGGAGATACCAGGAACATAGCTCTATTCAACTTTGGGTCTCAAACCCTAAGTGAGCTTGAAGTGTTGCATAAGAGGCTTGCTCATGTGAATGAAAGAACCTTGAAGGATATATGCAGGGATCAAAGTGTTCTAGGACTGTCGAACATATCAAAGCAACACATGATCAACAGGTGTGATGCATGTCAGATTGGGAAGGCACAAAGACAACCATTCAACCACAAAGGCTACATCCACAACAACTTATTGGACTTAGTACATACAGATGTATGGGGACCAAGTCAAGAACCTTCATTGGCAGGATCAAGGTATTATGTCTCATTTATTGACGACCATAGTAGATGGACTGTTCTATACTTTATCAAGAGTAAGAATGAAGTATTTGATTGCTTCAAGAAGTATCTTGCACATGTGGAGAATCATACAGGTAGATCACTAAAGAAGCTCAGATCTGATGGAGGGGGAGAATACTTCTCCAAAGAGTTTGATGAGTTCTTCCAGGACAAAGGTATCAAAAGGGAAGTGACTACTAGGTACTCTCCTCAACTAAATGGAATTGCAGAGAGGAGAAACAAGACATTGGTTGGATCAGCCCGAACAATGCTTGAAGAGAAGAAGTTTCCACATTATCTATGGGCAGAAGCTATTTCAACTGCAGTGTACCTTGTCTATCGACTACCATCCAAATCACTTCAAGGTATGACTCCTTATGAAGCATGGCATGGAAGAAAACCTAGTCTTGGACATTGCAAGGTTTTTGGTTGTTTAGCTTATGTTCATGTACCATCACAAATAAGAGGTAAGCTAGATGAAAGGGTGACAAAGGCAGTGTTTATTGGATATGATTCAACTCAGATGGGTTACAGGTTCTTCAATCCTTCAACCAAGCAATTCACTACAAGTAGAGATGTTGTGTTTGAAGAACACAGGTCTTGGTATGATGAAGATAAACAAAAGGTAACACTACCATATGATCTTGATTCTGACTCTCATCAATTAGAAAGCAACCATGATACACAGGTCCAGGATGCAAGAAGTGATACAGATGATGACCAAGATGAAAGAGAAAGGGATTACATGCTATGGAAGTCAAGAGGCAAAGCAAAGATGTAAGAGGTTGGAGAATGCTCCAAACAAGCACCTAGAAGATCAGCAAGAGAGAAGAAACAACCAGAAAGGTATGGATATGATTCCACATTTGTTACAAAGCATTCAATCTACTTGGCAAAAGACTCTATTTCAGAGGAACCCTCAACCTATCAAGAGGTAAAGGGAAACCCTAATTGGGAAAAGGCCATGAAGATAGATGCATTGAAGGAAATGGACACTTGGGATTTGGTTCCAATGTCAGCGAATCAAAAGGTAATTGGTTGCAGATGGGTAGATAAAGTTAAAAGAAATTCAGATGGATCAGTTTGCAGGTACAAGGCAAGATTAGTTGCCAAAGGATGCTCACAAACTCATGGTATAGACTATGAGGAAACATTCTCACAAGTTGCAAAGATGACTACAATCAGGACATTGATAAGTGTAGCTGCTGCAAGGAATTGGAGACTCCTCCAACTTGATGTGAAAAATGCATTCTTAATTGGTTGGATAAGTGAAGAGGTATACATGTCACAACCAACAGGTTTTGAAAACCCTAATCATCCATCTTATGTTTGCAGACTTTAGAAAGCATTTGATGGACTGAAACAAGCTCCAAGAGCTTGGAATTACAGGTTGGTTACATATCTTCAAGATCAAGGGTTCAAAGCTAGCAGCACATATCCTTCTCTATTCATCAAAACGAATCACAACGAGGTTATCTATCTATGTGTATATGTATATGATATTATTGTGACAGGTGATGATCTAAATGGCATTCAAAGGATCAAGAGACACATGCAAGAGGAGTTCAAAATCAGTGACCTAGGTGAGCTCACATATTTCCTAGGTATGCAGGTGATATACACAGATGAAGGAATGTATTTGACTCAAAGAAGGTACATTCAAGATCTTCTTCTCAAGTTCAAAATGGAGAACACTAAACCTGCAGGTACACCTTTGGAGATGAATCATAAACTTAGTGTTTATGAAGGTGAGAAAATTGAAGACATAAAAGAGTATCAAAGCTTGGTAGGTAGCTTGATATATGCTACTCATACAAGGGCAGACATCTCGTATAGTGTGGGAGTGCTTAGTCAGTTCATGCACTCACCAAGAAGACCACACATGGATGCGGCTAAGAGAGTACTTAAGTATCTCAAAGGTACAATCAACAAAGGTATATTCTATCCTTACTCTTCAGATTTGGATATCGAAATCTACTCAGATGCAGATTGGGCAGGAGCTAAGGACGATAGAAAAAGTACATCCGGTTACTTAGCATTTGCAGGTTCGAAGCTAGTGTCATGGAGTTCCAAGAAGCAACCAACAGTTGCTTTATCTTCAACTGAAGCAGAGTACAGAGGCTTGACCATAGCAACTCAAGAGGCAATATGGTTAAAAGCATTGTATATAGATTTGGGACTTGTGAGTTCCAAACCTCACATATTTGGAGATAATGTAAGTTCCATGCATCTAGCGACAAATCCTATTTTCCATGCGAGAACCAAGCACATAGAAGTCCATTACCACTTCATCAAGGAGAAGCTCATGGCAAACGAGATTGACATTTCTTTTGTTCTGATTGAAAAGCAAGTAGCAGATATGATGACGAATCCACTTGATGGAATAAAGCTTTGTAGATTCAAACCTAAGGCAGGTATTCAACCTATCAGAGAATGAAGACTCAAGCATACTTTAGCTTGAGGGGGAGCTGTTGGAACATCAAGCTTACACTATGCTTGAGGTGGATTTGATCTACATCAAAGGCTATCGCGTCAAAAGAATATCCGTTGCAGAGTTCTTTTTCATATGCTCATTTATTGTATTTTTTGAGCATATTTTGATGGCTCATTTACCGTTGTAAAAGCCTTGAGTTGTACACATGTAAAGGTACAAATATAGAGCCCAAATCCCATGAATTTGTGGTGGTTGAAGTTGCATTCAATCAAGCAAATCAAGTCACCTAAAAGTAGATCAATCAAGATCTTCACTTTTCCTAGATTGTAAAAAAGTGAATTGATTCCCTCCAACAACCATTCCCACCTTCATTTAAATTCAAATTCAACTTGTAAAACTCGTGGAACACTCCTAGATTCTATATAGAAACTTGGAATCACTTGTAAAATACATGGAAGCAATATACATACACTTGTGACCATCATTGTCTTGCTCCTTCAATTTTCTGCATCATCTTCTTCGCCAACAGTAATCTTGCAGAGGCTGCTGCTCTCTCTCCAGAGCTCCAAATTGAGTGCAAGAGGACTCATTGGAAAGGTATCGGTGTCTACTTTATTCCTGTAAATTGTGAAGGAATTTGGTTCAGAATATTTGGAGAAATGGGAGTTTTTCTACCTCAGGGTCAATCTCTCCGTATTCCTGAAAAATAGGAAGTACCACCAGTGAATGTCGCATTCATTCCTATACCATATTTTACTTATTCCTTATATTTTTGTGCATTCTATACACTCAACCCTATGTGTATCACTCCCATAAAAGGAGTTTTTCTAATTGTAAACACCCTGGTCGCTATGGGCATTTGAAGTTCATTGTCCCTTCCATAGATAGTAAGTTTTTTGAGCTATTTGACCCGCAACCTATCTGTTTTGTATTGACTCATTCTCCTTGATGCTCCAAGGTACATAGTATGTTTCTTTGCACTTATAGCATCCCTATAAGGTCTATTTGAGTCTCCAAAAGCTCAAGGGCTGGTCTTGTGCCGGTTGGCTTGACCAAACTTCATTGCTTCAAAATGCACTTTTCTACCTTCGACAAGCTTCTCCAAGTTTCTTTCACATACATGCATGCATATGCATACATGCATGCATATGCATACATGCATGCATGCATGCATATGCATACATGCATGCATGCATATGGATACATGCATATGCATACATGCATGCATGCATATGCATACATGCATGCATGCATATGCATACATGCATGCATGCATATGCATTCATGCATGCATATGTATACATGTATACATGTATACATGCATACATACATGCATACATACATACATACATGCATACATGCATTCATATGCATATACATACATACATGCATGCATATAGATACATGAATGCATATGCATACATGCATGCATGCATATGCATACATGCATGCATGCATATGCATACATGCATGCATGCATATGCATACATGCATGAATGCATATGGATACATGCATATGCATACATTAATGCATATGGATACATGCATGCACATGGATACATGCATATGCATGCATGCATATGCATACATGCATGCATGCATATCCATACATAGCATATGCATGCATGCATATGGATACATGCATGCATGCATATGCATACATGCATGCATGCATGCATGCATATGCATACATGCATGCATACATACATGCATACATACATGCATACATGCATACATGCATACATACATGCATACATGCATACATGCATACATGCATGCATACATATGCATATACATACATACATGCATGCATATGGATACATGAATGCATATGCATACATGCATGCATGCATGCATATGCATACATGCATGCATATGCATACATGCATGCATGCATATGGATACATGCATGCATGCATATGGATACATGCATGCATGCATATGGATACATGCATATGCATACATGAATGCATATGGATACATGCATGCATATGGATGCATGAATGCATATGCATACATGCATGCATGCATATGCATACATGCATGCATGCATATGCATACATGCATATGCATATATGTATCCATATGCATGTATCCATATGCATGCATGCATGTATGCATATGCATGCATGTATGCATATACATGCATGCATATGCATACATGCATGCATGCATATGCATACATGCATATGCATATATGTATCCATATGCATGTATCCATATGCATGCATGCATGTATGCATATGCATGCATGTATGCATATACATGCATGCATATGCATACATGAATGCATGCATATGGATACATGCATGCATATGCATACATGCATGCATATGCATACATGCATGCATGCATATGCATACATGCATGCATATGCAAACATACATGAATGCATGCATATGCATACATACATGAATGCATATGCATACATACATGAATGCATATGCATACATACATGAATGCATGCATATGCATACATGAATGCATACATATGCATACATGAATGCATGCATATGCATACATGAATGCATATGGATACATGCATGCATGCATATGGATACATGCATATGCATACATGCATATGTATACATGAATATGCATACATGAATGAATGCATATGCATACATGAATGCATATGCATACATGCATGAATGCATATGCATATACATACATGAATGCATATGCATATGCATACATGAATGCATGCATATGCATACATGCATGCATGCATATGCATACATGCATGCATGCATATGCATACATGAATGCATGCATATGCATACATACAGGAATGCATATGTATACATGAATGCATATGCATACATGCTTAAGCATGCATATGAATATGCATACATGCTTAAGCATGCATATGCATATGCTTACATGCTCAAGCATGCATATGCATATGTAAGCAAGCAAGCATATGCTTACATATGCATACATGCTTAAGCATGCATATGCATATGTAAGCAAGCAAACATATACATACATGTATATGTACATGTATGTATACAAGCAAGCATATGCATACAAGCTTAAGCATGCATATGCATACAAGCAAGCATATGCATATGTATATGTATATACAAGCAAGCATATGCATATATATATGTATATGTATACATGTATGCATATGTATATGTATATGTATACATGTATGCATATGCATATGCATACATGTATGCATATACATACATGTATATGTACATGTATGTATACAAACAAGCATATGCATATGCATATGTATACATGTATGCATATGCATATGCATATGTATACATGAATGCGTATGTATACAAGCTTAAGCATGCATATGCATACAAGCAAGCATATGCATACATGAATACATATGCATACATGAATGCATATGTATACGTGAATGAATATGTATACAAGCTTAAGCATGCATATATATACATTGGATGAGATGAGATCTTCATATTGCATCAGATGGGATCTCCACGTAACTCTTGGGGTGCACATGATCATGATGAATCGAAGATATATCATATCCGTAATGGAGCTCCAGTTATGGATGCGGCGGGGAAGTCAATTCGACAACGTATACGACAACTGTGCTCTATCGAATTCGGTCATTCAGTAATGTTAAAATGGGTCGAATAGGTTTGAGACTCTAAAAAGCATATCACACAATGCATATATGAAGAGTACCGGCCTGCACCTGGCAATCCTGTTGTGAGTTCCGATTGGATACAACATACAGCACGCGAGGTGATGTTGCATCGACGATCAGAAGCTCGTGATGCTTTCAAAGCAGGCTTACCGAAGCCTGTACGGCTAGACGCCAAAGAATGGGAATCGATTTAGGATGAACATCAACATACTCCTGACCGGTATTGTCAACAAAGAGATGCGGCGGCCACACGGTTAGATACGGTTGGAACGTCGCATTTAGGTAGCGGCGGATACGACAGTATGCGCTACCAATTTGTAAGTATGATGTTAATTATTGAAGTTGTTTGTGTTAAGTATATTATGTATATTCATCTAACATTTTGCATATTTACTATAGGAGTTGGCAGTGGGTCGTCCTCCAACGGGAACTGAAGAATCGTATGGATATCGACATGGACTGACTGCACTATTACAAGACTTAGAGGGACGCGGTGCAATCGTCTCATGGGAGAATATTCTTGATTAGGTAAAGTCATATCTTGGTTTCGTGTTTCTAGTTGTTGTTTATAAATGTCATGTTTATTGGTCTTATTTTATACATATGTTTTGTTGCAGGATTGTAGGTGTAAATATTTTGATCAATGCCACAATTTTGTATCACACTCGCATACGACAATGATGAACCATTATTTTGTATTCGATTCCTATATGGAAGTGTTTTGTCACATTGCCACAATTTTGTATTACACTCCTATGTGGCAATGATGTACCATAATTTTGTATTCGATTCCTATATGTAAGTGCTTTGCCACACTTTTTTTCATTTATGGAATATACGACTTTCTGTACATGAATCATTGTTCATTTTTGTTCATATAAGTTTATGTTTTGGTTGCCATTAGAGTACATAACACATGTACTCAGTTGGGCAGAGTGTATTGTCTTTTGCTAAACAACATCATGCTTTAGCAAAAGACAACACACTCTATCCAAAAACATTTGTGCAGGTATGGTCATCGGTATATGCGTCGGTAGGTCCAGTATGGTCGTCGGTATATGCGCCGGTACACCCAGCGAACGTCGGTATAGACGTCCGTATTTGCGTCGGAAATACCGACGCTTATACCGACGTTTATACCAATGCCCATACCGGTGCTTTGGTTTCGACGCCTACACCAACTGCAACACCGACGTCGCGAAGAATTCACGCCCGTTCATTTGCCTTGGTAGCAACCTCGGTATACCCTTGATATGTTGTAGTGGAACCATCTCGTTATTAACAGGGAATGTCTTGGATATTTTCATTCAATTCCGGATTTTTCTCTTTTGTTTTTTCTTTAACAGGACATTCATCCGGCATTTACTCTCCATTGTTTGAATTAATTGAAAGAACAATTGTCCAAGTGAACGGCATAGTACTCAAGGGACCTCCTGTATTCCAAAAAGCAAGGTTAAGATGGTCAAAAAATGATACAACAATGATGGCATGAAGGCCACAAGGAAGCTAGGTTTGATGGCTAGCTTAAGGTCCAATACATGTCAACTATGGTTAACAAGGGTTGAGCCAGGGATTCACCTCAAGAGGCAAGAGCTCAAATTAGTTGAACTAGCACACATCAATAATGTTCCATTGTTTCTGATATGTTGGTAAGATCTTATGAATTTTATTTGGGGCTAGTGGAGGGCATGTGTTATAGTGTTGACGGGCTAAAGGGGATCCTATAAATGCATAGAGGCAAGAGGTCAAAAGATCAAATTATCTGAGAAAAAGAAAAAGGTATTTGAGCATAGTCGAACTCTGCTATAATCAAAGTTTCTACACACCGATTCTCAAGGTGAGATAAAATGCCGTTGAATCTTGCTCAAAGGACAACGAGTTTTCTTATGTTCATGTGTCATCATCTGCCTATAATGGAATCTATATCTCCAATCCTTTCCTCTTCTTCTTCTTCACAACACACTTTCATACAGTCAAATCAAATCTTCACAAATGTTTCGTTTTTCTCTTCTATCTTTTAATGCATCAGTGAACAGGACATTCACTGGCTTTGCACAAGCGGAAAGATTACCACAGCTTGGATAAGTTCATATAGGGGGGGGCTGCTCTCTCTCCCTCTCTCTCTCTCTCTTTCTCTCTCTCTCTCTCTCTCTCTCTCTCTCTCTCTCTCTGTGTGTGTCGGTGTGACACACACCCGACCATATACACATGCATTGAAGCTCATATGATTTGATGAAGCTGGCAAAAGAAAAGAGTACAAACAAGCTTTCAAACGCTCAATTTTACTGACATATTATGTTCACTTGAACTCTATATCTCCACTTCATTCATAATTCTTTGACTAGAACGCCTTGATTGTATGGGTTCCTGGATTGCAACCTAACAAATAAGTTCACAGCCGCAAGTCAAACGAAACAGTGAAATGACAAGCGGTTCATGGATACGGCCAAAAGAGGACCTATACACGTCTGAGCTACTAGTTTGTGATTCTTCTGACCTATACACGAAAAATAGCGATAATTTCATTACCAAAACTCATGTACTATTCTATTAAGTGAGTAGCAAGTAATGTTTTTGTTATGAATAAAAGTTGTCCCAAGCATGCTAGGTGGTATACATGATTGGAAATGAAGTAAAGAGATATGATAATCCCTTGTAAATTATTGAAGGCAATTTATTTTTTTGTTGGGTTGGGTTCATTGATGTGTTAAAATGTTTAACAAACTTTTAGAAGAAAAGGGGGGATTAATGCACTTCTCAAAGAAAAAAAGACACCTGCAAGCTAGTTCCTTTGGTGTTATAATAACTCCAATTTTAGTAAGCTGATCTTGTAAATGTTTGATTCGGTTAATGAATTCTTGATCACTTTTATGATTTTTGGTCTTCTATATTAGAGATTCAATATGCCCCAACATTCATGTTCTTTGGTGGTATGGTGGACTACAATAAGCATAGAATCACTGGCACTCGTAGCAATGGAACATAATGCATCTCCACTTTGCCTCATCAAAGCTCGAAGAAGATCTAGATTATGATGCATTTTCACTCAAGGATTAAATGGGTCTTATATCACAATCTGCTCTTGATCACGCCATGTTGACCACATGAAAGGATCCAATAACTCTTAGGATTCCAAAAATATATAGATTTTGAACTTTTAACGTGTGCACCTTGTTCCATCAAGGCTCTCTCTTGTCAATGGACATGGATGAACAAACATTGTTTTAACAATAACATTAGCGAATGCATCGGCACTAGAAGATGAAGGCATTACCCACACACATTGTTGATGAAAATATGTACTTCCATGTTTCGAAAATGATTCTCTTTAGTGATGGATATATCATAGACATGACGCCATATAAGAAATTAATTATGCAAGAAAATGCAAAGAAATCAGCAATGAAGACAAGAACCATAGTAGAAGATACTAAATTCACTACAAATGATAAGTACAAAGATTATGGAATTATCCACCTCTCCACTTTGAAGAAAGAGCTTAAATGGTGATCTCACAACTCTAGAAAGGGATAAAAAGGCACAAATTTGCTAGCTCAATTTCATGTTTGTTCTAGTGCACAAGTCGTTGCCTACACACACACACACATACATATATATATATATATATATATATATATATATATATATATATATATATATATATATATATATATATATATATATATATATATATATATATATATATATATATATATATATATATATATAGATGTGTGTGTTTCTGTGTATGTGTATGTGTATATATATTTGTATATATGTATATATATATATATATATATATATATATATATATATATATATATATATATATATATATATATATATATATATATATATATATACACACACACACAGATATATATATACACATATATATACACATACACATACACAAAACACACACACACACACATCTATATATATATATATATATATATATATATATATATATATATATATATATATATATATATATATATATATATATATATATATATATATGTGTGTGTGTGTGTGTGTGTCTTTAAATATATACACATACACATTCTATGCAAGTGTATGTCCAAATCATAGTTCTCCAAATATGCCAATCTTAATCTCACAATCGTTAAATATTTTCCAACTCTATTATCCTTTTATCAAATTGAATATGATTTTTTTATTGGCGTTTATTGCCTAGTTTAATTTAGGAATTCATGTCAGCTATGTAGATAGAACTCATCCTCGTATAGCATTGGGTATGACCTATGCTTCTTATCGTGTTACTTTTGGGATGGAGAAGCGTTTATAAAGGATATTATACATCTCATTGGTGCGTTTAATTGGATTCACATTACGGTAGAATCAGAAATTCTCTAGGTAGATTACTTTTAAATATTCTTTGACACTTGTGAGTTCATTATTGTTTTTTAGAGTACTAGCAATCATTAAGAAAAAAGAGTCTGGATCTCCTATTTCTGAGGGAAAGCATCTTCGCGTAATGAAGGTGCAAGTAAAATAATTGAACCCATAAAAGTACCTTGGTGAGATTAGTGTGAAAAGAGTGCATGGGATTGAGCAATGGATCAAAAATTTGGATTAGTGCTATGTAATATAGTGGAACAGAAGAAAACGATTCAACATGGTACCCATAATATGATGGAGGTCACATACAGATGATGCATAATAGTGAACATGATAAATTGGAGTCCACCACATGGGCAAAAATCAAAGTAATCTTGTATAGTAACATTAATGAGCAAGTTCGAGCATTTGATGCTTGCTTCTTACAGCGTCATCATTTGACTTTGTAGAAGTATGCAGATCAGTACAGAGGGATTATAGTGACAATCCCAAACCACACACAAACAAGGTTGTAGATATGGCCTTGGTGCTAAAGGATACAAGATGCTCATTAACATGGCCTACATGATAGAACATTTCCATCCAAATCATTGGTAAAAAGTGTAATTAATCCTTCTAGTGATTGGAAGGAGAAGGAAATATCTTGTATGGTACAGACAGCATGTTAATGCTCTAGCTTGACAACGTAGGAAAAATGAGAAGGCTTCAATGAGCGCATTCACTATGGATGCCTAGGTCAACATTCATATCAGGTATGTCAAAAAGAAAGAAGATATCACCAATGATGCTCATCTTATTCTTCTCCATTATCTCCTTTTGATTTTGATTTATTGGCTTTAGAGACTGAGTAATGATTTGAAGTTTCAAGTAAAATAATCAAACCCATAAAAGCACCTTGGTCAGATTAGTGTGAAAAGAGTGCATGGGATTGCGCAATGGATCAACAATTGGGATTAGTGATGTGTAATATAGTGGAGAAGAAGAAATGATTCAACATGGTAATTATGGTATGATGGAGGTCACTTAGAGATGATGGAGAATATTGAACACACTAAGTTGGAGTCCACATTGGCAAAAATCAAAGCAATTTTGTACACTAATATTAATGAGCACATTGGAGCATTGGATGCTTGCTTCTTGCAACATCATCATTTGACTTTGTAGGAGTATGCAGATCAGTATAGAGGGATTATAGCGACAACCCCAAGCCACACACTAACAAGGTTGTAGAGATGGCCTTGGTGCTCAAGGATATAGGATGCTCATGAACATAGCCTACATGACAGAAAATTTCCATCCCGGCCACTATCAAAATAAAATGTAATTAATGCTTCTACTATTTGGACGGAGAATAAAAATCTTCTATGGTAGAGACACCATGTCAATGCTCTATCTTGACAATGTAGGAAAAAGGAGAAGGCTTTCAAGGAGCGCATTCACGATATATGCTTAAGTGAACATTCATATCATGTATGTGAAAAGAAAAGAAGATATAAACAATGACGTTGGTGGAGGAAAATAAGTCTTCCTCTTCTACTTCATTATCTCCTTTTGATTTTGATTTATTGGTTATAGAGACTAAGAAAAATCCTACATTTAAAGATAAAAAATCTATTTTGACTATCATGGTTACTAAAAAGGTAACCATTTTGTCGGATATGGTCTTCTTGCTAGTTTCGTAGATGGGTTTTGAGTTCCCCAACATAGGGCTAGTAGAGTAAAAGGTAAATGCACATCCTATGAATATTTTCTTTGACAAAAGAACATGAAACATAATAAAATTTGTACTAGTCAAGAAGACAAATTTAAAGAAAACTCCAACCTACTATACCTATCATGTGGACTTAGCAGATGGAATGTGGTCTAGGACTTGAGATGGGTGAGTAGACAGATTGCCATTGTAGTTTCAATCCTATAGATACGACCTAGATTTCAAGATATATGGGTGAACTAGGTTTGATCCGATGCTCAATAAGGAGTAAAAATGCTAGCAAGAAGTCCACTATTGATATTCAAATATATATTCTCCTAGTTGTGTGGTAACGTTTACTGTGTTACTATCCATGGCCAATCAGATATGAAGAACTACAAACAAGTGTCTAACTTTTCTATGATGAAAGCAAAATGTAATTATTTGTAATTTTTGTGTTTTTAAC
>CM035430.1:123936344-123951344 GCA_020310875.1 Ceratopteris richardii | reverse complement strand
ACACAAGGGCTAGAAAGAACCATTTGTGGATTGAGTTTACCACTCAAAGGAAGCAACCCAAGAAAGGCATCTTAGAGTATTTGAACAAAGGCAAGGATGTGGCTGACCAATTGGATGGCATAGGAGAGGAGATTGAAGAGGAGCAAATTGTAAGACAAGTGATCAATGGTATTAAGGTAGATGGAAAATGGGAGAGCTTCACAACTGCCATGGACTTGTACATGGACATGCAGATTCCAGATCTTACCACAATCATGAGGCAACTCTTTAGCCATGAAGCCAAGCTCAACAAGATTGGAGATTCATCAAGGGGTAATAGCTCTTCTGCCCTATACAGAGATAAAGGCAAGTCTAAATAGAAAGGGAAAAGCGAGAAGATTAAGGATGAAGGAGCCACCTCTCAAGAAAACTATGCAAGGAGAGGTAGAAACTCAAGAGCTAGGGGCATAGGAGGTAAGTAGGGTAGGGGGAGACCCTTCAAGTCTTCCGTGGTTTCTCAAATCATACTACAGATGATTGTTACAAGAACTTCAAGAATCAGAGAGGTAGAGGTTTCCAAAGAGATGGATATACTGAATGAAGAGGAAGATTCAACCATCATCAAGGCTACAATAACAACTACAACAAAAATTACAATAACAACTATCAAGGAGGCTACAAGTCAAGGAAAGACCACAACAATTATACAAAGGAACAAGAGGATTGCCTTGTGATTATGAATATGACTTCAAAGCAAGGTATGAATGATGACCATCTCTTCTACATTGACTCAGGATGTTCAAACCATGTGGCAGGCAATGTAGCTCTTTTCTCTGACCTTGAGGAACCAAAGGGAAAACATCAGGTACAAGCAGGCGATGACATCAAACACTCAGTCGTTAAGGTAGGAAATGTTAAAACCTCTGATGGAAATAGAAATCTGTTGAGCAAGGTTCTGTATGTACCTATAATTACCAAAAATTTGATTGGCGTTGGACAAATTGTGGAAAAGGGTTTGCAAGTTAGATTCAATTTGTATCTTTCATTGATGAATTCAGTAGGTGGACTATCTTATACTTTATGAAGCACAAAGATGAAGTATTGAGTTTCTTTAGGAAGTATCTTGCACTTATTGAAAACCAAACAGGAAGAAGCCTAAAGAGACTAAGTTTAGATGGAGGAGGTGAGTACTTCTCAAATGAGATTGATGCATTCTTGCAAGATAGAGGAATCAAAAGAGAAATTACAACAAGGTATACCCCTGAGCAAAATGGGGTGGCAGAGAGGAGAAACAAATTAATTTTTGAAACAGTTAGGTCAATGCTAAATGAGAAAAAAAACTACCTAATTAATTGTGGGTAGAAAGTGTATTTACTTTCACTTATCTGTTTAACAGGTTGCCATCAAAATCCCTTGATGGGATGACTCCATATGAAGCATGGCATGGTAGAAGACCTTCACTTGATGATGTGTTTCTTATGTGCATATACCATCTCAAATAAGAGGTAAGCTAGACCCTAAGGCAGAGAAGTGCATCTTCATAGGGTATGACTTGAATTAGAAAGGATACAAGTTTTATGATCCTTCCAACAAAGGATTTATGGTCACTAGAGATGTTATCTTTGATGAGAATGATTCTTGGTTTGAAAGTGAATGCAGGAAAGTAAAGTTGCTTTATGACTTGCAAGAGTTTCCAAGTCTCACGAAGGAGAAGCCAAACTAGATTGAATACATCCAATCAGATGATGAGGACATCATCAACCTAGAAGAATTCAAGGCATGGAAATCCAAAGGAAAAGTCAAGATGAAGAAGTTGGAGGGTATACCTGAATCATCTAACCAAACAATTAGAACATCACAAAGGCAGAGCAAGAGGCCAATCAGATATGGTTATGACACTTCTTTAGTCACTAAGCATTCTATTTATCTTGCAAAGGATTTGTCACTTGAAGAGCCATCATCATATGAAGAGGCAGAGACCAAGATAGAATTGAAGCACTCAAGGAGAATGATACTTGGGAGCTGGTGCCAAAGAAGATGTCTATGAAGGTAATTGGTTCTAGGTGGATGTACAAGATCAAAGGAAATTATGATGAATTAGTAAGCAGGTACAAAGCTAGACTTTTGCCTAAGGGTTTTGCACAAACCCAAGGAGTTGATTATGAAGAAACCTTCTCACATGTGGCCAAAATGCCAACCATCAGGGTATTGGTAAGTGTGGCTGCATCAAAAAATTGGAACATTTACCAATTGGATGTAAAAAAATGCATTTGTAAATGGCTGGATTTCAGAGGAGGTGTACATTTCTAAAACTCTTGGATATGAGGATCCAAGCAAGATAAATTATGTGTTAACTGAACAAAGCTCTTTATGGATTGAAACAGGCACCTAGGCCATGGAACCATAGGTTGAGTACACACCTTCAGTATCAAGGATTCATCATGAGTAAAGCAGATTCTTCTCTGTTTGTCAAGAGAAGTAACTCAGAGGTGATATACCTATGTGTGTATGTTGATGATATCATACTTACAGGTAATGATGCTAATAACATCAAGCAGATCAAAAATCAAATGATGCAAGAGTTCAAAATGAGTGATCTAGGGTCACTAAGTATTTTCTTGGACTTGAGTTAGTCTATACTAACTCTGGAATTTACATTACTCAAAGAAATTATGTACACGATATGGTGAAGATATTTCAATTGCAGGATGCCAAGGTAGCAAGCACTCCTATGGAGGTGAACCAAAAATTAAGTGCTCATGAAGGTGATGTGATTGAAAATATTGCAGGATATCAAAGCATAGTGGGAATCTTAAATTATGCTACATTGACAAGGATTGATATTGCTTATGGAGTAAGTGTTTTAAGTCAATTTATGCACATACCTAGAGTACCTCATTTGGAAGATGCCAAGAGGATTTTGAAGTACCTTAAGGGCACTCAAAATCAAGGTTTATACTTTCCTTATGCTTCAGATTTGGACATCAAGATATACTCAGATGCAGATTGGGAAGGTTACAAAGATGATAGAAAGAGTACCTTAGGTTATGTATCTTTTGCAGGTGACAAGCCTATATCATGGAATCACAGCTGCATTGCCTCGGAATCACAGCTACGTTGCCTCGGGATCACGGCGTCGATATATGCATTGGTATATGCGTCGGTATATGCGTCCGTACTTTTCTCGAAATACCAACGCTTATACCGATGCTTATACCGACGCTCTCTTTTTAACCGGGCCCAAACCCGAAATTTGTCATTCTGCTCGTTTTGAATGTAGAACTGCTTTTGGGTTTGCTCGCGCCAACAGCAGAACTCTGTTTGCCATCCTCTCTCTCTCTCTCCCTCTCTCCCTCCCTTCCCTCTCGCTCTCTCCCTCTCTCTCTCCCTCCCTCTCTCTCACTATCTCTCTCTCTCTCTCCCTCTCTCTCTCTCCCTCTCTCTCTCTCTCACTCTCTCTCCGTCTCTCTCCCTCTTCCTCTCTCCTTCTCTCTTTCTCTCTCCCTCTCTCTCTCTCTCTCTTTTCTTTTTCTATGTTTTTTCTTTACTAATATGTTCTTTGTTT
Organism: Ceratopteris richardii; assembly: GCA_020310875.1. NCBI lineage: Eukaryota > Viridiplantae > Streptophyta > Polypodiopsida > Polypodiales > Pteridaceae > Ceratopteris > Ceratopteris richardii. The sequence continues at coordinate 123,947,800 of CM035430.1, read as the reverse complement.
GGTTTTGCAAGAGATTTTGGGATGCATTCTTTGGAAATTCGACGAAGAAGAACTTCAAGTGGATTTTGACGATCGTGTCAAACAAAACTCTCTCTCTCTCTCTCTCTCTCTCTCTCTCTCTCTCTCTCTCCCTCTCCTTCCCTCTCTCTCTCTCTAAACACACCTCTATTTTTATAGATCTGACGCTTTGGTAAGTAGATCACACATATTGTATCATTCTGTTTTCTTTCTTTATGTTTTTGCTTTTCTAATATCTTCTCTCTTTAGTTTTGCAAGAGATTTTGGAGATCAAATCTTTGGAAATTCAACGAAGGAGAATTTCAAGTGGATTTTGACAACTTTGATTCAAAAATTACATCAATGTAAGTAAAACATATATCACTCTTTTATCTTTCTTTATATTTTTGTTTTCTAATATCTTCTCTCTTTACTTTTGTTTGAGAGAGAGAGAGAGAGCGAGAGAGAGAGAGAGAGGGATATGCATATGCATACATGCATGCATATGCATACATGCATGAATATGCATGCATATATGCATACATGCATGCATGCACATGCATACATGCATGCATGCACATGCATACATGCATGCATGCACATGCATACATGCATGCATGCACATGGATACATGCATATGCATGCATGCATATGCATACATGCATGCATGCATATGCATACTGTTGGAACATCAAGCTTACACTATGGTTGAGGTGGATTTGATCTACACCGAAGGCTATCGCATCGAAAGAATATCCGTTGGAGAGTTCTTTTTCATATGCTCATTTATTGTATTTTTTGAGAATATTTTGATGGCTCATTTACCATTATGAAAGCCTTGAGTTGTACACATGTAAAGGTACAAATATAGAGCCCAAATCCCACGAATTTGTGGTGGTTGAAGTTGCATTCAATCAAGCAAATCAAGTCACCTAAAAGTAGATCAATCAAGATCTTCACTTTTCCTAGATTGTAGGAAAGTGAATTGATTCCCTCCAACAACCATTCCCACCTTCATTTGAACTCAAATTCAACTTGTAAAACTCTTGGAACACTCCTAGAGTCTATATAAAGACTTGGAATCACTTGTAAAATACATGGAAGCAATATACATACACTTGTGACCATCATTGTCTTGCTCCTTCAATTTTTTGCATCATCTTCTTCACCAACAGTAATCTTGTAGAGGCTGCTGCTCTCTCTCCAGAGCTCCAAATTGAGTGCAAGAGGACGCATTGGAAGAGTAGCAATGTCTAGTTTATGCCTGTAAAGTTTCAAAGCATTTGGTTCAGCAGATGTGGAGAAATCTGAGTTTTTCTGCCTCGCGGTCAATCTCTATGTATTCTTGAAAAATAGGAAGTACCACCGGTGAATGTCGCATTCATTCCTATAGCATTCCATAAACTCAACCCTATGTGTATCACTCCCATAAAAGGATTTTTCCTAATTGTAATCACGCTGGTCGCTATGGGCATTTGAAGTTCATTGTCTCTTCCATAGATAGTAAGTTTTTTGAGCTAGTCGACCCACGAACCTATCTGTTTTGTATCGACTCATTCTCCTTGATGCTCCAAGGTACATAGTATGTTTCTTTGCACTTATAGCATGCCTATAAGGTCTATTTGAGTCTCCAAAAGCTCAAGGGCTGGTCTTGTGCCGGTTGGCTTGACCAAACTTCATCGCTTCGAAACGCACTTTTCTACCTTCGACAAGCTTCTCCAAGTTTCTTTCAGTGGTATCAGAGCTACATCAAGATGGGCGACGACTTTCCCTCAATGATCAAGAAGCTTGATCGACACAACTACGCGGCTTGGCAAATCAGAATGGAGGCCTAATTGCAAGGTAGAAATCTTTATGGAATTGTAGCAGGTGATGAAGCTATGCCTATTCCAAGATCCAAAGGAGGACCTACACAAGAGGAGACAGATAAGCTCACACTTTGGTGCGCAAGGGATGCTCAAGCAAGGTCGTACATACTAAAATCTATCTCTGACTTTCTATTACCACATATTAGAGGATGCAAGACATCTTAAGAGACTTGGGATGCCCTCGAGACTTTCTTTTCTTCTAGTACCAAAGCAAGAAAGAATCATCTTTGGAACGAGTTCAACCAAATGAAGAAGATACCTAAACAAACCATCATAGAGTTTGTTACCAAGGTCAAGGAGGTTGCAGATCAGTTAGCATCCATATGAGAGCTATTGAAGAAGAGGTCATCATGAGGCAAATTCTCAATGGCATTCGAAGTGATAAGCAATGGCAATCCTTCACGATGGCTTACAATCTCATCATGGATGTGCAAACTCCAGACTTCAACATCTTTCTTGGACAACTCTTCAATTAAGAAGCCAACAATAGCATAAAGGAAGGTAACTCTTATCATGGTAATTCAACTAGTGCTCTATATGCAGATAAGAAGGATAAGAAGCAGAAAGGCAAGAAGAAGGAAGAAGACGAAGAAGAGACTTCCCAAGCCAACTTCGCAAGCAAGAGAAAGTGGAAAGGGAAGAAGAAGGGACCAAAGCAAGACAAAGCCAAAGGTCAGAATGTTCAACCTTGTGCCATATGCAATAAGACCAACCACATCACTCAGAATTGCTGGTTCAATGGGAAGACCCAAAAAGGAAGTGGAAGAGATGGATATGGCGGCAATAGAGGCAGAGGTGGAGATAACTTCAACAATAACAATAGAAGCTATAATAGAAGGGACTACAACAATTATTTAGAAGATCAACCACATGAAGACTCATTACTTCTTATGAATCTAAGCCACAAAGAAGGTAAAGAAGATGATCATTTGTTCTACATAGATTCAGGATGCTCGAATCATGTTGCAGGCAACATTGCTGTTCTATCTGACTTGGAAAGTCCAAAGCATAGACATGAAGTGCAAACAAGGGCTGACACGAAGCACAATGTGGAGAAGATTGGTAACGTCAAAGCTTCCAATGGCAGGACAAAAATTCTGAGTAAGGTTCTCTATGTACCCACTATCACTAAAAACGTAATAAGTGTAGGCCAAATAGTGAAAAAGGCTTGCAAGTTAGGTTCACTCAACATGGAGCTTTTGTGGAAGATCCATGTCAAGGCTTCAAGAAGATAGCCCGAGGTGAGAAGCATGATAGGCTCTTTACTTTTGAAGTAGGAGATACCAAGAAAATAGATCTATTCAACTTTGGGTCTCAAACCCTAAGTGAGCTTGAAGTGTGGCATAAGAGACTTGCTCATGTGAATGAAAGAACCTTGAAGGATATATGCAGGGATCAAAGTGTTCTAGGACTGTCGAACATATCAAAACAACACATGATCAACAGGTGTGATGCATGTCAGATTGGGAAGGCACAAAGACAACCATTCAACCACAAAGGCTACATCCACAACAACTTATTGGACTTAGTACATACAGATGTATAGGGACCAAGTCAAGAACCTTCATTGGCAGGATCAAGGTATTATGTCTCATTTATTGACGACCATAGTAGATGGACTGCTCTATACTTTATCAAGAGTAAGAATGAAGTATTTGATTGCTTCAAGAAGTATCTTGCACATGTGGAGAATCATACAGGTAGATCACTAAAGAAGCTTAGATCTGATGGAGGGGGAGAATACTTCTCCAAAGAGTTTGATGAGTTCTTGCAGGACAAAGGTATCAAAAGGGAAGTGACTACTAGGTACTCTCCTCAACTAAATGGAATTGCAGAGAGGAGAAACAAGACATTGGTTGGATCAGCCCGAACAATGCTTGAAGAGAAGAAGTTGCCACATTATCTATGGGCAGAAGCTATTTCAACTGCAATGTACCTTGTCAATCGACTACCATCCAAATCACTTCAAGGTATGACTCCTTATGAAGCATGGCATGGAAGAAAACCTAGTCTTGGACATTGCAAGGTTTGCAAGTTGTTTAGCTTATGTTCATGTACCATCACAAATAAGAGGTAAGCTAGATGAAAGGGCAACAAAGGCAGTGTTTATTGGATATGATTCAACTCAGATGGGCTATAGGTTCTTCAATCTTTCAACCAAGCAATTCACTACAAGTAGAGATGTTGTGTTTGAAGAACACAGGTCTTGGTATGATGAAGATAAACAAAAGGTAACACTACCATATGATCTTGATTCTAACTCTCATCAATTAGGAAGCAAGCATGATACACAGGTCCAGGATCCAAGAAGTGATACAGACGATGACCAAGATGAAAGAGAAAGGGATTACAAGCTATGGAAGTCAAGAGGAAAAGCAAAGATGCAAGAGGTTGGAGAATGCTCCAAACAAGCACCTAGAAGATCAGCAAGAGAGAAGAAACAACCAGAAAGGTATGGATATGATTCCACATTTGTTACAAAGCATTCAATCTACTTGGCAAAAGACTCTATTTCAGAGGAACCCTCAACCTATGAAGAGGCAAAGGGAAACCCTAATTGGGAAAAGGCCATGAACAAGGAGATAGATGCATTGAAGGAAATGGACACTTGGGATTTGGTTCCAATGTCGCCGAATCAAAAGGTAATTGGTTGCAGATGGGTATATAAAGTTAAAAGAAATTCAGATGGATCAGTTTGCAGGTACAAGGCAAGATTAGTTGCCAAAGGATGCTCACAAACTCATGGTATAGACTATGAGGAAACATTCTCACAAGTTGCAAAGATGACTACAATCAGGACATTGATAAGTGTAGCTGCTGCAAGGAATTGGAGACTCCTCCAACTTGATGTGAAAAATGCATTCTTAATTGGTTGGATAAGTGAAGAGGTATACATGTCACAACCAACAGGTTTTGAAAACCCTAATCATCCATCTTATGTTTGCAGACTTTAGAAAGCATTGTATGGACTGAAACAAGCTCCAAGAGCTTGGAATTACAGGTTGGTTACATATCTTCAAGATCAAGGGTTCAAAGCTAACAGCTCATATCCTTCTCTATTCATCAAAACGGATCACAATGAGGTTATCTATCTATGTGTATATGTATATGATATTATTGTGACAGCTGATGATCTAAATGGCATTCAAAGGATCAAGAGACACATGCAAGAGGAGTTCAAAATCAGTGACCTAGGTGAGCTCACATATTTCCTAGGTATACAGGTGATATACACAGATGAAGGAATGTATTTGACTCAAAGAAGATACATTCAAGATCTTCTTCTCAAGTTCAAAGTGGAGAACACTAAACCTGCAGGTACACCTTTGGAGATGAATCATAAACTTAGTGTTTATGAAGGTGAGAAAATTGAAGACATAAAAGAGTATCAAAGCTTGGTAGGTAGCTTGATATATGCTACTCATACAAGGGCAGACATCTCATATAGTGTGGGAGTGCTTAGTCAGTTCATGCACTCACCAAGAAGACCACACATGGATGCGGCTAAGAGAGTACTTAAGTATCTCAAAGGTACAATCAACGAAGGTATATTCTATCCTTACTCTTCACATTTGGATATCAAAATCTACTCAGATGCAGATTGGGCAGGAGCTAAGGATGATAGAAAAAGGACATTCGGTTACTTAGCATTTGCAGGTTCGAAGCTAGTGTCATGGAGTTCCAATAAGCAACCAACAGTTGCTTTATCTTCAACTGAAGCAGAGTACAGAGGCTTGACCATAGCAACTCAAGAGGAAATATGGTTAAAAGCATTGTATACAGATTTGGGACTTTTGAGTTCCAAACCTCACATATTTGGAGATAATGTAAGTTCCATGCATCTAGCGGCGAATCCTATTTTCCATGCGAGAACCAAGCACATAGAAGTCCATTACCACTTCATCAAGGAGAAGCTCATGGCAAAGGAGATCGACATTTCTTTTGTTCCGACTGAAAAGCAAGTAGTAGATATGATGACGAAGGCACTTGATGGAATAAAGCTTTGTAGATTCAAAGCTAAGGCAGGTATTCAACCTATCAGAGAATGAAGACTCAAGCATACTTTAGCTTGAGGGGGAGCTGTTGGAACATCAACCTTACACTATGCTTGAGGTGGATTTGATCTACATCAAAGGCTATCGCGTCAAAAGAATATCCGTTGGAGAGTTCTTTTTCATATGCTCATTTATTGTATTTTTTGAGCATATTTTGATGGCTCATTTACCGTTGTAAAAGCCTTGAGTTGTACACATTTAAAGGTACAAATATAGAGCCCAAATCCCACGAATTTGTGGTGGTTGAAGTTGCATTCAATCAAGCAAATCAAGTCACCTAAAAGTAGATCAATCAAGATCTTCACTTTTCCTAGATTGTAGGAAAGTGAATTGATTCCCTCCAACAACCATTCCCACCTTCATTTAAATTCAAATTCAACTTGTAAAACTCGTGGAACACTCCTAGAGTCTATATAAAGACTTGGAATTACTTGTAAAATACATGGAAGCAATATACATACACTTGTGACCATCATTGTCTTGCTCCTTCAATTTTCTGCATCATCTTCTTCGCCAACAGTAATCTTGCAGAGGCCGCTGCTCTCTCTCCAGAGCTCCAAATTGAGTGCAAGAGGACTCATTGGAAAGGTTCATTGTCTACGTTATTCCTGTAAAGTTTCAAAGCATTTGGTTCAGACGATTTGGAGAAATCTGAGTTTCTCTGCCTCAGGGTCAATCTCTACGTACTCCTGAAAAATAGAAAGTACCACCGGTGAATGTCCCATTCATTCCTATACCCTATTTTGCTTATTCCTTATATTTTTGTGCATGCTATACACTCAACCCTATGGAAAGGATTTTTTCTAATTGTAATCACCCTGGTCGCTATGGGCATTTCAAGTTCATTGTCTCTTCCATAGATAGTAAGTTTTTTGAGCTATTCGACCCGCGAACCTATTTGTTTTGTATCGACTCATTCTCCTTGATGCTCCAAGGTACATAGTATGTTTCTTTGCACTTATAGCATCCCTATAAGGTCTATTTGAGTCTCCAAAAGCTCAAGGGCTGGTCTTGTGCCGGTTGGCTTGACCAAACTTCATCGCTTTGAAACACACTTTTCTACCTTCGACAAGCTTCTCCAAGTTTCTTTCACATACATGCATGCATATGCATACATGCATGCATGCATATGCATACATGCATGCATGCATATGCATACATGCATGCATGCATATGGATACATGCATATGCATACATGCATGCATGCATATGCATGCATGCATATGTATACATGTATACATGTATACATGCATACATACATGCATACATACATGCATACATGCATACATACATGCATACATACATGCATACATATGCATATACATACATACATGCATGCATATGGATACATGAATTCATATGCATACATGCATGCATGCATATGCATACATGCATGCATGCATATGGATACATGCATATGCATACATGAATGCATATGGATACATGCATGCACATGGATACATGCATATGCATGCATGCATATGCATACATGCATGCATGCATATGCATACATAGCATATGCATGCATGCATATGGATACATGCATATGCATACATGCATGCATGCATGCATGCATATGCATACATGCATGCATACATACATGCATACATACATGCATACATGCATACATGCATACATACATGCATACATACATGCATACATGCATGCATATGCATATACATACATACATGCATGCATATGGATACATGAATGCATATGCATACATGCATGCATGCATATGCATACATGCATGCATGCATATGCATACATGCATGCATGCATATGCATACCTGCATGCATGCATATGCATACATGCATGCATGCATATGGAAACATGCATATGCATACATGCATATGCATACATGAATGCATATGGATACATGCATGTATATGGATACATGAATGCATATGCATACATGCATGCATACATATGCATACATGCATGCATGCATGCATGCATGCATATGGATACATGCATATGCATATATGTATCCATATGCATATGCATATATGTATGCATATGCATGCATGTATGCATATACATGCATGCATATGCATACATGCATGCATGCATATGCATGCATGCATGTATGGATATGCATGAATGCATATGCATACATGCATGCATATGCATGCATGCATGTATGCATATGGATACATGCATGCATATGCATACATGAATGCATGCATATGCATACATGCATGCATGCATATGCATATGCATACATGCATGCATATGCATACATGCATGCATATGCATACATGCATGCATATGCATACATGCATGCATGCATATGCATACATGCATGCATGCATATGCATACATGCATGCATATGCATACATGCATGCATGCATATGCATACATGCATGCATATGCAAACATACATGAATGCATGCATATGCAAACATACATGAATGCATGCATATGCATACATGAATGCATGCATATGCATACATGCATGCATATCCATACATACATGAATGCATATGCATACATACATGAATGCATGCATATGCATACATGAATGCATGCATATGCATACATGAATGCATATGGATACATGCATGCATGCATATGGATACATGCATATGCATACATGCATATGTATACATGAATATGCATACATGAATGCATATGCATACATGCATGAATGCATATGCATACATGCATGAATGCATATGCATATACATACATGAATGCATATGCATATGCATACATGAATGCATGCATATGCATACATGCATGCATGCATATGCATACATGCATGCATGCATATGCATACATGCATGCATGCATATGCATACATGAATGCATGCATATGCATACATACATGAATGCATATGTATACATGAATGCATATGCATACATGCTTAAGCATCCATATGAATATGCATACATGCTTAAGCATGCATATGCATATGCTTACATGCTCAAGCATGCATATGCATATGTAAGCAACCAAGCATATGCTTACATATGCATACATGCTTAAGCATGCATATGCATATGTAAGCAAGCAAGCATATACATACATGTATATGTACATGTATGTATAGAAGCAAGCATATGCATACAAGCTTAAGCATGCATATGCATACAAGCAAGCATATGCATATGTATATGTATATACAAGCAAGCATATGCATATGTATATGTATATGTATAGATGTATGCATATGTATATGTATATGTATACATGTATGCATATGCATATGCATACATGTATGCATATACATACATGTATATGTACATGTATGTATACAAACAAGCATATGCATATGTATATGTATACATGTATGCATATGCATATGCATATGTATACAAGCTTAAGCATGCATATGCATACAAGCAAGCATATGCATACAAGCAAGCATATGCATACAAGCAAGCATATGCATACATGAATGCATATGCATACATGAATGAATATGTATACATGAATGCATATGTATACAAGCTTAAGCATGCATATATATACATTGGATGAGATGAGATCTTCATATTGCATCAGATGGGATCTCCACGTACACCTTGGGGTGCACATGATCATGATGAATCGAAGATACATCATATCCGTAATGGAGCTCCAGTTATGGATGCGGCGGGGAAGTCAATGCGACAACGTATACCACAACTGTGCTCTATCGAATTCAATCATTCATTAATGTTAAAATGGGTCGAACAGGATTGAGACTCTAAAAATCATATCACACAATGCATATATGAAGAGTACCGGCCAGCACCTGGCAATCCTGTTGTGAGTTCCGATTGGAAACAACATACAGCACGCGAAGTGATGTCACATGGATGATCGGAAGCTTGTGATGCTTTCAAAGCAGGCTTACCGAAGCCTGTATGGCTAGACGCCGAAGAATGGGAATCGATTCAGGATGAACATCAACATACTCCTGATCGGTATTGTCAACAAAGAGATGCGGCGGCCACACGGTTAGATACGGTTGGAACGTCGCATTTAGGTAGCGATGGATACGACAGTATGCGCTACCAATTTGTAAGTATGATGTTAATTATTGAATTTGTTTGTGTTAAGTATATTATGTATATTCATCTAACATTTTGCATATTTACTATAGGAGTTGGCAGTGGGTCGTCCTCCAACGCGAACTGAAGAATCATATGGATATCGACATGGACTGACTGCACTATTACAAGACTTAGAGGGACGCGGTGCAATCCTCTCATGGGAGAATATTCTTGATTAGGTAAAGTTATATCTTGGTTTTGTGTTTCTAGTTGTTGTTTATAAATGTCATGTTAATTGGTCTTATTTTATACATATGTTTTGTTGCAGGATTGTAGGTGTAAATATTTTGATCAATGCCACAATTTTGTATCACACTCGCATACGACAATGATGAACTATAATTTTGTATTCGATTCCTATATGGAAGTGTTTTGTCACATTGCCACAATTTTGTATTACACTCCTATGTGGCAATGATGTACCATAATTTTGTATTCGATTCCTATATGTAAGTGCTTTGCCACACTTTTGTACATTTTTCATTTATGGAATATACGACTTTCTGTACATGAATCATTGTTCATTTTTGTTCATATAAGTTTATGTTTTGGTTGCCATTAGAGTACATAACACATGTACTCAGTTGGGCAGAGTGTATTGTCTTTTGCTAAACAACATCATGCTTTAGCAAAAGACAACACACTCTATCCAAAAACATTTGTGCAGGTATGGTCGTCGATATACGCGTCGGTAGGTCTAGTATGGTCGTCGGTATATGCGCCGGTACACCCAGCGAACCTCGGTATAGACGTCGATATTTGCGTCGGAAATATCGACGCTTATACCGACGTTTATACCAATGCCCATACCGGTGCTTTGGTTCCAATGCCTACACCAACTGCAACACCGACGTCGCGAAGAATTCACGCCCGTTCATTTGCCTCGGTAGCAACCTCGGTATACCCTTGATATGTTGTAGTGGAACCATCTCGTTATTAACAGGGAATGTCTTGGATATTTTCATCCAATTCCGGATTTTTCTCTTTTGTTTTTTCTTTAACAAGACATTCATCCGGCATTTACTCTCCATTGTTTGAATTAATTGAAAGAACAATTGTCCAAGTGAACGGCATAGTACTCATGGGACCTCCTGTATGCCAAAAAGCAAGGTTAAGATGGTCAAAAAATGATACAACAATGATGGCACGAAGGCCACAAAGAAGCTAGGTTTGATGGCTAGCTTAAGGTCCAATACATGTCAACTATGGTTAACAAGGGTTGAGCTAGGGATTCACCTCAAGAGGCAAGAGCTCAAATTAGTTGAACTAGCACACATCAATAATGTTCCATTGTTTCTGATATGTTGGTAAGATCTTAAGAATTTTATTTGGGGCTAGTGGAGGGCATGTGGTATAGTGTTGACGGGCTAAAGGCGATCCTATAAATGCATAGAGGCAAGAGGTCAAAAGATCAAATTATCTGAGAAAAAGAAAAAGGTATTTGAGCATAGTCGAACTCTGCTATAATCAAAGTTTCTACACACCGATTC
>CM035430.1:123931344-123933844 GCA_020310875.1 Ceratopteris richardii | reverse complement strand
ATTTATAAAGGATATTATACATCTCATTGGTGCGTTTAATTGGATTCACATTACGGTAGAATCAATAATTCTCTAGGTAGATTACTTTTAAATATTCTTTGACACTTGTGAGTTCATTATTGTTTTTTAGAGTACTAGCAATCATTAAGAAAAAAGAGTCTAGATCTCCTATTTCTGAGGGAAAGCTTGAGTGGGCATATAACCAAGAGATTTCAACTCTTAATCCTAAAGTATCTAGCATGGAGAAAACGCTCATAATAGTCGGCCTCAATATCATAAAGAAACTAGTACTACTAGTTGAGACTTCCATGCATATGAAAATTCCATCTCTTAAAGAATTGAGTACTCTTATATCACTTGTAAATATTGGATAATCTTCGCGTAATGAAGGTGCAAGTAAAATAATTGAACCCATAAAAGTACCTTGGTGAGATTAGTGTAAAAAGAGTGCATGGGATTGAGCAATGGATCAAAAATTTGGATTAGTGCTATGTAATATAGTGGAACAGAAGAAAACGATTCAACATGGTACCCATAATATGATGGAGGTCACATACAGATGATGCATAATAGTGAACATGATAAATTGGAGTCCAGCACATGGGCAAAAATCAAAGTAATCTTGTATAGAAACATTAATGAGCAAGTTCGAGCATTTGATGCTTGCTTCTTGCAGCATCATCATTTGACTTTGTAGGAGTATGCAGATCAGTAGAGAGGGATTATAGTGACAATCCCAAACCACACACAAACAAGGTTGTAGATATGGCCTTGGTGCTAAAGGATACAAGATGCTCATTAACATGGCCTACATGATAGAACATTTCCATCCCAATCATTGGTAATAAGTGTAGTTAATCCTTCTAGTGATTGGAAGGAGAAGGAAATATCTTCTATGGTACAGAAAGCATGTGAATGCTCTAGCTTGACAACGTAGGAAAAATGAGAAGGCTTCAATGAGCGCATTCTTTATGGATGCCTAGGTCAACATTCATATCAGGTATGTCAAAAAGACAGAAGATATCACCAATGATGCTCATCTTATTCTTCTCCATTATCTCCTTTTGATTTTGATTTATTGGCTTTAGAGACTGAGTAATGATTTGAAGTTTCAAGTAAAATAATCGAACCCATAAAAGCACCTTGGTCAGATTAGTGTGAAAAGAGTGCATGGGATTGCGCAATGGATCAACAATTGGGATTAGTGATGTGTAATATAGTGGAGAAGAAGAAATGATTCAACATGGTAATTATAGTATGATGGAGGTCACTTAGAGATGATGGAGAATATTGAACACACTAAGTTGGAGTCCACCACATTAGCAAAAATCAAAGTCATTTTGTACACTAATATTAATGAGCACATTGGAGCATTGGATGCTTGCTTCTTGCAACATCATCATTTGACTTTGTAGGAGTATGCAGATCAGTACAGAGGGATTATAGCGACCACCCCAAGCCACACACTAACAAGGTTGTAGAGATGGCCTTGGTGCTGAAGGATATAGGATGCTCATGAACATAGCCTACATGACAGAAAATTTCCATCCCGGCCACTATCAAAATAAAATGTAATTAATGCTTCTACTATTTGGACGGAGAATAAAAATCTTCTATGGTAGAGACACCATGTCATTGCTCTATCTTGACAATGTAGGAAAAAGGAGAAGGCTTTCAAGGAGCGCATTCACGATATATGCTTAAGTGAACATTCATATCATGTATGTGAAAAGAAAAGAAGATATAAACAATGACGTTGGTGGAGGAAAAGAAGTCTTCCTCTTCTACTTCATTATCTCCTTTTGATTTTGATTTATTGGTTATAGAGACTAAGAAAAATCCTACATTTAAAGATAAAAAATCTATTTTGACTATCATGGTTACTAAAAAGGTAACCATTTTGTCGGATATGGTCTTCTTGCTAGTTTCGTAGATGGGTTTTGAGTTCCCCAACATAGGGCTAGTAGACTAAAAGCTAAATGCACATCCTATGAATATTTTCTTTGACAAAAGAACATAAAACATACTAAAATGTGTAGTAGTCAAGAAGACAAATGTAAAGAAAACTCCAACCTACTATACCTATCATGTGGACTTAGCAGATGGAATGTGGTATAGGACTTGAGATGGGTGAGTGGAGAGATTGCCAGTGTAGTTTCAATCCTATAGATACGACCTAGATTTCAAGATATATGGGTGAACTAGGTTTGATCAGATGCTCAATAAGGAGTAAAAATGCTAGCAAGAAATCCACTATTGATATTCAGATATATATTCTCCTAGTTGTGTGGTAACGTTTACTGTGTTACTATCCATGGCCAATCAGATATGAAGAACTACAAACAAGTGTCTAACTTTTCTATGATGAAAGCAAAATGTAATTATTTGTAATTTTTGTGTTTTTAACATAAACAGTTGTTGTTTTAGAAAATTAAAAGTATTTTGGAAGCTCAATTTTCTTTCAAGATGAGCACTAAGTTTCAAAATATGTCTCTTTTCG
>CM035430.1:123923844-123926344 GCA_020310875.1 Ceratopteris richardii | reverse complement strand
TGGCTGCATCAAAAAATTGGAACATTTACCAATTGGATGTAAAAAAATGCATTTGTAAATGGCTGGATTTCAGAGGAGGTGTACATTTCTTAAACTCTTGGATATGAGGATCCAAGCAAGATAAATTATGTGTGTTAATTGAACAAAGCTCTTTATGGATTGAAACAGGCACCTAGGCCATGGAACCATAGGTTGACTACACACCTTTAGGATCAAGGATTCATCATGAGGAAAGCAGATACTTCTCTGTTTGTCAAGAGAAGTAACTCAGAGGTGATATACCTATGTGTGTATGTTGATGATATCATACTTACAGGTAATGATGCTAATGACATCAAGCAGATCAAAAATCAAATGATGCAAGAGTTCAAAATGAGTGATCTAGGGTCACTTAAGTATTTTCTTGGACTTGAGTTAGTCTATACTAACTCTGGAATTTACATTACTCAAAGAAAGTATGTACATGATATGTTGAAGATATTTCAATTGCAGGATGCCAAGGTAGCAAGCACTCCTATGGAGGTGAACCAAAAATTAAGTGCTCATGAAGGTGATGTGATTGAAAATATTGCAGGATATCAAAGCATAGTGGGAATCTTAAATTATGCTACATTGACAAGGATTGATATTGCTTATGGAGTAAGTGTTTTAAGTCAATTTATGCACATACCTAGAGTACCTCATTTGGAAGATGCCAAGAGGATTTTGAAGTACCTTAAGGGCACTCAAAATCAAGGTTTATACTTTCCTTATGCTTCAGATTTGGACATCAAGATATACTCAAGATGCAGATTGGGCAGGTTACAAAGATGATATAAAGAGTACCTTACGTTATGTATCTTTTGCAGGTGACAAGCCTATATCATGGTCTTCCAAGAAGCAACCTACTATTGCTTTATCTTCAAGAGAGGCAGAATATAGAGGATTGGCCAATGCTACTGAAGAGGCCATATGGATCAAATTTCTATATGCAAATTTCGGATTGCGTCCTATATCTCCAATGATTTTTGGAGATAATACAAGTTCTTCACATCTTGCAGCAAATCCTATTTATCATGATGGGACCAAGCATATAGAGTTGCACTATCATTATGTGAAAGAGAAGCTATTGAGCAAGAAAATTTAGTTGGCATATGTATCAACTAATATGCAATGTGCACACTTAATAACCAAAGCACTTGATGGTACTAAACTTTGCAAGTTTAAAGCTATGACTGGATTGCAGGACATTCAAGAGGATTGATGAAGAAGACCAAGCAAAACTGTTTGGCTTGAGGGGAGCTGTTGGGGCAAGTTCCAAGACTACACACTTGGCTAGGCATGAGAAGACTTCATATGAAATTGATTGAAGACCCATGATAACCATTGCTAAGGATTCTTTACCTTTTTACCATTTTTAAAGGAAAATTGACTTGAATGAATATTTGTAAAAGCCACTAAAATCATGGTGTTAGATGGATTGAAAAGCTAAATATTCATTAAAGAGAATATCTCCTAGATTAGGGGACCACCTTTTTTAGGGAGAGCCAAAGTTGAATTCAAATTCAAATTGTGAATGAAGCATCTATAAAAGATGAGTGTAAAATCTCGTGGTTAGATCACTCCTATTTCGAGCCTTTAGTTGATCATATTTTAAGAGAGTGAGGCTCACTTCATAGCCTACACTTCTCGCCATCATTTAGCATTGATTATCATGCCAATGATAATGTACAACATTATCATATAATACAATAGATCATTCCCTATATCTGTTGGTCTCTCTCTCATTTTCACTCTGAACAATCATTTTGTATTGCTCATATTGTAGTCATTACGTCATAATTTTCAATGATCCATAGCTCATTGGGATCAAATCTAAGCGTACTACATGCTTCCAAATTTTGAAAACATTCCATTTAGTGGATTGGGAGAAACGCTTGTCAAAATGGTCACTCGTCATTCTCTGCAGAGGTCCTAAACAATCACGGGGTAATGCTACACTTGCTAAATTGATTGATCTATGTATAGTTAATCATTTTAAGTGATTCCACTTGGAATAATTAGCTCTTTAGTATAATTTGATATCTCCAAAAGGAATTCATTTAATTCCTACTGTACTCCAAGCACTAAGCTTAACAAGCACTAGGTGTGTGAATCAAAATAGAAGGTTTTCATTGGATTGTGAACTGGCAAGTAGTCTTGTTTGAATTAATCATTACTTGCATCATTTTCAAAGTACATAGGCACTTTTTTGGTATCATTGGAAAGCTAAGAAGGCCTACAACTAAACCCTAAAGTGGAAGACCATTGGTACAAAGCATGATTTGCACTACCTACTCATTTCTTAGAGTGTCCATCCATCTTTCCCAACAAGATAGATAGATAGATAGATAGTTAGATAAATAGATAGATAGATAAATAGATAGATAGAGAGACAGACAGATAGATAGATAGATAGATAGATAGATAGATAGATAGATGGATCGATAGATCGATAAATAGATAGATAGATAGATAGATA
>CM035430.1:123838844-123918844 GCA_020310875.1 Ceratopteris richardii | reverse complement strand
GTTCAAAAAATAGCACTGAGATTTCAAATGGGAAAAAGTTTTCTAGATTTTCCATATATATATATGAATGAAATAAGTTATTTGTATACAGGAATACTCGTACATAGGGATGAGTAGTGTCTCTTTCTTGAGATACAGGTCCCTTCCGTTGCATCACAACTTGCATTTGTGAATCTAAAGAAAGTTTAAAAATTCCACATGAGCTGGAGAGTTTTGCATGTCCAAAGCAAGGTAGCTTTATGAGTTTACCACCTTGGATGATAAAACAAACAAGAAGCTAGGAATCAAATGGAATGTCGAAAACTCAAGATATTGTCTAATTGTGAGTTGTTCAATAAAGAGTTTCATCCAATGGTATGCAAAGCTCACAATAAGGTATCAGGTTTCTATTTGTTTGAGCAGGAAACGTTGCAATATATGAACAGAATGGATACAGTTTCTTCCGATGTACGTCAGTTTCTTTTTAATTCTTAGTTCAATAATAACAACGAGTCTACAGCCACCGTCGAATCAAACGTACCGCAAGCTCTACAGTTCAAGTCCCTCCCAATAGAAGACCTTACATAGATTTTTTCTAATTTTCATGGAATGTTTTGGCTATGTTGCGCATAGAAGACCTTTAATTGTAGTGGAGGGCATGTTGTATAGTGGTGCTCTTCAGCTGAATCTCAAGGCTTTCAAGACCTGTCGATTCGCTTGACATGAACTCTGCTATAGTCAAGGTTGAACAACGAAATTTCTTAAGTCGAAAATTGCATCTAATTCTCCATATACGTTGCGTTTCTTCTTCTTTGCATATTTATATATGAGAAAGATAGCAGACTTTCTTTATGTTGTGTACAGCCAAATGAAATCTTGACAAATTTTTGTTTCTATTTTCTATCTTTTAATGCATCACCGAACACAGCAGAAAAGCTCTCTCTCTCTCTCTCTCTCTCTCTCTCTCTCTCTCTCTCTCTCTCCGTGACACATATACACGCCGAAACGCACATACACCCCTATACAAACCCGCACAGACATGCCTGTAGATACGCGCAATTTGATATAATTTGATGAATCTTGAAGCAAAAGACTAGCAATCAGTCTTCAAAATCCTTAATGCCTGCATGAAAGTTCATATAATTTGATGAATCTTGAAGCAAAAGACTAGCAATCAGTTTTCAAAATCCTTAACCCAATTGATGTTCTACGTTCGCTTGAATTGCCTATCTCCGCCTCACTCAGAAGTGCCTCCTTCAGAAGTTCACAGCTTTCCATTATGGGTCCCGCAATTCTGGCGCAGTAAACAAGTTCACAGCCGCAAAGCTAGCGAAACAGTTAAATAACAAGTTAAGGGATCCCCGGCTATTCATGAATACGACAAATCTTGACGTACATTATTGTGTGTTGACGTAGAATTCATTTCGATTGTCAACGATCCATGCTCTTAATTTTGACATTAAGACAGAGAGCTGCGATGGGAATCGCATGCAAGTACACTCAATGCGGATATAAATATTTATTATATGAAATAGCAGCCTTCTTTAGTATATGCTGCTATGAGTTAAAATTTCAAAGCAATAATTCATTTCAATGGCATCTTTCCTGTCAATTTTCATACATGAACTTTCACTTCAATTTTCATACCTGGAATCTCTATGATGTATGAACTTCCCCTTCAATTTTCATACCTGGAATCTCTATGATGCACATTAATTTTCTGTGTGTACTGAAGATTTCCTGATAGATTCTCATTTTTTTAATGAGTAAATAAGAAAAACAAATGTGAATTAATGATGCATTGATAGAAAAGCAGCCAGAATGGCTAGTACGATTACAAAGCCATAATGATTCTCATGGGAGATAAAGGGATAGGAGGAACTCTCTCCATCTACAAGAGGTAAATGGGCTAAGATTTAGTGATGAAATATAGATCCTCAGACTCCAGGGGCCGTTTTTATAGCTTTGAAATAGGAAGTTACAATCCTCTACAGGAATTCGTGTCAAGAGTACACCACAGTTTTTACAAAGATTATACAACACTTCGTGAGAAGGAATTCGGGGCAGTCAAATTGTTTTGTAAACCTACCATCTGAATATCCTTTTCCTAAATCTATCAGACATCTAGTCCTACGTCTCATCATAGGATATGTTGAAACCCATTGAACTTTTAAGCAATGTGAAGACCATACCATAAGGGATGATATCACAACCCAAGTTAGTGATACAGTGAGGCACATTACCATTAGAACCTTTGAAAGAAGTTTCAGTATGATTCATTTTAGACCCACTAGCAATGTAGAACAAAAATAGCATAACAACTTACCTATATGTGTTTAGTATGCAGAACATTCAAATGGTATCCCTTGCTTTCAAAAATGTACCCAATCAAAACACATTTCATTCCCTTTTCATCGAGCATTTGTGTAATCTTCGAGTCAATATTTCACATGTGAGACAAGCAAACACATGCAGATGAGCCAATAATGTTTTATGAGATTTCAAAGCCTCATCTGGAGTGAGAGGTTTCAATGCTTTGGTGGGTGTAGTGTTTTGCCAATCATAGTATATCCCAAATCAGAATCTTTCGATCATTAAAGAATAACAAAGGAGAGAAATTACGAAGATTTCACAAGATAAGAGAAAATTTGATACAAAAGAATATGACTCAGAGAAAGAAGAATTCTGATATTATAATGAGAATCAATGGTTACAACAGCCTTGGAAAATAGCTTCTTGACAAAGCATCTACCTCCCAACCACCCCTAAGCTATCACAATCTCATTCACACTCGCATTCTCAATCACACTCTCACTCTCACTCTCACTCTCAATCACAAGGTAATTCTCTCACTTCGGTGCGTCCCCTTTGTTGATGTGCAGGTCTCCCTCTACGAGATTTTGATCGCCACCCTGCCAAAGAAGTGTGCGCTCCACCAAATTTAGAAAAAAGTCGAGTTTCTCCAAAACATTCACAAAAAGCCATGCGATCGGTTGTGGATAGGTGGAGAAAAGTGTTCATGTGGAGGTCCTTCATGCCTTTGTGTTGCATGTGTTGAGATAATTCCCACAAAAAGTCATATGGGAACAACTTGGCATCTTCAATGCATTAAATATAAGCAAGAAGATGTGTTAGATCTATTTTATGAATATTCTCATTAAAAATAAACCATTTTGGAGGTAGTTCACATCAAGGGGGCGCATTCTACTCAAGGTATTAATTACACAAGGTGTCCATCTAAGAAACACTTTGGACTATGATAACTTCATATCCTCAATTATGATTTTCAGACATTGGAGCATTATCGATGGGCTATATCATTTAGTAAATATCATATATGGGTGAAATCAACATAGAGTGAAACGTTAGACAAGGGGAGCTATAAAAGAAGGAAGATTAGGGTGTCCAAGTACCTCATAGGCAAGATCATATGAGGATTAATTAGTGGAAGTGAGCCAAGGTAGGTTGGATGAAAACGCAACCAATGACCAACTAAGGGACTTTAGGGAGTGAACTGAAAGAGAAGATGGGTTTGTTTATATTTTTCCAAAGCATAAGCAATAGCATGATAGCTCAAGGTTCAAGCTCGAAGGTATAAGAGAAATTTAAGAGTATTTAGTCAACAATCACCAAATCAAGGAAGATATAACTCAAGAATGTGATTAACAACCTTAGGTGAAGCTTATGCAATAGCATAAATGAGTACATTCTTAAGGTTAATGAATTTTTAGATGGATTGGAATTTATTAAAAGCCATGTACATGATGAAGGTCGTGTGGATCCTCAATTTGTTTAGGGATGATGTGTAGTGGAAGCCCTTTAACGCATCAGCATATGTAACATATAATCTCCCTTATTTTCAGCAATTGATTTCTCTCATGGTTATAGATGAGGTGGACATAGGTGGAGGTTCAACTAAAAGCAAGGATATAGAAGTGTCTTATGGAGGTTATCAAATGCACAGAGGAAGATGATGAAAAAGCAAGGGAGAAGGAAAATTTGGAGGAAGGCAAGGTCTCTCAAGCAATCAAGGACCACGACACCTTGTAACAAAGAGTTAAAGGAAGCATAAGAGGAAGAGGAGGAATGCACGAACAAACAGGATTCAAGATGGAGAAGGGTGTTCCATATGTGGAAACTCTACAAAATATGCTAGAGATTGCTAACAAATGGGGAACGATTGTGAAATCACTTGTATTCTACCCAAAGGTAAGGGACATGTAAAAATAGATGATGATATAGATAATGAAATCTATTTTGTTGGATATGTTGCTTTGGATGACAAATAGGATGGACGATTTCTCAAGGATGTCTTGAGTGTACCTACCATAAATAAGAACTTGATGTCAATAGCATGAATGTTTGAAAGAGTTTATCAAGTAGGGATTATGCTTTGTGGAGATCCCAAATACACAAGAGGTGGACATCAAAGAAATGTTGAAGGGAATTCACCACAAGGTCATTTCATTCCAAATTTTAGAAATGAATGCAAAAGTGAGAATTGGTATATTGAAAGGCATATAGTCTTCCCACCTAATCCCCCCACCAAGTACAGATGGGTTCATGGTGGATTATCCTAATGTACCAATAGTAGACTACCAAAGTTTGAGATTATCTATTTCCATAAAAAGTTAAATTCTAGGAGGTTTCATTGTAGGTGGTAGCTCTCACATCAATCTGATGCCTCATTTCATTTTGAAGAGATTAATTTAGGACCTGAAGAAGGTGGAACCTTTTACTTTGACCTCGGGAAATCATCATTGATTCACACTAGTAGGAGTCATTGAAAAGGTGCACGATAGTTCAAGTTGCTAGTTTCTCTTGGATTGTTCTTATTATTCCCCTACCACAAGAGACCTCTTCCCCTCTACTCTTTGGAAGGCCTTGGCTAAGGCAAGCAAAAGCATTGTAGGATTGGGAAGAAATAGGTTATAGATTTCTACAAAACCTAATAACCAATTGTGGATACTTTTGGAAGAAGGAAGTGACACTAGAAATGGTATTCAATGGACACTCAGGTAATGCCCTATCTACCTCATGAAGATGATAAGCTGTGAAATTGGGTGATGGGTAGTGCAGAATGTTATACGGATGAAATAAGTGAAATAAATGAGGATTTTTTACAAGGAGAACAAGGAGGAAAAAAAGAGGTAAAACGTGATAGTTTGTAGTTGAATACTAAGGAAGGAGGTAAATCAAGTGATTAAAGAGACCTAGATGCAGAAGTTAAAACAAACCCCCTTGTGGCCTAGATTGGGCACCAGTCCACGGAGGGACTCATGTGGCCCAAGCTGAGTAGCTCTTCCAAGGTGGAGCAAGTGGGTGTCATAAGGCCCAAGTTCGGCACCTCTACTAGAGTGGACCAATTCGATAGGAAAAATCAGGTAGCCAAGGTGCCCAAATTGGGTGCCTAATTTTTGGTGGTCAAATTGAAATTAATGGGGGACCAATTCTTATGCAAGATCAACTTGGGTGACTAAAATGTGGCACATCTTAAGAAATGAGGTGCCTAATTTTTGGTGAATTTTATGATTTGGCACCGCAAGGCAGGCACCTAGCATGAACTTGACAAGTAGACAAGGAGCCTTTCATTGGTCCAAACGGGCAAATGTTCTATGTTGAGATGACTCCTCCTATGGAGCAAGGTAGACAAGCTAATTCTCTACAACAATCCCCTTAGAGGCAGAGACCCCTAATTGGCTCTACCTTCCTGATTGGGCCACATGACCAAAGTGGTCAAATTTTCTAGAAAGGCACCAATACACTGTAATGCAAAGAGGAGATAGGTAATAATTCTATGGACGGAGGGCTAGGATGTGCCAAAATTGTACATGCACCTAAACAAGCTAATTTTGATCCTCCCACTAGAGAGAACCTTCTATTTCTAGATTTTCTGGATGGGTGGACCATGCAACACAACATGGAGCATAGTCTCACTTCTATCTTGATGCACAATGTTGATGACTTTTCAAGTTAGGCTACCGTTGAAGTGCATCGACAACGCATAAGTATTACACTTGGCCACATGGTTATGGCACTACCTATTCTTGTTATAGAAGGTAACCTCTCTTCTTTTAACCTTTTAACATGCCTTTGCATGGTCCTAGAAGGATCTATCATGTATTCTAGAGGAGCTCAGAATACATTCAATACCCTTTGTAGAGGAAGATACACCTATAAGAATTAGGCCATATAAACTCAATCCCAAATCTGTAGAGAAAGTGGAAGTGGAAATAACAAATTTAGAAGGTGCGGTTATTATTGTTCCTCTATAGCACTCAAGGTGGTTTTTATCTATGGTTATCGTACCCAATACGAATAGTGGTAAAATAAGCATATGTGCTGATTTCCATGCTTTGAATAAGGTGAACATTCAAGATAGTTTCCCTCAACCTTTCACATAGTATGTATCAGAAGAATTAGTCAAACATACTTTGTATAGTTTTCTTGATGCACTCACTGGCCACAATCAAATACTTATTCATCTTGAAGATAAACACAAAAAGACCTTCATTACTCTATGGTTCAATGTATCTAATACTGTGCAAATGAAGAGAAGCTAGGGTCCAAAGGGTTTCAAGCAACATACGAATCAATGAAGCAACATATAAATGAATGAAGCAAAGGCTCAAGGCCTAGGCACATACCAAATGAGTGAAGCAAAGGCTCACGGCCTAGGCGCAGACGAAATGGATGAAGTTGAGACATGAAGGTGGCATCAAGCAAGTCAAAAGATAATGTGAAGCTATTGAGACAATACTTGATCATGAGCAAGGGCACAAGCAATGTAGAAGTGGTGATGGGAAACTTGTGGTCCTCTCGCATGCTGGTTGACTTCCTCCAATTGCAATGTAGAAGTGGCAATGGGGGACTTTTGGTACTCATGGCATGCTCGATGAATTCCTCCAATTAGTGGGCAAGTTATACCTTGATGGAACCTCCTCTAAGGTGACCCTCTACCTTTGGCACTCTCTCACAGTGACTTGTAGATTTCTTCCAAGGGGGAAGTTCTAGAACAGTCATTTCTTGAGTGACTTGTATGACATTATCTTCGGTGAATAGTTCCCAAGAGGGCGACTTCCATAGTTATGCATCATTAGGTGACACCTCACCTAGGGATCACCATGAGGCTTATGCTATTAAATCAAGGCAAGGATCCACGCATGAAGATTGACTTGGTGGTGGGGTGACTTATGTAGAGGGTCAATCACTCATAGTGTGACTTCCCCTCATGATACAAGGGCGACTAGCTTTGGGGTTCACCATCAAGGTGACCTCTATTCATCTTGGTGGATCCATATTGAACATATACGGGTGGTTATTGATCCATTTGTGCCTCCTAGCCTTGCGTTTGAGGGTGACTTTAAATCAAGGGCTTCTAGCAACTATACATAGATGAACCCATTACTCCTTTTGCTTGTGAGCACAAGGGTGTTTATACACTATCAAGTATGCCACTAAGGGCAAGATGACATTTGGAAGCTCTAAAGAAGGGTATGTATCAAAATGGAGATTCTAGTATTTTAGAAGATGTCCCATTCATTCCAACATTGAATATGGGAGATGGTAAGGACTATAACTAGATGCCACCAAATATGTGCCAAAACCGTTCTTGCTTTCATCATTATTCCCTCCGAAAACCCCTAAAAGGTGACATCTTTCACATAACTTAGTAAGAGAACCATTAAAGATGAAAGAAACACATTTACCAACATGTGTATGTAGAACTTTGCTCTAGAGGCAAATTATATTCACCCAATCCCATAAAAATATATGGTTGAATTTCCATAGCACAACAAACATAATTAAAGATTGACATTCCCCATTGGATAATGGATCAGTGGTATGCAACGAATCACACATGACCAAGAAAGTAAATGATGAATGTTTTTTTGTTCTATTATTTTGAATTTTTACATATTTCTTGTATACGAAAATCCAGTAGAGTGATTCATCATGAGAGGTATGTTATGGCATTAAAGGGATGTGAATCATCATCAAGGAGACTCAGAAAGAGGATGTGTAGCAACATATCTTTTGTGCAGCCCACAGATAGTGTAGTTACACTAGAATAGTCACCAATAGGAGCTTAACCATCTTTTCCACCTTCAAGAATTTGATTACCATGAATAACTCTGGCACAAATTTACAATATACAAACAACACAACTTGCAGCACCATAATAGGCAACCACAACAAAAATGGTAATAGAAGAAGAGCAAGTGCCACATATCGAGTTGGATTTTGTTTTCCTAGTGACTGACAAAACCACAAATTGAACTTTGACTTCGAATCTCTAGAATTTTGATAGTTTGATGTGTTATACATACCATACGAATATGAAGGACCCACTTATAGAGGCTCCCAGATGTACCATGAAGGAGTACACACCACAATTTTTTCAAGAGGATTCCGAGAGACCAATAAAGAAGATGATGAAGAAAGAACAATTGAGCAATGGCATGAATATGAAGAGCAATAATAAACACAAGAGGTAACAACACAAGCTTGACTAGAGCTCAATGAAGAACAAATTCATGCATTGTTGCAATAGTACTTAGAGAACAATATTTATCTTGAAAAACCATCTATCAAGACCATTCATACCATGACTCAAGCAATGTGAGTACTAGAGCAACTCAAATTCCTTGTCATTCGACCAACCACTAGATAGGATGAATGTAGAGTCAAACCCCAACATCTGAAGGGCACAAAATTAATGTGACACTATCACCAAAGCTCTAGAGATGCTCCATCCTTCGAGGATATATGCCACTGCCCATCCAAACAATCGACAAATCCTCCTTGAGCCTACCATTCATTCCACCACCATCCTCCACTATTCCAATTTCACATGAGTTCCAATCCATATCCAAACACATCCACAAACACCACCCCGCTACCATGTTCCATTTGTATCTCCACCCCACTCTCCCCCCTACATGACCATTGAAACCATGAAACATGTTGTCATGATATCGCATCTAGAGACCCCTATAAGGATGACCCCTATCACCATTCCACTATTCCACCACTTGTAGCCCTTTTTCCACCTCCTATTCAACGTTTATTACCTTTCCTCCTTTGCTCAATCTCCCTATTCCTCTATCTTTTTCTTCTATTGATTCAAACATCTACCCATCCACCAATCTTCTATGCACCATTAGATTCCCCCTCCACATGTGTCGTCTCTTGGGGGGACATTTCTTCACCTCTTTGGCATCTTTTTTTAGATTTTTTTGGTATCATTGCACTTCCATGCTGAAGAAGTCTATTTCTCATTTCCTTCATGAAGCTTCTAGAGTGCACTGAATTGGGTTAGAAAATTAAATTAACCATAATTTTATAATTATGTTATTTGTAAATGCATATTATTCTTGTGTTGGATTCATCCAAAGGGTTGTAGAGGCATATCAAGCATTCCTAGGAAATTATGAAGCTTATCTGGTTCTAAAGTTGTAGGATTGGTTTCAAGCAATTGATGGAGTTTGACTTCAAACTTAGTAAAGCATTGCATAATATTTTTATCACCTCTAGAGGTATCTATTTACCTTAAAAGGTGGCCCTATTATTTTGCTATAGTAATCATGAGAGAAATTTGCAAGGAGATTGCTCTTAAAATTAACCCAAGTCATGTTTGGGTTAACTACTCTAAGCTAAATGCATTCCCTGGTAAAGCCATGAGAGATATGAATAAATGTATCTTTCTTTTCATCCTTTGGCAATCCATATTAAACAATGATTTGTTCATCATACCTAAGATATGATGTAGCATTCATTCCATTAGACTCTCCTCGATCTATCTTCTTTGAATCTAATATTTTTACAATTCTTTGTTCCTCAAACTACGACGTCATGTCATTTAATTTTAATTCAGATAAATTTGATAGAACAAAAATGTAAGAATGTAGTTCATGAAGAATTTTTTCCACCTCCCCTTCTCGTGAAGTATCTCTTTGTATGCGTTCTATGAATGTATGCAAAAATATATAAAACAGAATTGAACAATACGGAAATATGTATGTGAAAAGGTTCCTTTTATATGCTTAAAATAAAAATACACAAGAACCTAAAGTACATATATCTTGCTTGGCGTATGTGATCATTGATAGATTTTTGTTATTTCAAAGACTACTTACAAGAAACTCTAAGCATATGCTGAGTGTGCAAATGTAGCTCATTCATTTTGTTGATGGAAAGGGTAGAAACGAGAAAGTTTAGCCACTTGTAAGAGTTCCTGGAGGCACTCAAGTGAAGTCAGCTAGCCCTCAAGATCAAGGAGTTCTTATGATTGCAATCCAGCAACTATTTCAAGGATGATGAAGCTTCTATATTGCTCATAACCAGTGTCAAAATGCATATGCAACATGGGAAAAGAGATCACCTTAGTCGTCGTGCCATGGAACTTCATGTCAGATTCAAGATGTCAGAGGTGAAGGACTCAATTGATGGATCAGTTCAATTGTCGCTATTCCAATAACAACACATGCAAAGTGCCTCGAGCAAGCAGAAGTGATGGAAATAGAAAAAAAATCTCAAGAGAAATGATTAGATCGAAAGTTTGTCTTATGTCAAGAATAGTGGAAGAAAAACCCATTCTTCATATATGACAAAAAAACTTCTTTTGGAATCAACTTTCAATGCAAAATGTATACTAAGGCAAATCTCAATCATTTAATCTTATGCACATGCACATGTGTTCAAGTACTAGAGTGAAAGAAGAGTTTGAATGCTTTCAAGCGTTGGGCATTCTATGGGAAGCAATGATCAAATCAATCGCATGAGATTTCATGTGTTTCAGCTATCTTTTATGGAAACAATCACTTCTGTTTGTGTTACCCGCTGGATTTGATATTGGAATTTCCTCGCAATGATCACCCTATAGGTGTGTTATTCAGATAAATTCTAGATCATGGAAACGTTTTGAAGTTACCACTCGAGGAGGATATTCTACGTCCGCCAGAATCTATAGGGTATGTTAGCGTACTCTGACTCAAGCATTGACCTTTTAGAGAATAACATTGAAATGTCACGTGTATTGAATCGCCAGAGTTGAATAAATAAAAACAATACTACATCTGGACGAAAACATGCAGAAAAGTTCGAGAATAAGCATTGGAAACACTTGTAACACATAAAAAAGAACAGAGATTGTATATCCTCAAAAGTAGAAAATTGATCGAATACTGATCTGAAACATATTTAAATAGATTACAAAAAACAAATTTACGGAATGAATATACATCAATGGTGTATGCTTATATCAAAACTGACGCATGACATTGATTGGACATAAGCCATCTAATCGAGACAAAAACATAAGAAAAATCTTATCTGTAAGCTGTAGCGATGGTCTGTTCCTGACGTGTTATTTTCCCATTTAACTCTGATAGAATCACAAAGTTCATCAGATCACCGAGAGTTTTCCTACATGACCCCATTCGTCAATACGTGGTAAGCGTGGCACACATTTGCCTGATATCGATAGTTCCACTAGCTAGATAATCCCGCAATCAAAATCGCCCAATTTTTTACTTCAGTGCTGGTGGGGCTGCTTTCGCGTGCACTTGAGCTCCTGTACCTGCGCACTAAAATGTGCTGATCCGTTATGAGATGTTGTGTATTCAATCTCTGCAATGCCCCGAGTGCCACCAATGTCAGCAATAGAAAACATTCCCTCCTCTCTTTCTCTCTCTCTATCTCTCTATCTCTCTGTGCGTTCGTACCTGCAAGAAGAAGGCTCCCCCAAACACACACACAACCCACATATATACATATGGGCATGCACACGCACTACTCACGTAACTAACACATTCGCATGCAAACTCACACACTTCACATACAAAAAAACACACACACTCACCCCCCTTTCTCATGCACACTAACATACACTAGCCTTTTATAGTTAACCTACTTAGTAGTCACACATATGAAAACCATTTAGCCATATAAATGCTCACCTATACACACACGTACATATGTGCACATATTTAGATGCACATAAACACAGAAAGACATATATACATACGGTAACCTCATGCAATACCTCACATGTATGCATATACGTATACATACGCATATATGATTCACATGTCAAATCACTCATAGTGCTTACATAGGTTATTAAGAAAGGTTATAAATGGAGTGTTGAAATGAACGTTCATATGTAGGGGCCAACTGGATAATCCTTTTTTGGATAATCCTTTTTCTGTTCACTGATAGGTATTAAAGAAAGAGATCGAAAAATCACATGGAACATATTTTGAGATTTTTAGAGATTGCCAATTTTTTAAGGAGCTTATAGTTTTTTAAATGTCATTATGAGTGGAGAAATTCTTCATACAACGTACTAATGTTGTATATCACACTAGTATCTTGTGGGTAGATGATGTTTAGCTTTAATTCAAGAATGTTTTTGAGAATCCCATTTATTTCTCTTAAAGATAGATAAATTGCTTCAATACCATGTTGAAATAGATCTTTGAATAGTTAAAGTTTTGAGTCATCTAGAGTTTGATTTGTCACAAGTTTATGTATCTTTGAAGTTTAAATTGGTTGTACGTAACTTTAGTTATCCCTTTTGACTTTTTGAATCTTTTGGAATTGACTCGAATATGGTATCTCTATATTTTTGGGAAACTTGAGGGTTAGCCGGTTGGAACAAGATAACTAAATTCAACATCCTAGATGGATGTTATATACAAAAACTCTTTTGATCTTCAAAAGATGATAAATCTAAATTGACTTATTCATTTACATTGGCTTCAAGTTATCTAGCATAAATCTTATGGGTTTCTAGGGTTCAGTATACTCTAGAACACAGAAGTTAGGAATTGCTCACCAGATAGGAAATTCCCAAGAACTTTTAGCAAGATTCATTTGAGAAAGTGTCCTAAGTTGGAAAATTTTCATTTTGGATTTACATGAGATAGCTAGATGTTCTAAATCTTCATGGCTGAGTATAATGTTCCTTTTTTCAAAACTCTTGATCTGAGTGCTAAACTCTGACACAATGTACTCTCATGCACTCTCCTAGATCCCTTTGATAGAAGAGAAATGAGAAATGATGGTACATTTTACATCTGTCCTTCACAAGTACCAAATAGATGAGCTTGATGCTCCTCTTTTCCACTATTATGCCATTGCTCATGCACATTGTGTCATTATAAATTCTCAATTCTACTGTTAGAGCCAATACCTCCAAGAGCAACAAATCATTACCTTCACTAAGCCTACACACACACAAACATGACTACTCACTTCTTGAACCGTTTCTCAAAATATGCAGAGATTGAACATAAGCATGGAGAAAACTTTGAGAGATAAGAGTATCTAATAACTAACAAACCAAGGATAAAAGGAAATATAGAAGTTTCCACATGTAGAACTACATGGATTAGCACTTCGCCTGTATATATATATATATATATATATATATATATATATATATATATATATATATATATATATATATATATATATATATATATATATATATATATATACACACACACACACACACACACAAACATGACTACTCACTTTGAGAGATAAGAGTATCTAATAACTAACAAACCAAGGATAAAAGGAAATATAGAAGTTTCCAGATGTAGAAGTACATGGATTAGCACTTCGCCTATATATATATATATATATATATATATATATATATATATATATATATATATATATATATATATATATATATATATATATATATATATATATATATATATATATATATATATATATATATATATATATATATATATATATATATATATATATGTGTGTGTGTGTGTGTGTGTGTGTGTGTGTGTGTGTGTTTATGTGTGTGTGTATGTGTTTGGGTGTGTGAGTGTGTGTATATTCTCTTTTATAGTGAGGTGATCTTGCAAGTTCACTTAGGTACTTTAATTATGTGATAGGACAAGCTCACTCTAAAACACATTTGTTCATGCCAAACAAATTAAATTCCTTGCCTACTTCTAGCTCATCCCAAGAATGGATATTCGATAGCCCGACTACCTCCTATATTTGCATGGATTGAGAATCCTTTTAGGATATAGAAGAACACAAACAAAAAGTCTACCTAGGAAAAATGACAGCTCTGTTGATCTAATTAAATGGGAAATTCCAGATCATAGATGATAAAATAAAATGCAAAGCTTTATTTAATATACTCTTTTTACCAAAACTTTTAATGCATTTTCTCTCACTCAAAGCCATTAATTTTTATCACAAGTAAGTCATGTTTGAGAATACCTTAGGTAATGTGATTGATCGTACAATTCAAGATATAATAGCCCAAGTCAGCTAAAGGTTTATCTAAACCTTGAAATATTTCTTTCAAATAAAGACATACTCTAGATCTCACTAAGCTGCCTTAATTGATTTGTAAGATGGGTATAAGTGTTTATGTGCTTACACAAGGCATCGAAGCTATCTCCTTCAGCTCAAAGGTAAAACCTTTGCTCGGCACTAATCTCATGTGGAGCTAGAAATAAATTCTTATTTTAATTTTCATGGAAAATTTTGTGGATAAATAAATTATTCAATGATATCAATCTATAGATTATGAAAGTTTCCATTTAATGTGATAAATCTTAGCAGTACGTAAAGCATAAAGTATCATGCTTCATGTTAGGTCGAAACAAATCAATGTAAACCACCATTTTCATTGGAGGGAGATTACATGCCAAAAAGAGGTTAATATGGAGGATTTCAACACCAAACAGCGAGTCGTAACAAACAAGAACTATGTCGTAAAAAGAGAACACTTACGTCAAAAATTACATGTTTTCACCTCATTTTTGGAATTCCTTTACACCAGTATACATATATTACAAAAATGAGGTGAAAACAAGTAATTTTTGACGTTTTTTGTCATTTTCTCAAAAAAAAATGAGCTCAAAATGTAGTCAAAATTTCACTATATTAGGCATTGACGTGTCCCAAAATGTATATGATAAGACATTGACATGCCCAAAATCTATATGCTAAGACATTGACATGTCTAAAATATATATAAGAATGTGGAAGTCAATAGTTTTTACACAAAAATAACATTTTAGACATATCTTTAATGGGTGGATATCTGATTGTTATTCAAAATTGCTACAAAACATGGTTTCATTAACCAAACTACTTTGAGGCATTTACATAAGCACTAAAAATGTCTGAGAGCTTCAATGCAACTCACAACTTTGTCGATCTATGTCTACACCCTCATCATCTGATGCACTTGATTCAGTCTCATACTGTTGAGAGCTCTCTTCTTCTTCTTCTATATCCACAAGAGCTCTATCTTCATCCACGTACATACCAAATTCTGCAGGATCATGCACAACTCTTCTTGTTTTCCTATGATTTCCTGTACCACATACATCTGGAAGCTTTTGTTTTATCATGTTGATTGTTGATTTCCTCAAGTGACCAGTTTTTGTCAAGGAAAAATCATAAACAAGAATATCTACATCATCCATTTTAAGAGTGGATGTGCTTCGAATATTCTTTTTCCTTTTTGAACCTGTTCGTTTAGCATCACACACCATTTCTAAGTTATATTTACCTGTGAATGCATTACTACTTTTAGTGTAATACCAATGCACCACCAAAGCCTCTATTCTTCTCTGATCAATATCTTTAGTTATCTCTAAAACCTTTGCAATCCAAAATGGTCTGGTAGCCTCATCACCATCAGCAAGTACTGCAATAAGCGTTCCAACATTTATCTCTATTAAATTTCCTTGCCATCTTGCTTCTGCCTGTTTTGTCATCCTTGGGCCTACATAAATATTTCTTTCTGGTGGATGTATAAAACTTTGAAGTGCATCTGCATTACATGCTTGGGCCACATTCACGGATCTTTGTGTACAAAAATCCCATGTGAATGGAACATCAACTGGCCAGTGACCTGCAATTGTATACTGTATAATCTCTTCTTGATGATTGAAAAAGTCCTCCCACCAAGATACATCTTGATCTCCAGCATATTTTTTTGCACGCTCAATATGTCTCTTCTTTTCAATGAGTGCATGCATCCAGCTTTTACTTTGATCAACCACACTTCCACATCTTTCTGTATTGTTTTTATCTTCATATGGTGATTGTTCTGCACCATACACTGTTACAGTAGACAAATTAGGCACCTGCAATAAGAAACTGCATCCCTCTTTAGGCTCCCACCCAAGAGAAGATGAATACTGCTTTGCAAATAAAAGGGTTATTTCATCAACCCTCCTCATCAAGAATACATGGTTGAAACTAATATTGTGCAATGGAGCCAAAACCTTAGCACTGTTATCAAGGCCCATTGAGCAAAAGTGCTTAAAGTCATAAATCTGTGTGAGGTGTTGAACTTCTGGTTTTGGAGTATATGCTTCTGAAATCAGCTCAGATAAAATCGGAAGAGTAAAAGCATTGTTACGTGCCAACTTCTTAGAGAAAGTACTGAACATTTGATCAATGTGATCATGAGTGTGGCCAACCAGAAGAAAATTTACCTTAACCTTCTGAAATACCTGTTTTTCAACAAGCATGCTTAAATATCCAAAGACTGTAGAATTTTTATTCTCTCTTGGAGTATTATCTAGTTGCAAATATAGAGTTGGTGGCAAAAGACCCTTCCATGATTGCAAAACACGATGAATGACAGTAACTGTAAGGTTTGGATCATTATGCACATTCGGATATGTGAAGAAAACCTTGGACATTACAGTTCCATTGTATACCAAAGCGCCAACCAAATGCATTTGCACAAGGACTTCATCTCCAATGTCCTTAGGGATGCGATAAAAATGTGGCAAACAAGTTTTTTTCTGATCCATACCATCGATCAACAAACACATATAACGCTCCGGATTTCTGAGTGCCTTACTTCGATGATGAATTGCTTTCTTTCTCTCTAATGCTTGACTCTCACGATGGTTGTTAAGAAGGTTTTTAAAATTATGCTTTTCCTGTGGTGTTGTAGCCCCTTTTGCCATGTTTTTCAAAGTGGCGCAAACTGAACATTCACCCATTCTAACTTTACGAGGAATAGAAACATTGTTAAACTCTTCCTTCCATAATCGAGTAAAGTGACGATACAACACATACTTCTCATTTCTATTTTCCATGCCTTCTCTATATATTTGAAATACCTCTCGACGAGTAAAGTTATCTGACAAGTGCAACCTTCCAGTTGTAGGCATAACTTCACAATGCAAGCTAAAATAGTTCATCATCCAATTCATTGCATGACGTCCAACAGATCCTTTGGTCCCAACATGGAACGTATCCAAAATGAGATCCCCATTCAAAAACCCTTGTTGAACCCTATGTATTCTAAAATTTCCTACACCCATTGCAATTTTAAATGCAGCCCTACAGCATGGCATCCCTTGAGTAAAGAAATATTCAAAACCAACACGCGTTACTGACATGTTATCCTCAATCATTTGCATGCAAGAAACAAGGTATATATCTTGCCTTTCACTATCTAAATGGAGGAATTTTTCTCTTATGTGCTTTAGTTTCTTCATCCCTAAATTATACAAGCATTTCAAACCACAACAATGCTTCACAATATCCAATGCAATCTGTCTATCTGAAGTAAGAAATTTAAATCTTTTTCGACTTACTTCACGAGACCTTCTTTTAAATCGTAGATTGAGCTTGCTTTGCTTTTTCGTTGCTCCACATGCACTTGAATCAGAAGGGAGATCAATGGTTGGATCAGATGGGAGATCAAGAGGTGCATTTGTATGAGCCGCATTGCACTGTGAATTGGATAACTTAAATGACTCAACAGAAAACATGGAATCATCAGCACGTTCTAAATCATAGGGATCATCACTTCTCTGGAAAGGCTCAACTAAGAACAATGAATCAATATGAGCAGAGGGAGCTGATGCCCAAGCATCCACTGAAAAGATTGAGCTCATCTTCACTGAGTTCAGAGAAGACTGAAGATGAATGACCTTTTTAAATAAGTAGAAATCCGAGATCAAGTGAAGATATCACATCAAATGTCACATCAAGAAGATATGAAATCAAAAGCTTATTAAAGTACATTAAATAACATAAAACATCAAATTACATCAAATCACTTAATTACTCAAATATACACTAATAAGGGAACCAAAGATTTGATTCACTTTTGATTCAAATGATCTTTTTCTAACTTCATATGAGTCATTCAGTCTAAGCATTGTGAATGAATCAAAATATATCAAAGTTGTGTTCCGATAGGAATATATAATAAAATTGTTTGGATGAAATTTTACAAGAAGAAATTTTACAACTGGAATATATCCAAGTTGAGTTCCAACTGGAATATGCTATGCCATTGAACACTATACAAGAAGAAATTTTACATTTGGTTAAGATTTCAAGGATTAGGTTTTATTGTGGTCTTGGCTAGATATCAAAGAGGTAGATGAAAGTATATTGAAAAAGAATTATGTGTAAAAGAGGCACACAGAAAGTATATTCATACATTGATTTTCCATTTCAACAATGTGTTACAAGATAAATGTGAATATGAACTAAAGTGTGGAGGATAACACTATAAAGATGTCATTAATCTCACAACTTAGACCTAATTTTCTCCCAAGCAACAGAATCTAAGAAAAAACATCTACATGAGATTAGAAATCCTCATGTACATACCATACTATTGCCATTGAAGTTTAATTTCCATGCAAATGTATATAAATAGTTGCAAGGTTCTGTACTAGAATGTTTATTCAAAGTGATTTTCCATTTCAAGAGTGAGTTACAAGATAAATGTGAATATGAACTAAAGTGTGGAGGGTAATACTATGAAGATGTCATTAGTCTCCCACATTTAACACAACTTTGACTTGATTTTCTCCCAAGAAAGAGATTCTTAGAAACAAATCTCTACATGAGTTGAGACATCCTCATGGACATACCATACTCTTGCCATTGAAATGTAATTTCTATGCAAATGTATATAAATAGTTGTAAGGGTCTATGAATATTTCATTAAAGTGGCTCTGAAACAGCCTATTTGTGTGGGTGCTATTCCCTGGTTAGATAAGTTGACAGATTTAGTTAGCAAGTGGACTCATTCAGTTAGATCCAGTTAGTTTCTGGTTCAAGTTACCCAATTGCCTATAAATACCAGAGGAGGAGATCATTCTCATTTTCAAAATCCACGAGCAAGAGAGAGCAGCAGAGCACAGACAGCCATGGAGCACAGAGGTCAGCATACCAGCAAGCCAAGCCTGATGGAGAAGAAGAATGTTGGCAAAAGTACCAAGAGGTAGACAAAATCATAACTAAAAAAAAGATTCCTAAAAGATTCCCTCTGTATGTCTGTGTAAATTTCTCATTTCTAGGTCTCTATTTTTCTTGCCTGTCGAAATATGGATCCAAAGCATGTACAGGTCGATGCCTGGCATCGACTTTAAGGTGTAAGTCGATGCCAGGCATCGACTTAGGATTGCAAGTCGATGCCAGGCATCGACTTGCAGCCCCAAGTCGATGCCTCGCATCGACTTGCAGGAGCAAGTCGATGCCAGGCATCGACTTGTAGGTGCAAGTCGATGCCTGGCATCGACTTGCAGCCCCAAGTCGATGCCTGGCATCGACTTGCTCCTGCAAGTCGATGCCTGGCATCGACTTGTGGGTGCAAGTCGATGCCTGGCATCGAATTGCAGCCCCAAGTCGATGCCAGGCATCAACTTGGTCCCAAAAAACGATGCCAAGCATCGACTTGCCAACATCATCATGCACTGAAAAGTCGATGCCAGGCATCGACTTTTGGGTGCAAAATCGATGCTTGGCATCGGCTTTTGGGCCCAAATCGATGCTTGGCATCGACTTTTGTGCCCAAGTCGATGCCAGGCATCGACTTTGTGTTCAAGTCGATGCCAGGCATCGACTTGAGGGTAAAAGTCGATGCCAGGCATCGACTTGGCCCAAAAGTCGATGCCAGGCATCGACTTGGGCCCTCAAGTCGATGCCTGGCATCGACTTGCACACAAAGTCGATGCCTGGCATCGACATGCACTTAAACATCGATGCCTGGCATCGACATGCACTTAAACATCGATGCCTGGCATCGACCTGAAGCTGAAAATCCATGCCTTGCATGGACATGGGCTGATATTTCTTATTGCTTGATATTTCCAATTGCTTTCAAGGATGCGGAGTACAAGGATGAAAGGCCCATTAAGAAGCTCAGAGTCACCATGGGCTCTGCTGACCAGCAACATGACAAAGGCAGTGGTCACCAAGCAAAGGCAAAGAAAATTATTGCACCATTATCCTCTGAGAAGGCCAGCAACCCACTAGGAATATCCTCAGGTGGACAGAGTAGCATTAAAATTCCTGTGGAGGATCCAAGTATGAAGGAAAGGTCGAGGGAGACAGAGGTC
Source organism: Ceratopteris richardii (assembly GCA_020310875.1). Classification (NCBI taxonomy): domain Eukaryota; kingdom Viridiplantae; phylum Streptophyta; class Polypodiopsida; order Polypodiales; family Pteridaceae; genus Ceratopteris; species Ceratopteris richardii. Next base: position 123,898,475 of record CM035430.1, on the reverse strand, counting down.
ATGAAGACAGATCGTCCACTTCGGGACATGACAAATCTCGAATGGTGCCTTCAGTACGTGGAAGAGAAGAATGCAGTCCTCCTTGTGTTCGCAGGGGCCTATGGCAGAGGAAAGATCACGACAACACAAGGTTTTCAGTATGGCCTTGTTTACAAATTGGATTATGAAGATGAAGATTCTGACAACCTGCTTTTCTTGGTGGAGACATCCAAGGGATTAAGAAATGTCATATGCAAGATGGAATTCTTGTGCCCAGAGTGCTGTGTTCCAGAGGAGCTAGCTCAGATGTGCAGAGACTCAGTGAATTTCATCAAGGACCTGATGCCATGGATACAGGGCAATATCATGCCAACACAGCACAAGAAGACGACCCCTGTAAAGGCAAGGGGTAAGCAGAGTGTGCAGAAAAAGCCCCAAAAGAAAAAGAAGATAATTGCAGAAGAGGACTTTTCTGACTCAAGCTCTAGCTCTGGGGACATTATTGTTTCACCTGGTGGAGAGCTTGCATCTGGTGTGCTTGGCACTGAGCAGAATAAGATGAGGGAGGACATAGCTAGAAGAAAAATTGTGAAGAAGGGGCAGTTGTTCCACCTGCCTATTAATATTATCCACAGGCCACCAGTGGATCCAGTCACAGGGAGGAGGCCCCTTGAGATCAGGGAGCCACATAATTTGCATGTCCAAAATCTTAAGAAGAAAATGAAAATTAATCCTCATGCTACTGTTGTGCCATTCCTTGTAATGGTGGATCCGCATGAGTGCAGCTGTGTGGAGGATTTCAATGAGAATTTGTTTGAGGAGTACACTTATTATGTGATTGGAGGTTCACACTCTGCAGAGGCTCGTAGACAGTTAGTGAAGGAGCACCCTACTACATTTTTCTTTAGGTATGCAGAGTGTAAGATATATGCTGGTCTTACAACTGAGGAAGCCAAGCTTCTTGCTTGGGATCACAACAACGATAATGACTACAGGCAGAAAATGTCCTCCATAGAGAGAATTCGGTTCTTCCACCATGAATACGAAGATTGTCTTGTGAAGGAAGCTGGGAGAATACATCCCAATCTACGAAAGCAATGCCTTATTGAGGTTGGAATTGCATTGGATGAGAATAGAAAATCAGATGCTTTGAGGAAATATGACCCATGGTTTCAACTGGCATTCAGATCAGGTGAGATCTGGGATCTTCAGGATAGAATCTTCACAATGTGGGAGCATAAGGAAGTCAAGGGCCAGAAGCAACGAAAGTCGAGGCCAGACCCACAAATTGATCTGAGGGGAAAGGGAAGGAAAGTTGACCTTTCACTTGAGGAGGCTCCTGAGGACATGAAGCTGACCCCATGGAGGGCCCTTCAAGGAATCAAGGATGATACATTGATCATATCAACCTTGTCAAGGGTAATCTCGAAGGAGTTGAGCCTTGAGGAGATGGTCACTGAGCTCAATAAGTATGTATGTTATTCTCAGATCCTTTTTCCCTCCTCCCATGCTTCTTGTCTAACCTAGTCTCTTTTATATTTATGTGTCTGTAGTCATAAAGTGTACATGAAGATTCAGGAGGTGATGATGAAGAGGCTGGGTTGCTTTTCTTGGACAGAGGTCCAAGCAGACTATCCAACCACATCATCCTACAAAGCCTTATCAGAATATTTCATCCTGTTTCGTGATTGGGTAGATTCTCTTATCAGAATATTTCATACTAAACAATTTGATGCATTGCATGGCATCAACATGGGGGCATAAGTCGATGCCTGGCATCGACTTGGGGGCATAAGTCGATGCCTGGCATCGACTTGCAGCATAAGTCGATGCCTGGCATCGACTTGGGGGCATAAGTCGATGCCTGGCATCGACTTGGGGGCATAAGTCGATGCCTGGCATCGACTTGCAGCATAAGTCGATGCCTGGCATCGACTTGGAGCATAAGTCGATGCCTGGCATCGACCTGCAACAAAAGTCGATGCCTGGCATCGACCTCGTGGCAAAAGTCGATGCCAGGCATCGACTTAGGTCCCTAGGTCGATGCCAAGCATCGATTTTTAGTAGAAGGTCGATGCCTAGCATCTACCCCAACAAGAAATCGATGCCATACATCCGTTCTTTATGTTCTGTTTGTTGTACTGAAGAGCTCTTCTAATTGTTTTTCCAATTTGTTCTGCAGAAACCAAGGAAAAGTAAGTCTACAGAGGTACTAGATGACTGCCCCCCTGCATTCCTTGCTCACATTCAAAGAGCAAGGCATGAGAAATCTAGACTGAAAGCGAAGGAGATGGATTTTGATGATGAACCCGATCTTAAATGTTTCTCCAATCCCCTAGACCCCCTTAGGCCTGTATATTACAATGTGTTCTGTAGTGATGTAAATAATATTTGTTCTGTTGTGCCTAGAAAACATTTCTCCCTTCTCATAGCGGACATACCCTATGGATTTAGGATGTTAGGATCAGTTAATGATGATGAACCCTTCAAACACCCTCAGATTCGGAAGATGGTCACTGATTTTGCAGAGTTAACTATGTCTCCTCTTTGGAGGATAGTAATTTTCCATAGCAGAGACCAGTCTTTCTCTGTTTCAACTGCTTTGAAAGCAAGATGTCATGCTGTTGAGTGCCTCACTTGGTAAGTAATCTTCTTTCTATCTCCATGGCTTTCATGATGCCCTATGTGACTCATAGTTCTTTTTTGCAGGGTGAAGACAAACGTAAATCACACTCCTTTGCATCGGTTTGTGAGTGCCACTGAATGCATTACAGTGGGCTATTATGATGAAGTAAGCAAAAGGAGAGTCAGGGAGCATTGCAATGAGAATGGGATCTCAAATGTGCTCATGTTCCCAGCCGTTACCAAGAAACTTCGTCATGTAGCTGGGGACATGACATTGGTTAACCCTTATCAGAAGCCACAAAAACTCATAATGAGATTGCTTCAGCTATTTTCCAATGATGATGACTAGGTCCTAGACCTTTTTTCGGGCACAGGTAATTTCAATTTTCACAATTTTCATTAGTCATTGTTGATTGAAGCCTCTAATAGGTTTTCTGCTGTTTCAGGAACGACTCTGGCTTGCTCCTTAAAGATGTTCAGGCACTGCATAGCTGTGGAGAAGGATGATGCTCAAGTGAGCTTCATTAGAATGAGAATCAATGGGCTGAATGAATGCCCAGATGAAGACCAAGAGGTTGGAAGGAAGCACATTGCAGATACGGAGAGATTCCAAGCAGCTTCAAGGGAGCCTGTTCCCCCACTTGCAGATGAACCTGGGGACATGGCTGACCTTGAAGAGCCAATCTTGGAGCAAGAGAGGCAAGATAGGTGTTCTAATGTGCCAGAGGATACCAATACCCTTGAGCCTGAGGAAAGCTATGATCAGCTTCTATTGTAGATTCACATAACTCTTGTAAAACACATGAAATGTAAAATATCATTTTAATGGAAATATAATTTGGAGTTCTGCTTCCACTTCGTGTTCAGCTTGATTTATCTTGAGCATTTCTCTGATCATGTGTGAATGTTTCTTAGTATAATTTTGTTGAATATTATCTTCTCTTGGGACTGCTTTTGTGAAGTGTATTTCATATTCCGTTAATATGGCCAGGCATTCAATGGGGATCTTAACCATACAAAGGGGATGATCTTAATTGCCTTGTTAAAATGCTCTGATTTTTACAACACATGTTCTCTAACTTTCGAGTAACTCTTAATTAGCTATCTTCTGTGCTTATTGAGGTTATAGATGTAATGAAGGAGCTTCGCGAATTCTTACATGTACCTTTTCAACTCTAATCTATTGTCCAAGATCATGATGTGGGATTCTTGGTCATGCTCAACAACTAGTTTTCATGGCAGCAAGAATTTTAGTATATCTATCTTGACTACTTGGGATCTGAGATCAAGCTTCTAAAGACAATATTTACAAGCAAGACTCGTGATGCTTTCTAGATATTGTAAAATGCCCACTTTTTTGCTTCATATAATGGTATTTAGGTAAAAAGAAAAAGAGAACATGTCTTTGTTCTCCTTTGTTGTGACTCAGTGTTACCAATCAAAACCATGAAAATGTGGAATAGAGATTGGAATTCAAAACAATGCCCTTAATTGAGGGAGGTAGGTTGAATAAAGGTCCAACATTCCCCATATGAGGAGGTGAAATAGAACTTGGGCTTCAAAGCATGCATTTGCATGAGAGGAATATAGGAAATAAAGCTCGAATCCTATAATTTCGAGTGCAATAGAATGAAAATGGAATCTCAAAGAATGTAGAAGAGTTCTCCTAGATATCCATAATTGGATCGTATGTTAACATTTAGCTCGTCAATAAAGTAGATGTACCTATAAATCGTTTTATTACTTCTGAAAATGGAAGAAAAATCTTTACAAGGTTTAAGTACTTCTTCTTGCTTATGTCGACTTTAAACCTCCAATTATTTCTATTTATATTTTTTTATGGTATCAGTCATTTTAAAGAATTATCCTTTATCTATTGCTAAAATGTTTTTTGGTCAGCCAAGAGTTTTGTCTATATATTTTATCTATTTTGTTCGATAGTCTTCTGGTTGATTTACTAATGCTATTAAGATCCTCTAAATGTTCCCAACATTTGAATCTTTCTTTTCAAGTGATCAAAATGTAAAGAAAGGCCTAATGTTCCATTTATGTAGTTTTTCTGGTTCTTGGATAGTCCTTCCCATTCAAGACGATTCTAGCATTGACTTGTCTCCCAACATAGAATGACATAAGAGTGGTACTTTTTATCTACTATCATTGCATCTAGTAAATTTGAATACCATTAATAAAATTGTAGATGAAAGAAAATCTAGTTCCTTAATTTGACATTCAGTTGTATCATATAATGTGTATCGGCGTTCTTTCTCATACACATCGATTATTGATTATTTTGCATATGCTTTTAAATTAGATATTTTTTTGTTTGATGATCTCATGACTCTTTCCTGCATTACGTACGTCTCTAGATAACTTTGGGGGATCTTTCATAAACAGTGAATTTATGTTTCTATTAAATCGCCCAAAAATATATAAAGAAAAGGAATGAAAGAACATATTATGGTACGTTTTATGTAGTACCATCACATTTCATGCAGACACTCCCTATTGTTATTTTATTCCCCTCCCACCTTTAACATGTTCATGCCTACAAAAAAGCTATTGATATTGTGCGCCATACATATATAACAGTTGCTTTTATTCCTTTAAGCCTCGCACTCCATGGATATGTAACATGAAGTATGTATTAAGTGTATACATGTGAGAACTTCCCTCTCTTTCAGACTTTCATTGTACTTAAAATTTGTATGCGTTCCATTGCCTGAACGATATGGGATGGATAGTCTCTTTAATCTTACAAAAATATCAATGTGATAATTATAACCAATTCATGCTTAGCAACATAGTAATAATCTGTATAAAACTTCCAAATTTTGAATTAGGCAATGGTCTAAAGTGGAAACCCCAAGCAGATTCTTATTCTGGATACAGTCGAATGACATGTGTCTTATAATCAAGAGAAGTAAGGCAGGCATAACGTCAGGCGACTCAAAGTTTTCAATGTGTTTATCGGAAGGAGCATCTTATGGGACTATGTCTAGAACGAAAGATGAATTAAACATATGAACAAGTGTTGACCCCTAGATTGCAAAGAAAAGATATCAGCACATAATTTTGTTATCCATGATCGTTCCCCCATTGTAATAAACATAAATGGAAGAGCTTTATCACAAAAAATTAAGAGGATATGAGAATATTTAGCTTGCAGTATAGGGAGATCAAAGGAAATTAAAATGTGAAATCAAGTTTGTGCTATAACGTCGATCAAAGAACACGAAATCAAGTGATCGAAATGTAAAGAAACGCCTAATGTTCCTTTTATGTAGTTGTTTTGGTTCTTGGATAGTCCTTCCGATTCAAGACGATTCTAGCATTGACTTGTCTCCCAACATAGAATGACATAAAAGTGGTACTTTTTAGCTACTATCATTGCATCTAGTAAATTTGAATACCATTAATAAAATTGTAGATGAAAGAAAATCTAGTTCCTTAATTTGACATTCAGTTGTATCATATAATGTGTATCGGCGTTCTTTCTCATACACATCGATTATTGATTATTTTGCATATGCTTTTAAATTGGATATTGTTTTGTTAGATGATCTCATGACTCTTTCCTGCATTACGTACGTCTCTAGATAACTTTGGGGGATCTTTCATAAACAGTGAATTTATGTTTCTATTAAATCGCCCAAAAATATATAAAGAAAAGCAACGAAAGAACATATTATGGTGTGTTTTATGTAGTACCTTCACATTTCATGCAGACACTCCCTATTGTTATTTTATTTCCCTCCCATCTTTAACATGTTCATGAGTACAAAAAAGCTACTGATATTGCGCGCCGTACATATATAACAGTTGCTTTTATTTCTTTAAGCCTCGCACTCCATGGATATGCAACATAAAGTATGTATTAAGTGTATACACGTGAGAACTTCCCTCTCTTTCGGACTTTCATTGTAATTAAAATCTGTACGCGTTTCATTGCCTAAACGATATGGGATGGATAGTCTCTTTAATCTTACAAAAATATTAATGTGATAGTTATAACCAATTCATGCTTAGCAACATAGTAATAATCTATATAAAACTTTGCAATTTACAATCGGGCAATGTTCTAAATGTGTAAACCCCAAGAAGAATCTTATTCTGGATACAGTCGAATGATATGTGTCTTATAATCAAGAGAAGTAAGGCAGTCATAGATGTCAGTCGACTCAAAGTTTTCAATGTGTACACCGGAAGGAGCATCTTATGGGACTATGTCTACAGCAAAAGATGAATTAAACATATGAACAAGTGTTGACCGCTAGATTGCAAAGAAAAGATATCAACGCATAATTTTGTTATCCATGATCGTTCCCCCACTGTAATAAACATAAGTGGAAGAGCTTTATCACAAACATTAAGAGGATATCAGAATATTTAGCTTGCAGTATAGGGAGATCAAAGGAAATTAAAATGTGAAATCAAGTTTGTGCTATAACGTCAATCAAAGAACACGAAATCTATGTATTGAAGATACCTTATCATAGATAGGCCCACACGAAAGTGGCTTTCTGGTTACAATGTTTCGAGTTAAATGATTTCATCACGGAAGCTACGAGGAGAACTAGCGGATAAACTGATTAGAAAGTGTGTGTAGAGTGCACATATGTAGGAATAAACTAACCTCATTTCGAGAATTTGTATCATTGCGACGTTAAAAACAAACACATTAACTACCTTTAGGACATCAGATTATTCTTTAATCTTTATCAACAAAGGTCGAGAGAGGAAAACTAAGTGACTTGGAATCATAGTAAATTTAGTAACCGAATACTCAGTGAGATTTGGTTAGAAGAGATGTTTTTGTGACCATCAGAAGTCATTAAACATCCATTTAAACTTAAGCTATGAATAATACTTTTAACTACAACTACACTGATTGAGTAACCTGGCTAGATCTAAATAACCATGATTACGCGAAATTAAAATTCAGAGCATATCATTTGCATATTTCTCCTTCTTGCTTATGTCGACTTTAAACCTCCACTTATTTCTATTTATATTTTTTTATGCTATCAATCTCTTTAAAGAATTATCCTTTATCTATTGCTAAAATGTTTTTTGGTCAGCCAAGAGTTTTGTCTATATATTTTATCTATTTTGTTCGATAGTCTTATGGTTGAGCTACTAATGCTATTAAGATCCTCTAAATGTTCCCAACATTCGAATCTTTCTTTTCAAGTGATCGAAATGTAAAGAAAGGCCTAATGTTCCATTTATGTAGTTGTTCTGGTTCTTGGATAGTCCTTCCCATTTAAGACGATTCTAGCATTGACTTGTCTCCCAACATAGAATGACATAAAAGTGGTACTTTTTATCTACTATCACTGCATCTAGTAAATTTGAATACCATTAATAAAATTGTAGATGAAAGAAAATCTAGTTCCTTAATTTGACATTCAGTTGTATCATATAATGTGTATCGGCGTTCTTTCTCATACACATCGATTATTGATTATTTTACATATGCTTTTAAATTAGATATTGTTTTGTTTGATGATCTCATGACTCTTTGCTGCATTACGTACGTCTCTAGATAACTTTGGGGGATCTTTCATAAACAGTGAATTTATGTTTCTATTAAATCGCCCAAAAATATATAAACAAAAGCAACGAAAGAACATATTATGGTGCGTTTTATGTAGTACCTTCACATTTCATGCAGACACTCCCTATTGTTGCAGACAATACGCATGAAAGCATTAGTCCTCGACAAGGCGTTCCTCCTTGGACAGCTGTTCAATTGCGCGCCATACGTATATAACAGTTGCTTTTATTCCTTTAAGCCTCACACTCCATGGATATGTAACATGAAGTATGTATTAAGTGTATACACGTGAGAACTTCCCTCTCTTTTGGACTTTCATTGTAATTAAAATCTGTATGCGTTCCATTGCCTGAACGATATGGGATGGATAGTCTCTTTAATCTTACAAAAATATCAATGTGATAGTTATAACCAATTCATGCTTAGCAACATAGTAATAATCTGTATAAAACTTCAAAATTTAGAATCAGGCAATGGTTTAAATTTGGAAACCCCAAGCAGATTCTTATTCTGGATACAGTCGAATGACATGTGTCTTATAATCAAGAGAAGTAAGGGGCATAGACGTCGGGCGACTCAAAGTTTTCAATGTGTTTATCGGAAGGAGCATCTTATGGGGCAAAGAAAAGATATCAGCGCATAATTTTGTTATCCATGATCGTTCCCCCATTGTAAGAAACGTAAGTGGAAGAGCTTTATCACAAAAATTAAGAGGATATGAGAATATTTAGCTTGCAGTATAGGGAGATCAAAGGAAATTAAAATGTGAAATCAAGTTTGCGCTATAACGTCAATCAAAGAACACGAAATGTATGTATTGAAGAAACCTTATCATAAATAGGCCCACACGAAAGTGGCTTTTTGGTTACGATGTTTCGAGTTAAATGATTTCATCACGGAAGCTACGAGGAGAACTAGCGGTTAAAGTGATCAGAAAGTGTGTGTAGAGTGCACATGTGTAGGAATAAACTAACCTCATTTCAAGAATTTGTATCATTGCGACGTTAAAAACAAACACATTAACTACCTTTAGGACATCAGATTATTCTTTAATCTTTATCAACAAAGGTCGAGAGAGGAAAACTAAGTGACTTGGAATCATAGTAAATTTAGTAACCAAATACTCAGTGAGATTTGGTTAGAAGAGATGTTTTTGTGACCATCAGAAGTCATTAAACATCCATTTAAACTTAAGCTACGTATAATACTTTTAACTACAACTACACTGATTGAGTAACCTGGCTAGATCTAAATAACCATGATTATGCGAAATTAAAATTCAGAGCATATCATTTGCATATTTCTCCTTTGCATATGCATTTAAGAGGAGAATGCAAGACAACATACATTTTGAGTCCTAGTGTCTCATTTCATCAGCTTTAATAGATCTCTCAGATCGTCTTTTTACATGAAGGTATGACGACACTTGAACTGTATTTGATCTCTTTATTTGAGAAACCTTTAGGTCACTATTGTTTGAACATGTTGAGCTATTTTGAGATGTCACGCTGTCTGACGTAAACCACACTAAGACCCTGAAAAGTAACTGCTTGCATTTTATAAACAGATTGAAATTGTTATTGAATGTCGATAACACAGTTCGAGAAAAGACATTTTCAGTGTAAGCGGAGTGCATGCTTGCCGTTGAAAGATGCAGACATGAGTTCACATTTTTGACCGCGAGTTCATTTTTTTGAACGGGGGATGATCACAGAAGCACAATTCACTTGCGGCCCAGATTCTGACTGGTTTGTGGCCGAAGGGTCATCCCTTCTCACGGTACTAGATCTGGACCATCCATTGTACAATACATTGCTGCGAAAAGGTCTTTCCTATCCAGCTACTCCGCCCTTCAATGAAATCATCTACGCGCGGAATGCCGTGAGCATGTTCATTTGGTGTTCATTCTTTGTCTCTATATTGTTGTTTCGCACCCTTATATCGCTACGTGTAAGACAGGTATACGTTGGTCGCAAAATCCTTAACTACCTTATAGATGTTTCAAACTTGCGCCCTGGAGAAACGACACGTCTCCTCATCAATACAAGTGAACAATACGCATCATTTTGTACATCTCGCGATCATGTTCAATAAACTCTTCATCTCGTTGTCGCCGAGGACAAACCTTTTGCCCGATTGGCTTGTCTGAGACTATGAATCATTGAGAATGCAATGAGGATCGCTATAAAGAAAGCATCTTGCGTGAAACAGATGCTTGAGGTACAGAAATCAACAGGAAAGATGCCTGATAAGTGAGTTAGTGCTCTTCTCATGTTAGTTTTAAACCAGTCAGTCAATGTGAAGATTACATCCGTGTTCGCCAACGCGTACAGCCTTTTGCACTCACAGTGTGTGTTCACCGCAATTCTCCAGCATGCGAGATACTCACTCGGGTGAAATACATATCCGTAGGATCTGCATTCACCTCTCTACGAATGTGTTTGTCCTTGTTAAATTTCACGTACTTCTACACAAGGGAAAATGATAAGAGTATCGCCGGAATGCGTGTTCATATACATCAGTCCACCTCAAGAAATATGCATCTAGATGTTGAAGAACGAACAGGGAAATAAGCAAATCCTCAAGGTACGAAATATGCATCTAAGTGTTGAAGAACGAGCAGGGAAATAAGCAGATCCTCAAGGTACGAACAAGTAACGCATCATGACATCAGGAATCATGTCTCTCAGCACTTCGAGTGAACCTAGTCCACTCTATTACTTTGAACCTCAAGGTCTGAAGACGGTACTACTTGTCACGGTAGACCAGTGGACTTTAAAGATATTTCTAGTGTTTCACCGCACTAGCCGCTCGTCTCCGTCGGATATCCAGACGGTAGTGCATCATTCTAACTGGGCCGGCAGAACAGACGACCCTCCGCGTTTCCTCCGACCATCTTCTAATGCTCATCGTCATCGGCATTCCATGGAAAGTATTACAAATCACAAAACTACAATGTGTGCGACAATGCAGAATATGCAACACACACACACACACATTTCTTTGCACAATTTCGACATAGACTGAGCACTGGGGCAAACAGCTCTTCAAAACGGATTCACTAGTGGCCCTTTGGCATAGGGCTTAAGCATGACGCTAATTTGGTGATAACATCACCTTCAATTAATTTAGTGAATACAACCTGTCCACTTAATTGATTGAAAATTCATCTATATGAGGGCATTGATACTTTTTTTTTTTAACTTTCTTTTATTCAACCACCCTATAGTCAATGCTTAATCTATAAGATTATTCTTTCTTCCTTTTCTTTAATTCATCTATGTGAATTATAGGGTGCTCTAGCATATGGTTCACTCCTCTGTTAAAGATCAATAGTCTATACAATTTCCCAAGGTGGAGGTATGCGAGGTAGTTTTTCAAGAAATACATTTCCATATTTTTGCAAAAGGTTTTTTTTACATAATACTAGAGGTTTTTCACATTGTTTTCCCAATGAAAATCATTCACGTAGACTACAAATGTTTTATAGCCATCACGTATAACTTGAACTACCTACATGCAAAAAAGTCAACTACCTACCATAGATTCAAAATCTCGCCTTAAAATAATTTTCTTTGTTCATAGTAAATTGTTGACAATTTTTGAACTAAATAGACATTCCTGTTATTACAACATAGAATTTCAATTTATTCACATTAAAACTCCCAGAAAGACATGTATCAAGAAAGGTAAATGCAAGGTTGCATTGCATCCTTAGATATAGTGTATTAGTCCATTGTCCATCTTTATAGGCGATGATATCTATGTATGTAATGGCGTTGCTAAAAACTATACCAACTTGATGGACGGAATTAAGATGTTGGGATTTACATTAGTTAGGATGTGTGTCCATAGCATCCCTCCCAATGAATGGAAAATGATTTCTTTGTGAGGAAGTAGAAAATATTTTTTAAGTCTTTATCCTCTCTATGTTTTGCTATGAATTCCTTAGTGGGAGGATAAATCACCTTCATTGATGTCTTCCAAAGAGAACCTCTTTTTGATGATCCTTAATTGCTTTGAGAAGAGGAGATTCAAGGAAAGGTTTAGTACAAAAAGTATGTTTGATAAGGCTTAAAATTCCCCTTTGTGATTCACAATTTCTTCCTCACCTTTTCCTTTAATAGGGAGAATCTTGTTATTTCCTAAGTAAACTTCACCTTTATGTTCTCTCCAAGAATTACTCACATTCTTTGCACATGTGAGAGGTTTCACCGCTATTAAATATCCATTCCCTTATGAGTTTTATGGGATTGGAGCATTGAATTATCTTGAGATGAAGATATCTTTACTTGAACAAGGAGACCTAGGAGTTCCACGAACTTTGGTGGGTTGAACATGAGAAGCAAGAGGAGAGACAGACACACTTGTGTTGGAGCCTAAAAACCCATACAAAGCTCTTCTTGAAGAAATTCTCTATAAACGACACACACACACACACACACACACACATACACACACACACACACACACATATATATATATATATATATATATATATATATATATATATATATATATATATATAGGTAAGGCGACATGACCATGATTACATCCCTAACTGCCTCAGCCTACACAAAATACCTCAAACAACGTTTATCCATGCACCTAGAACTTCTCTGGACTGATATTGATAACAATTTATACACACATAAACTTGCATATGCAGATACATATACATACATGCATTCATACATTAGTCATGCGTCTAACTTACATATGCATTCACACTCTCAATTATGCCAATACTTATCCATATGTTCATGCTAGCATATACTGTCATACATGCTAACACATACTAACTTATGCTAACACTCATTCATTTATTCAGGCTAACATACACTTAAATGCATGCAAACATATGCTAACTAACTCTCTTATGCATATGCTAATACACACTCACATACATATTCATACACATACACCTATGCTTGCATACTATTCGCATATTCATGCATGCTCTCATTCTTTTTATGCATACATGCATTAGCATTCATACACATGCATATAAACTCGTCCATGCTCACACATACTTCCATCACTCATTTGCATAGGCACAAACCTCTTTATGGAGTCTCACACACATATGCCTTATACATGTGCATACACACTATCACATGCATGCCCACACTCTATTACATGCATGCATACATGAGCTTACTTATGCATATGCATCTCATTCATTCCTATGTATATATGCATCTATCTCATATGCATTCATATTTTCATATGCATCTAATATCCATATGCATTAAAAATTTTCTTATACATATGTACTTCATGTATCTCCATGCTTATGCTGAGGTGCCTATTCTCATTACTCTTACGCATAACTTAGATGCACTCATGCACATGCATATGAAATCACTCATCCTCGTATACATGCATGCTATCATAATCTAATAAAACATTCATACATAAACTTATACTAACTCACGTACATTTAAGTTAATATCCATTCGTAAACCTAACACACATTTATAAACGTAACACACATTCATAAACTTATCACACATTCATAAGCTTATACTCATGCTAACTCATGCTAACACATGCTAACTAGCTCTTTTACTCATATGTTAATACACACTCACATACACACTCACATACATACTCATACACATACATTTACTTTCATCCATGCATATACACTCACATTTAGATGCACTCATGCATATGCATTCACTCATACATATAGATATACATGCACTTACTTACACATATGCATACAATTACACACATACATTCATCATCAATGCTCATGCATACTCATGCATCCTCATTCTCACACATATCCAATGCTCTTCACATTATGTATACATGCTTTCTCACCTGTCTAATATATTTATGCACATCCTAATAAATATGATTATGAACAGAGGACAATTTCATTAAGGAAAAATGGTGAATATATCCACATCCTAGAGAATAAACATAATTCTAAGCCTATTCTCATTTCCAACATATGGATAATTCGACTCATACATGATGATTGAAAAACATTTTTAGTGTATGTGAAGAATCTGCATGGGGAAAACAATGATGAAAATCTTTCGAAGAATGTACCAAACATTTGGAAGAATATGCAGATATACCTGTTGGACTTACATGGTTTACTTCCACCTACACAGATTGAAAACTCTATTGATCTATGCCTTGGGATCGAACCGAATTCTAGAGCACTTTATATATTTAACATAGATTAATAAACGAATATGAAGATTAAATCAGATGACTATTTGAAGAAAGGATTAACGAGATAGAGCATTTCATGTGGGGTTAACGCATTTATCTGCTTGATGAACAACGTCTGCCATGGTTATTTGGATGACTTCAATTCAATATTCCTTAATGATATATTTTTATACTCTAAACATGATGATGAACATGTCATACATCTCAGGAAACTTTTGCAAACACCTCGAAAATATACATTTTATGGACAAGAAGTGTATGTTCGTTTGTATATATAGGAAGATTCATAACTCAGGAAGGACTCATATCGAGAAGGATAAAGTGAAAACAATATTTGATTTGACAATTCCTTAGACTATAAGGGATAATAGACGTTTCTTAGGGTTGGTGCAATATGCGAGAGAACATATTCAGGATTTGTCCAAGACAGATAATTCACTCATAGAGAAGATAATTCACTATTTGTCTAGTGTGGCGCGGGTCAGAAAACATTTGAATCATTGAAAAAAAAAACGTAACTCAAAATTATTTCTCAGAAAAAGGTAACTTATAATTATGAGAATCTTTTGCGGCTGCATGTGATGCAACTGGAAGTCAAATAAGATGGTAGGTGGGTCACATATGAATCAAAAAAAGTTTAAAAACATGAACGTATTTAACCAACATGAATATGAATAGGAAGTATGTACTATTAGGGGTTACGATTGAATTGAAAAGAGATCATCATAGTCTAAAATACATTTTTCTAATAGCCATTACTTAACAATAGCAAAAATCATTGAATTAAACTACTGAATATGATTTTAATATTAAGTATTTGGGTGGTAAGGAAACTGACATTGCTGATATATCACACTTTACTAATATAGATTCTGAATGTCTTAATCAGATTCAAAAGGAGTTACAATATGACTCTTTTTAAGAACTTGTTTTGAATCTTTCGAAGACAAATAAGGGATAAACGTATCAATATTGAATTTACAGAATGGAGCTTTATATTGTAATATTTGACTACTCATGTCTTCTAAATCTCCGTTCAAAATTCAAATATTACATGATTTTCATGATGCATCTTTCTTCACATCCACGTTAATCCAGGATCAATATTAAGACATAACATTCTTATTTTCGGCCATGTATGAAAGGGGATATAAGAAAGATAATATCTAAATTCTCCACATGTGAGATCTAAGGTTACAGGGATGCCTGCGATACTACAACATGTAGATATTCCAAACGATACCTACGACACTAAATTTCCTATGAACAAAAGTAAACATGAGAATACATTTAGTGTTATTGATTGACTTAGTAATATGACGCATTTTGTTCCTTCGAGAAAAAATGGCACTCCCTTGAATATTTTTTTTTTTTTGAAAGAACAAGGAAAATTTGTATTAATGGTGGCCGTATACAGTGTGCCTTGGGCAGGAGACACCTGACCTAGAGGACAAATTACAAGGAGAAATACATGTCCAACCTTTTACAAGAGTACTGTTCATCTAACACTTTTTTCCATCTAGAGGGAGAATTTTCAGACAAAATCTTGTAGACATCATAGTTATTACAAGAAGCATCTCTGATTCTCCTAATACAAGATAGAGAAGCATTTTTCAGAATAACAGGCAAAGTGATGAGGTAGTTCCTTTTTCTGCTACCAAGGGTAGTCTCATTCCTACTGAGCCATATGTTCCAAAGAATATAGCCCCTCCAAATATTCCACAGCAGAATATCCAAGTGTTTACACCGACCAATAATCACCTCCATTTAACTAAGTTTGGGGAGACCATTCACTAGCAGATACTTCTCCACAGCAGACCAGAATTTTTTGGCATGATGGCATTCAAAGAAGAGGTGTGAAACATCCTCCACAAGGCCACAAAATATACAGGACCCACCACTATTAAAAATTTTCCTGACTTTATGACCAGTCCAAAGGCCATGGTGCAGCATCCTCCACTGGAGAAATGAATGCTTGCTGCAATCTGGAAGAGCCCACAGAGCTTTAAATCTCTAAGTCCACTGGTGTGTAGACCAATTCACCTGCCACCTAGAGTTGAGCTTTTTCAGGATTTGAGCAACAGACCCTTTGTCATGTTTGAACTGTTTGAAAATGACATTAGCAATATCCACCAGGTCAACCTTTTTCCTATGCCACCTGTCCATCTTTTCCAGCAGCATGTTTCTGTGTTTTTGAATTACCTGAAAGCAAGACAGAGACAGATTAGTGCTAGAAAAGACTTCCTGTGCAGTCCTTACCCTTACTCCACATATGTAATTGTTCCAAGTAGTGATTCCAGCTTTGTGGCATTTGTGTTGCTTGATTGTCAGCGTGTTTTCTTCACAGTAAGCAAGCCAGCCCAACCATGGAGACTCTTGCAAATAAAATTGAAGAGAACAGGCAAGTTCGTTAGGGAGTTTAAAAGAGTTCTTAGCTTTGAACCAGGCCTGCCACATTCTACACACTAAGGGACTACCAAAGGGGGTGATGGGATGTGGGGAAGTTATAATGTCCCAAAGGTTGAGATTCTTCCAGGCCCTGTAGTCAGAAAGATAAAATCTAGAAGTATTTCTTTTTAGAAGACAGGCCCAGACATCATTACAGTCAATACATCTCAAAATCCATTTAGAAGCCAAGTTGTCTGCCATTTTCACAGGATTAATAATGCCCAATCCACCTTGATGTTTAGGGAGACAGCACACTTTCCAAGCCACCTTGGGGACTTTTTTTTTATCAGACTTACTTCCCCATAAGAAGTTCCTAGCTAAACAGATAACCTGTCCAAGTTGCTTATTAGAAGGAGACCAACAAGCCAGAAAATAGAACAATTTAGGAAGGATGTAATGATTGAGAACAAAAGTTCTATGAGGGAGGGAATTGTTAGTATCATACCAGTACAACAAGTGTTTTTTAAACCTTTCCACCACCCATTCCCACCTTTGAGCAAAAGAAATCTGGAAACCCATGGGAATCCCCAACAATCTAAAGATCTCTCCATCTTTGATAATGTTGCATCCAAGTCTAGAAACACATTCAGGAATAGTTTCATTAGAAGCTTTAAATCTAGTTTTGGAATGGTTAACTTTGGAACCACTAGCAAGACAAAAAATCTCTAAACATTCTAGAAATTTGTTTACAGAAAGATCATCAGCATTTAGAATAACATTAGTATCATCAGCAAACATTTGGAGCCCAAGAGGGGAAGGGGAGTTAAGCACATTGATTCCTTTTATAGTACCATTGTTCATAGCATCTTTAACAAGCCAACCTAAAGCATCACTAGCAATTGCAAAGAGCAAGGGAGCAAGAGGGCAGCCTTGTCTGATGGATCTACTAAGAGTAAAAGGATAAGAGATATGGCCATTGATGGCAACCCTAGAACAAGCATTGCCAAAGAGAGTGCTAATATTTCTGATGAGTCTTTTGCCAGCTCCCAGGTCTTGAAGAGATTGGAGAATAAAATCCCATTCAATTCTATCATAAGCCTTATCAAAGTCAATCTTAAAGAAATAAAAACTTTGGCCCAAGTCTTTAGCATTGTCTATACCTTCCCAAAGAGAAATAATAGCATCAAGGATGTATCTACCTTTGATGAAACCTTTTTGTTCAGGGAGGATAAAGTGTTTCATCATGGGACTAAGTCTTCTGGCTATGGTAGAAGCTATAATCTTGTAGATGGTGTTAAGACAAGTGATAGTTCTCCAATTGTTGAGGTCATCTTTACTTCCCCTTTTGGGTGTGGAGTTTTTTACCATTTGAGTCTTTGATAACAATATAGGGCTTGATTTCAGAGGCAATGTCCACTTCTATTAACACTTGGGGGTCCCATCTCGGATTGATAATACTATTTCTACTTTTTTGACCGAGGACTTTGCCAACCAACTTCCCTAAGCTCTCCACCCAAGGATAGAAATCGATGGGAAGTTCAGGGAACTCTACCCACACAGGGATTTTTGTTGGCTTAGGGCCCTTAGGGTTAAACCCAATATACCATTTAAAGAAAGACACTGGGACATTTCTGATTAACCACTGGCCTTCACTAATGACTTGAAGAGCACTATTGGCATCTTCAAAAAAGAAGAGGAAGTAGTTATTCGGGCAGTATTGGATGTGTTTAACCATTAGGCCTCTTGCTTCCCAGTGATATTTAATCCAGTTTTTTAAAGAGCCTTGGGCAGGCCTAGGACCGTGACACAAACCTATGACCACTCTATCTGTGAGGTGCTCATGCCAGTTGTCCAGTGAAGACTTTTCAATGACCAAAGCAACCTCGTCCTCTTCGGTGGGCAAGTTATCAAAAAAAATTTCATGAGGGCTGTCAGAGAACTTACCTTTCCCCTTGTTGGGAGAGGGAGCAGGATTGTTATTAACAGTAAAGTGTTGAATGTCGACGAAGGCTTCATCGAGCTTTGCCCTTGCCCTAGCCAAATCAGCGTAGGTTTTCGTCAGAGAGTGCTTCTCTGCGCTGCTCTACTGTGTATACACAGGGAAATTGGTCGAACCAAGAACGAACTCAGCAGATGCGCTCCCTTCTACCTCGACAGTCTTGGGGCTTACAGAGTGAGCATTGGACTGTAGCAAACATACATTTTGCCCTTCACCCAGAAACGATAACCCATTTCTTAGGGCTTCAAACGGGGCCATGCAGTATCAAGAAGGTGGAAACGCGAACGCAAAGGATGCTCCTCCCCCACGGAAGGGGGAGGAGAGGAGAGAATTCCGACCCGCGAGCGCCGCGGAGCAGAACACCCTCGAACCCTCAGAGCCGATCCGCGAACCCTCGTAACCTCTTTTCTCTCCCGCTCCCTTGAATATTGCAAAGTTGTTTGCCAAATAAATTCTTTTATAGAGACTCTAGCTTCACATAATTTTTTATAGAGATTCTAGATTCACATTTGAATTTGGGAAAGAAAACTTTGAAGCAATCCGTACTCAGCTTTGAATGAGCGTTAATCATGCACTTGAAGAAATCACTATCAAGAAATCGCTAACACTTGGTTGGAGGCCGTCATCGTCTGCACCTCTCCAACCAAGTGTCGTAGAAACTTAGTGGAAAAGGCTCGTGAGATCTTGATTAGGACCATGAAGATCCTCAAAACCATCCACCGAAGACGTAGAGAAAACCTATACCGCCGGCTTTGGAGACTCGAAGAAGAAGTTAATAAAGGGAGGATTCAATTTTAGAAGCGACTCCAAAATATCAAAGGAAGATTAAGATACGAGGAGGAGATCAAAAGTCAAAATCTTCAAATTTATTTTAAGGAATGGTGGGCTGTTAAGGCAGATAGACCTTCCAAAGAGATGTGCAATATTCTCAGAAGAAAACAAATTAGAGACGAGATCCCGCTACTGCTTGACAAGAGCAGGGTGGAATGTAAGATAGAGGAAGAGAACATTCCCATTCTAGAAGCACACTTTACGAGTCTCTTGGGTGGTGCGTGTCCCCTCTCCCCCCCATAGGCGGGATTGCAAAGCCACCATCTCTCGGACTTCCTTGCACAAAATCGCACGCAACTTTAGCGCTCTGCTTGATGCCACCATTTCTTAACAAGAGATCCTTGAAGTTATTGATTCGCTTCCGAATGGCGAGAGCCTTGGGCTTGATAGGCTCACTAATGAGTTCTTTAAATCATTCAAATATGTTGTGGTGGCCACCCCCTTGCGTCTCGTTTGGCTTGAGGCACTCGAGTTTCGTGCCCTTCCCACTTGTCTGAACAACGGCATCATCAAACTTATTGATAAAAAAGGGGAGAGGAACAAAATTGACAACTAGAGACCTATCACAATGCTTCAAACCGGGTATAAGATTCTTGCTAAAGTCATTGCCAACAAGATATTCTGCCATTTAGGCTAGTGGCTTAGCAAAGGCCAAAAAGGCTTCATTAAGGGAAGGTCAATATTGGAAGCCATCATTGATATCTGGGAAGGTCTTGACTTTGCTCAAGAATCTAATCAGGACATTGTCTTCCTCAAGATTGACTTTGACAAAGCCTACAACATATTGGAATGGGACTATATTTTACAATTGCTAAATGACCTCGGATGTAGTCAAAGATTCCTCAAGATGATCTCCACTCTCCTTGGTAATGCTTCCACAAAAGTCAATGTCAATGGGAAACTTTCGAAGGCAATCAAATTGAAACGATCCATCACGCAAGGTTGCGGATTGGCCTTGCTTCTATTCGCCATCACCACTCAAGGACTTATCCAGCTTGTGGAGCGATAGATGGAGCTTGGTCACATAAAAGGCATCACTTTGCCACATAACTCTAGGAAAATGACCATGAGGGTATTTGCGGACAACACAAATGCCTTTGTTCACAATGACGATACCAGCCTAGGAACCTTTTGGTGGTGCCTTGACACCTTTTGTGTGGCCTCTGGGTCTAGAATTAACCATTCCAAGATAGTGTTCAGGGCTATCAAAGAGACTCAACATAATCTCCTCACTCTACAGGGCTGTGAAAGCATTCAATCGGGTCACGTTGTTCGCATTCTTGGTATCCCCATGGGATTTGTTGTTACTCTAGAACAAAGGTGGGCTTGGGTCCTTGCTAGACTAAACTTAACTATTGGAGTGGTTTTCAAATTAATCTTGCTGGCATGGCCATGGTGTTCAACACATTCCTCATATCCTCAATCATATACTTTCTTTCTTGCTGGAGACGGAAGGATCAAGAATTAGCCAAATTGGGAAGCACTTGTAGGAACTTTCATTGGACTAGGGACCATAACAAGAGGGCAGTGCCTTAAATAAAATGGTCCATATGCACTAGCCGAAAGGAGAGTGGAGGTCTCGGTATTATGGACATTGGCAGCATGGCCAATAAACTGGCGGCCAAGTGGATGATTAAGGCCTGGTGCAACAAAGATTCCTCTTGGACCACATTAATTCTGAGCAACACGAACGCGATTACTCTAGTGGGCTACCCTGGATGGAAAAACCTCGATATCCTCACCCTCTTCTTCTCTCTGATTCCATTCTTACCCAAAGGATCGATTCTGGTAAGATCCTTGTGGTTGAGCTAGAACAGGTTCAAACCTCACATCAGAATCAGTGAAGATTGGAAGTGGCTTGCAGGTATAAGACAAAATGACTCTATTTGGTTCCCAATCCAAGGCATGAGAAATGTGGAGCTTTGGAATGTCTTAAATGCCAAGAGACTCTGGAATAAGGGATTCAAACAATGGAAGCACCTCTGGAAACAAGACATGAATAGATGGGTGGACTTTGAGGACCTTGACCCTAGTGTTGCAGTCATGTACGAGGAATGGAATATTTTATTGAGAAGACTCCATGCTCGTGACCGCTCTAAAATCTGACTACTGATGGGATAGGACGCTTCGGACCTAATGGGCCTTAAATGGTTTAATGGTAATCGCCTCTCCAAGCTTACTTATATCAAAGCTCACAATGACATTCACATCAGTCTCAACAAGAAATGGTGTCTCAAATCGACGCAACTTTGATGGGATATGAAATTTATGTCTATCTTGCACCCTCTCATTCAAAACAAAAAGTGAGTCCTGCTATGGCAAATTTTACACCGTGGAATATGGACCAATGCAAAAGCTAACAAGATCTGTGGTTTTCTGCCCTAGTGCAAGCGATGTTGCCATAGCAAAGAGGATATTGGTCACCTATTCTTTGCTTGGCCTAAATCGCTTCGGTTATGGAGGATCCTTGGTCGTTCTCTGGGACTCCAAGAACAAATCAATTGGAAGCAAGCACTCATTGGTGAAGCGATCAGCTTCTCTGCGGCGTTGTGGAATGCGATGAGGGGAGAGATCTTCTGGAAGATTTGGAAGGAAAGATGCGCTCACAACTTTGGCAATACCCCTAAGGAGTGTTCGATCAAAAATTCCCTATTCCTTCTCGGCAAAAGATTTGCGAACTGTAAGAAAACCCCCCCTTCAGACATCACAAAGAGATACAGTATGTCAACAATAAGCTGAAAGCCAAGTGGGCCCTGCATGATGGAGATGCGAGGTTTATTAACCTCCTCTATAACTTGATGTAGGCTTTGTAAGGTCCACCATGAAGGCTCTAGCGAATTGTCGAAAAGAAAATCAGACTTTAGAAACATATCACTTGGATGCATGCTCTACTGGGAGAAGCCTTCAGTTGCTCCGCTTGTCTAGAATGCCATCAAAGGGGAGGCCCTATGGAAGATTGGGAGGGAAAGGTGTGCTTCCAACTTTGGTGAATTCCCCATAGTGTGGTCAATTGAGAAAACATTGTTCCTCCTTGGCAAAAGGATCGCTAATTGTAAGAAACCCCCCCCCCCCCTTTTTAGGCATCATCAAGTGCTCCCTACAACAAGCTTAAACCCACGTGGGCCCCGCAAGAGGGTGATGAGAGGGTGACTAACCTTCTTTGTAATGCCATCTAAACTCTGTAAAAGCTACCCCCGCTCTGTGAGATTCGGGGGATCCCACGGGCACTAGTCCCCTTCTCTTGTACTTTTCTTTTAATTAATTCAAGTCCGGGAGAGTAGGCTATGGCAGAACTTCCTTTATTTAAAAAAGATATATTGAATATGTAATTGAATGAAAAGTAAGATAAATGGAAGGAATATGTACCCTTGATTATGCTTTCAAATAAGAGTGCATGGAAATCATTTTATGTTTGACTCCCTATTCCTTTTCTAGCTTTTCAAGTTAAGAAGTATCTAAAGAGATGCTTGAAAAGAAAATAAAAAACTGGTTAAAATAATAAAGAACACATACCACAAGCTTACTAGAGACAAAACATTATCTATAATTTGAGCAAAAAAGAGCACTTTAATTTGAAAAAATTGATATGATATTTCTTAAGTTTAATCTACAACGATAAAACTCTTTCTTATGAAAGGATCATATAATTCCTCCATGATACATATTACTTTTAAAAGTTTTCGAAAAGATTGGATCTCTTCTTTATTTATTGGAATTTCCTAAACGCTTGAATTGTGTCATGCATTTAATCTTGGCTTGCTTAAAAGATATGTAGCTAATTCTACTTATGCTTTGCATGACTACCACAAGCTAAAAGAGAATGACTCTTTTGAGCTTTGGCCTAAAATAATATTAGATAGAGGAAAAGATTACTTAGGAATCAATCTATAGTAGAAAGTTTGGTTAAGTGGCATGCATACACTAATCAAGACTTAACATGGGTAAATTTAAAGGATTTTCTATCGCAAATTCCTTCTTTCCAACTCTGAGGATAGAGCTCGGAAGAATTATAATAAATGCTGAAATAATTCATTCGATCTTTTGTTATACATTCTATAGATAATGTTTAGTTTGAGTTTTCAAGACCTTTCATGCATGTACTAAAAATTTAGGAATTATTTTTTCTATTCTTTCTCTATAACATATCTGCATCAAGTTTTTAGTTGAAATTCTAACATGACGATTAAAGAATTAAGGAGAACGTTGCATAAAGAAATATAATATATTTTGCTAAAGTCCAAATAAAAATCAATTATATTTGTATTTGAAAATTAGTATAGATTAGTACCTAAAGGAAAAAATTTCCTCTTCTTTCTCTTGAATTGGAACATCAATCTAGTTTTTGGCGCTTTTGAGAAAGAGGGAGGACCTTCATTGCATAATCCTAAAGATCTACATTTCCAAGAAGGTATAAGGTGCACCCAAGTGTACGATTTTATGGAGAGATTGATTATCAAAGCTCCTAGGATGAAACCCACCTATCTCACTATTCCGTCGATGTAAGGCAAACATTGCAAGTTGCCTGCTGCGTAGGAAATTACCTTTTTTACTTTATCTTTGGGATACGATATGGGTCATATGAGTCTTGTATGAAAAACTTTAAATACAAAATGCTACTAAAGACTTGGGTCATATGGAGAAATATTTCTGGGATTTTCTATAAGAAATGGGAAGTGTTTAAGAGTGATGAATTTGGAGATTGCTGGCACCAACAGATACATATTACCTTTAAAAGTTTTCGAAAAGATTGGATCTCTTCTTTATTTATTGGAATTTCCTAAACGCTTGAATTGTGTCATGCATTTCATCTTGGCTTGCTTAAAAGATATGTAGCTAATTCTACTTATGCTTTGCATGACTACCACAAGCTAAAAGAGAATGACTCTTTTGAGCTTTGGCCTAAAATAATATTAGATAGAGTAAAAGATTACTTAGGAATCAATCTATAGTAGAAAGTTTGGTTAAGTGGCATGCATACACTAATCAAGACTCAACATGGGTAAATTTAAAGGATTTTCTATCGCAAATTCCTTCTTTCCAACTCTGAGGATAGAGCTCGGAAGAATTATTATAAATGCTGAAATAATTCATTCGATCTTTTGTTATACATTCTATAGATAATGTTTAGTTTGAGTTTTCAAGACCTTTCATGAATGTACTAAAAATTTAGGAATTATTTTTTCTATTCTTTCTCTATAACATATCTGCATCAAGTTTTTAGTTGAAATTCTAACATGACGATCAAAGAATTAAGGAGAACGGTGCATGAAGAAAAAATAATATATTTTGCTAAAGTCCAAATAAAAATCAATTATATTTGTATTTGAAAATTAGTATAGATTAGTACCTAAAGGAAAAAAATTCCTCTACATTTCCAAGAAGGTATAAGTAGGGGAATATTGCTGTATACATCATGGGTTCAGAATTCTACTCTATGGATTCTAAAGGTTAGAATATGATATATATTTTTCTTGGTTTATCCCTTGATTACCCTTGGAATGTGACTAACCTATGGCATGAACCCTTGGTTTTAACCTTTGTGGTATTTATTCATATGAGATCAATTGAATGGATGTGAACCTTAGTACTAAGAGAATCATTTCTATGTGCGACATTGGAATGTATTGATGGGAGAAGAACTAGCTTCCCAATCCAACCTTGAAGCATAGCTGGCCTCACAGGCACAATCATAGAACTCTTATTCACTCAAATGAATGATTATTTGAGCCCTTATGGTATGAACTTGAGATCGTTTCAAAACATAAACTATACTTAATGTCCTTGCTAATGTCAGGGGAGCACTAGATTCTGCTCTCTGACTACAGTAGACAAGATTTCGGAAATACACTTCTGATTACAAGATCACCCACGAAGGGGAAATGATACAAGAATACGTAATTGATACAAGATGTCCCACAACCCGGGCGTGATAGGTATGAACAACTCGACTAGAGATGATACAGGAGATCCCACAACCCACGATCGTACGTATGAAACAAGATCTCTAGATTACAAGAACTTGCTTTCTGGATACTTGGTCTGTTCATAAACATAAAGAGTATAAACTTTGTGGTCTTCTCACGACAGTCACAAGTATTTAGTCTTGTTGATCTAGTTGATCTTTACAACTGTATTATGGAAATATCTCTCTTTAGTCTATTTCCCACTGGTCAATACCAATACATTGACTTAAAAGGTGAAAAGTAGTAACAAACACTGGACATAGATGACCATGTACATAGTGTACATGGGGTTCAATTGGACTACGTATCATGTTCTATATTTCTCATTCATCTCAGACTTTGAATACCATTTGCACACATAGAGATCCACAAAAGGGGATCCAAATGTCACATGATGACGAGGGTGAATAAACTCTCTCGAAGATGCAATTACATTCGTATTCACATCAGTGCCATGTAGCACTCGCATGAGTATCCACTTCAAAGTCATATCACACACATATACACATATAGACGTACATACATATACACATATATACGTATATACATACGTAAAATACACAGGCACACATAAGTATACTCTCTATAATCACAGGAGCTATCATTGAGGAAGATTAGAATCTTCTAGGACTATTCATCTCTATTTACCTGATTTCCAATCATGTATACCACTTATCATGCTTGGGAACTTTAAATAACAAAAACGATATTGCTTCTCATTTTATAGAATAGTAGAGATGAAACGTTTCATCATCCATTGTGAGATACCTAAGCCAAACCTTTCCGGGGAGTGTGAACGTTCGGGCAACTGTTCAACCCAGACCATTGGCTAGCCATTTCAAACGAGTCCTTTCGGCTGGCCTTAACGCCATCCCTTTATCACTTCCAAAATAAATATCTGAAGACCGATTAAACCATTACTGTTCGTCATAATCCTATCCCAATGATGTATTCTCTTCGATCCCCACTGGCCGCAGATAGACACCTTTCATCATCTATTGTGTGAACCTCCGCGCAATTGTTTAACCAGTTCAAACGAGTCCTTTCGTCTGGCCTTAGGGCCAGCACTTAATCAATTTGAAAATATCTGAAGACTGATTAAACCATTACGGTTCATCATGATGTATTTTCTTCTGTCTTTATGTCATCCGCCATCTTTTCTTTACCGAATCTTCTCTAGAAGTGCGAACTTACAAAGAAATCAGTGAGCATCAGAGTTTAGTATGCACACAACATTGAGGGGAAAGATGCCATTCGAATGAATTATTGCTTTGAAACTGTCCTTTCTTCCATCATGGCAGATACGAAAAGCTCACGTCCTTGATTGCCACCTCGATGCAAGCTATCATAATTTATAGCGACATATCCTACATAATATTGCGATTTATCATTCGATTCATATCTTTCTATCCCCATTGATGTGTACAAGAGTGTACTTGCGTGGGGTTCCCATCAGAGCTCCCTGTATCAATGTCAGAGTTGAGCGGATGGAGAAGTGTGACAACCATGAAATATTAGATGCGCATCCTTTTGGACTTTGGTCATCAACACTCCAAAAAAGTACGTCAGCTTTTGTCGTTTCTATGTCGGATTCCTGAACCGCTTGTCATTTCAATGTTTCGTTCAACTTGGTTGCATTCTACTCAAAGACTTCCGAATGAAGTAGAGATAGAGCGCTCAAGGGAACGTAATACGTCAGTAAAATTAAGCGCTTGAAAATTTGTTTGTACTCTTTTCGTTTGCCAGCTTCGTCAAATTATATGAGCTTCAATGCATGTATATATGATCGTGCGTGTGGGCTTGTGTGCATGCGTGTAGGTGCGTCACAGAGAGAGAGAGAGAGAGAGTTTGTGAAGACTTGATTTGACTGTACGAAAGTGTGTTATCCTTGTCATATTCAGAGTTGTGGAGAAGAAGAAGAACAGGAAAGGATGGAGAAACAGGATTCAATTATAGGAAGATGATGACACATATTATAAGTAAATTCGTTTTGACCTATTGTCTCGCTTCCCTCTATGCATTCATAGAATCCCCTTTATCCCCTTATATTAAGAGGTTCGTCAAGGAAATTCACAATTCTTGAACCCTTGACCTTCACCTGAGAGGCCCAAAGTATCACCACTATACCACATGCCCTCCATTACCCCCAAATACAATTAATAGGATCTCACCAACATATAAAAAACATTGGCACTTTATCGATGTGTGCTATCTCAACGGATTTCAACTATGTCGCTTCACTTGGACAATTGTTCTATGAATCAATTCAGTGCAAGGGAGAGTAGATGCCGGATAAATGTCCCCGTTAAAAGGGAAAAAAAACACAAACACAAAAAATTGGCAGCTGGATGAACATATCCAAGACATTCCATGTCAATAATACGAAACAACACTGTAAAATGAGGTGGCTCGTAAATAATCTACTGTGATTTTTGGAAAACTTTGACACGTAGAGAATCAACTTTTTAACTATTTATGTCAATTGAGTGCTAGGCTCGAAAAGCATGCGACTCGTAGACTCTTAACTGTTATTTTTGTAAAATTCTTTTGATGAAGAACTATGTCCATATTCTACTTGATTATATTGACAGAACACATCTGCTTCTTCTTACCATCTTCTTAACTGTACTATCGAAGGTTGTAAACTCATAAAGGCACTTCTCTGGTCTTAGCAAATGCATTAAAACATCAGTGAATTTAAACAGGACTGCTCATTGGTCCGTCGAATTGTTCAAAACATGAAATTTCAATATCAACGTTCTATTATTTACATTATTTTATCTTCTTTCTAACAGTTCATGAATGAATTTTATGGATGCGTTCTCTTCTAGTTTGTGTAGGTGCAAAACACAAATTCAACCATGAAATCTATATCTTCAACTGACGGAAATATTAGATGCGCATCCTTTTGGACTTTGGTCATCAACACTCCAAAAAAGTACGTCAGCTTTTGTCGTTTCTATGTCGGATTCCTGAACCGCTTGTCATTTCAATGTTTCGTTCAACTTGGTTGCATTCTACTCAAAGACTTCCGAATGAAGTAGAGATAGAGCGCTCAAGGGAACGTAATACGTCAGTAAAATTAAGCGCTTGAAAATTTGTTTGTACTCTTTTCGTTTGCCAGCTTCGTCAAATTATATGAGCTTCAATGCATGTATATATGGTCGTGCGTGTGGGCTTGTGTGCATGCGTGTAGGTGCGTCACAGAGAGAGAGAGAGAGAGAGAGAGAGAGAGAGAGAGAGAGAGTTTGTGAAGACTTGATTTGACTGTACGAAAGTGTGTTATCCTTGTCATATTCAGAGTTGTTGAGAAGAAGAAGAACAGGAAAGGATGGAGAAACAGGATTCAATTATAGGAAGATGATGACACATATTATAAGTAAATTCGTTTTGACCTATTGTCTCGCTTCCCTCTATGCATTCATAGAATCCCCTTTATCCCCTTATATTAAGATGTTCGTCAAGGAAATTCACAATTCTTGAACCCTTGACCTTCACCTGAGAGGCCCAAAGTATCACCACTATACCACATGCCCTCCATTACCCCCAAAATACAATTAATAGGATCTCACCAACATATAAAAAACATTGGCACTTTATCGATGTGTGCTATCTCAACGGATTTCAACTCCTCTTACAATGAAGCCGGGGCTCAACTCTTGTGAACCGTAGTTGCCATGTATTAGACCTTAAGCCAGCCATCAAACCGTAGTTTCTTTGTGCCCTTCGGGCCATCTTTTTTGTATCGTATTCAGGCCATCTAAACCTTGCTTTGTGGAAAATAGGAGTGCCCATGGGTACTATGTCGCTTCACTTGGACAATTGTTCTATGAATCAATTCAGTGCAAGGGAGAGTAGATGCCGGATAAATGTCCCCGTAAAAAGGGAAAAAAAAACACAAACAGAAAAATTGGCAGCTGGATGAACATATCCAAGACATTCCATGTCAATAATACGAAACAACACTGTAAAATGAGGTGGCTCGTAAATAATCTACTGTGATTTTTGGAAAACTTTGACACGTAGAGAATCAACTTTTTAACTATTTATGTCAATTGAGTGCTAGGCTCGAAAAGCATGCGACTCGTAGACTCTTAAATGTTATTTTTGTAAAATTCTTTTGATGAACAACTATGTCCATATTCTACTTGATTATATTGACAGAACACATCTGCTTCTTCTTACCATCTTCTTAACTGTACTATCGAAGGTTGTAAACTCATAAAGACACTTCTCTGGTCTTAGCAAATGCATTAAAACATCAGTGAATTTAAACAGGGCTGCTCATTGGTCCGTCGAATTGTTCACAACATGAAATTTCAATATCAACGTTCTATTATTTACATTATTTTATCTTCTTTCTAACAGTTCATGAATGAATTTTATGGATGCGTTCTCTTCTAGCTTGTGTAGGTGCAAAACACAAATGCAACCAACAGTCAAGGTAGATTAAACATGAAATTAGCTTTTTTCTTTTAGTCCCGAGTGAAAATAGAACTTTTTAGCTTTATTTGGGGAATGCTTTCAGAAACGGAATTTGTGATGCAACGGGAGGGCCCCATATCTCAAAAGAGAGAAATTAATATTGCTATCCACAAGACGAGTGATTATATGGGCCTTCAACATATTTCATGTGTAGACAAATCTCTTAAACTATTAGCTGGATTTTGATGAGTTCTATCTTAGTTTTACAGCTTGAAAGAGTCTGCATTCCTTTGGATTCTTTAGTTCATACATGCCACATATATTCCGACGCACGTAGATATGACTCAAAGGTGATAAATATTTTGCTCACTTGCTTGTGTACGAGTTTGCATAGCTATGGTGGAGTGGATAGATGTACACATCATTTCGCGAGATGGAGGGAACGAAATAGATTAGGCCAAGACCCGCGCATCTCATTCATTTGCATTAAGCAACTTTAACAAATACACACGCACACATACATACATGGATACACACACACACATATATATACATATATATATATATATATATATATATATATATATATATATATATATATATATATATATATGTGTGTGTGTGTGTGTGTGTGTGTGTGTGTGGTGGTAATATACCTAGATGATATCGCTATATTCTTGAAACATATAGAGGAGATTCAATGTCATGTAAAGATAGTTCTAGGGAAACTAAGAGCAAAAAAAGTAGTCTTTTCATCACCCAAAACTGGAATTGTTCACCTGAGAGGACCCAAGTGTCACCTCTATAGCACATGCCCTACAATGAGAACCTAGAAGCTTGCTTTATTTGTGGTAGGTATGGCCACTATGCAAGGAACTTATATGGAAAAGACCAATTCAACCTACAAAGGACAAGGTCGTTATGCATCTACTTCAAATGATAATGAATGAATGATAGCTATGATGAATATGAAAGACTACAAGACACAAGGCTCAAACACATGGTACATTGATAATGTTCGTAGCAATTACATAATTTGAAACAAGGATTGCTTCTCAAGCATGTAGGTGCCATCAAAAAAGGGCATGTGGGAATAGGTGATGATATTCCTCAAACTATTACACATATAGGTGGTATTATGTTGCATGGAACCTACAATGCAAAGTGTTTCAAGGATGTTCTTCATGCCCCCACAATCACAAAGAATCCTATTTTTGTGGCTCAAGTGGTTGAGAGACGATTGGAGGTCAAGTTCCACCAAAATGGATGATTTGTGAGAAACCCTAAAGAGGGGTACAAATCAATAGCTAAAGACAGGAAGGAGAGAAGGGTATGACCTTTTGATGTGAATCCTAGTTTCAGGCATTCAATCTACTGATCATATGGAAGCAACAAGCTAACATAATTGGACATATTACACAAAAGGTATGGACATATCAATTCTCAGAGGTTAAAGGATATGGAAAGTAATAGGTTAGTGCTGGGGTTACAAAACCTCTATAATCAAAACCTTAAGAATCCACATAAGTTTTTCCAATGGGAAAGAAGACTAGGTTTCCATTCAACAAGATCAATTATGTGAGCTACCATCCTCTTGATCTCATCCACACAGCTGTTTGGGGATAAAAAAAGGAGAATTCAATTGTAGGTAATAAGTATTTTGTAAATTTCATTGATGATTACACAAGGATGATGTGGCTCTATTGTATGAACCATAAATCAGATATCACTTACTAATTTAAGAAGTTCAAAGCTCTTCTTGAGAAGGAATATGATGATATATCATGTTTTTAAGGAAACATGGAGAGGGAGAACAATTCTTACATGAGTTCTTGAATTTCTAGGAGACAAATGGCATCAACAACACATGGAGGTACACACAACAAAATGATGTTGTAAAGAGGAACAATAGGTACATTGTAAAATGTGCTATGAACATGATGAAGGACATGGGTATACATAAGTCCTATTAGGATGATGCACCAACCATATCTATATACATAATCAAGAGAGTTCCCACAGAGGGTATGCAAGTGATAACGAGGGTTATGGATGTTATAATCCCACCAAAAAGAAGCTAAAGATACCAAGTGATGTCAGATTCCACGAACTTTTACCTTGCTATTCTATAAATGTACTTATATAAAGTCATGAGGCTGAAGAAAGGAAGATTTCAAGGGATGAAATAGAAATCATGGTTCTTAGTGTGCCAAAGGATTCAAGTATTTAACCATCATGAGATAAAGTGGTTCCTAGATCAAGCCAACTAAGCGGTGCAAGGAGTAAGGGAAAGGTCAAAATCAAAGAGGTAGATCATGGAAAGATCGCGGAGAAATCAAACATCAACAAAAAATATCCAGATCAATGGAATGGTGAGATAAGAAGGTATGGCAAGGCAAGGTATCCATTTGAAAAGTTACCTATGATTCATTTATAGCTAGACATAATGCTTATATGAGCAAGGTTTCTGAAGAACTAAAATGCTTTGAAGAAGCAAACACATGCAGGGAATGGTAAGAAGCTATGTAGGAGGAGATCAAAGCTATGGAGAATCATTCCACTTGGAGTCTTTTGAGAAGGAGAAAGGAAAGATTCGAATGGTAGTATTTATAGGTATAAAGCTAGGCTTGTAGGTAAATAGTTTGTATGAAGGGACATTTAGCCCTTCGGCTAAGATGACTACTATCCAAAATATCATTGCTATTGTAGCAATCAAGCATTGGAAGGTGTATTAACTTGTTGTGAACAATTCATTTCTAAATGGGAGGTAGAAGAATTTGTGTACATGACTAACCATTAGGGCTCGAGGACAAAGTCATGGATGATTGTGTTTGCGCTAAAAAAAAGGACTATATTGTCTCAATTAAGCCACCAAGGTCATGGAATCAAAGGCTTGTAGATTATTTGATGAGTTGTGGATAAAACCAAAGCCAAGGAGGTCCATCATTTATCTATAATAGAGAAGGTGGAGCCTTTGTTTAATTATGTGTATATGTAAATTAATAGATTAGCACATACGATCAGGAAGAAAGTATCAAGGAAATCAAAGAGAAGTTTGGGAAAAAGCTCAATATCTCAGTTCTTGGAGATTTAAGGTATAATTTAGGGATTGGTTATATACAAGGAAAATGCTATTTTAATTACGCAAAGAAAGTACATCTTGGATGTAGTGAAGATATATCGGCTCATAGGGTGCAAACCATTGAGTGACCTTATAGAGGTAACGATAAAGTTGATTTCAATGGAAGGTAACAAACTTTAGGATCCAATTATGTACATGTCTACAGCGGGACCATTGAATTATGCCACCATCATAAGCCTTGAACTTACATATATAGTTGGTATGATATCGCAATTAATGCACATACCTAGGGTTCCACATCTAGTTTTAGCTAAAATGGTACTCACATAGTTCAAGGGTACATTAAATTAAGGTCTACTGTATCCCTGTGAAGAGGAATTGCACGTGAAAGCATATATAAATGTGGATTTGGCTAGATCCAAGGAGTATAGGATGAGTACCAAAGGATATTTGGTGATGATTGGCAGAAGCGTCAACCCTTGGATTGCAAACAAGCAACCCACAATTGTCTTATCTTCCACACAAGCTGATTACAAAGTTGTAGCTCAAGTGACATCTGAGCTTTTGTGACTCGAAGCCCATGGTAGAACCTAATTTGAAAGCGAGTCAATTTCCAAACATGTGTGATAAGATGAGTAGTGTGTACCTATCTGCCAACCCTATTCTCCATGCTAGAAACAAGCACATAGAGATGCACTATCACTACAATAGAGATAAAGTGCCAGCTAAGGAGGTTTAAATGCAACGGTAACGAGGACGAGTGTGGTGACATGTTTAGCAAAGAATTGGTCTTCATCAAGCTTACAAGTATGAATAAATGCATTGGATGTTGGAGCTAGGATGAAGATTTGGAGCTTGAAGTTTGAGGGGGAGTGTTGGAAATTCAAGCTTGAACCTTAATACATTATTCCAACTTTTGATGGATGTCACTTGGAGAAACAACAAGAAAAGTATTAAGCATGAAGTCACAATTTCAAATTCGAATTTCAAAGCCCCTACACAACAATTGTAACTCAGCTATCACTCTTAGCTATGATAAAGCATATAATCGACAAAAAGTGATTCCTAGCATCCAGGGAATGTTTTCAAGACTAGATCTACGCACATTGTACTTTATATTGTGTATCCCATATGTGTGTAAGTGTTTCTAGATTTTGCATAAGCTAGTAAACCCCTTGCTTAGAAATCCATCTCCTTGCTTGAGTAATTTCACTAGACTTTCTATCCATATCTACCTTGTAGATTTCTATGTGTATGAGCTAGATAGATCTGAGTGTTAGTTATGGTTACCTTATCAAATTATGATAAGTAATTGTAATATTTTGTTTGTTAGAAAGTCATTCGTGTCTCCTCAAGTTATCTCAAAGCTCTTTTTCAAAATATTCGGAGAGAAAAAACTCTTGAAGTGAGTGATGGTTTGTATGTTTATGCCGAGTGAAGTAAATAATTTCTTCCCTGGAGGACTTGTTTCTCACACTAGGACTATGCATCTTGAGTGAGATAACTTGCATTAGCTATCATGGACAAAGGAAACCATCCTGAACCTTAGATTCCATGTGAATCTTGTATCTCATGATTGGTTCAGAATTAGGAGAAACCAATGCGCCCCTTGCATCTCGAACGTGCCAAAACCCTAAGATCAACTATCTACTTGCCTCATTCGGATATCCAGAGCTCATGTTTTGAATTGATGACATCATCGATGACATCATCAATTCCTAACCGCCTTTCATGAACCGCCCTTGAGAACCTATATAAGGAGGGGTTGGCCACATTTATAATCAATCTTGCCAATACCAGTCTTGGGAGCTCAAGGAGTCGTGACTGCCAAGTAAGTACTCTCCAAGTTCTAGTTCCTCTTCTTGTCTTGTTCCTTGTTCTAGTTCTATCTAGTTTTGTATCCTACACATCTTATCTTGTCCTCTTGTAATCTTGTAGTACGAGGTCTTGTCGAGTTCTTCCTTGTATCTAGTTCATCTCCCGGAAGGGAGTTCTTGTAATATAGAGATCTTGTTTCATACTTACGATCCCAGCTTGTGGGATCTCTTGTATCCTCTGTAGTCGAGTTGTTCATACCTATTAGTCCCGGGTTGTGGGACATCTTGTATCAGTTACGTATTCTTGTATCATTTCCCCTTCGTGGATGAGCTTGTAATCAGAAGTGTATTTCCGAAACTTGTCTACTGTAGTCAGAGAGCACAATCTAGTGCTCCCCTGACACTTTGGCAAGACTAGCTTCTATCCAAGACCAGTCATCATGGAGAATGCTTACGAACAGATTGTAGCATCACTTCAAAGTCTCCAACAATAAGTGGAAGTCCTAACTCATGGATAGGCACAAGTCGAGATGGGACATTCAATACTTGTAGGTGCACTCCTCCAAGAATTACAAGAAGGAATCGACAGTCTTCAGACAAATCAAGGGAGTATGCAAGTAGATCAATGACCTAGTACATCCTTCATGAGGGAACCCAAGAGCTGCATGCCAAAAAAGTTCGATGGTGATCGCACAAAGTTCCAAGGATTCTTGCAACAAGTCACATTGTACATCCGTATGTAGCCTGATAGATACTCTAATGATGCATCCAAGGTCGGTTTTATTGGAACCTTACTCTATGGTCAAACATTATCATGGTTCACCCCAATCTTGGAGAAGGATATGGCCGTACTTCATGACTATGAGGGGTTTCTTAGAGAGCTCATCGCCACATTTGGAGATGTAGACACGGGTCGAGTGGGATAAACAAAACTTTGAAAGCTACGTCAAGGTAATCGCCGTGCCTCTACCTCTGCATAATAATTTAGGCAGTTGATATGTGACCTCACTTGGCACGAAGATTATTTCATAAGCCAATTTAGATGGGGCTTAAGAGATGATGTGAAGGACTTTCTACTCATGATGCTAGAGGTTAAGACATTGAATGAATACATCAACCAAGCTATTCAATGTGATAACCGCCTTTTTGAAAAGAAAGAAGAGAAACAAGTAGAAGGAAGACCACGCCAATGGAAACCCTTCCAACCCACTCCTAGAGATGAGTCTATGCCCGAACCTATGTAGATAGATGTAACTAGGTTCGAGCCGAAACAAAGAAGGAGGGATAACAGGTTATGCGTGTATTGTGGAAATCCTAGACATATTGCAGTTAATTGTTCGAACAAGAGAACAAACTTTAGAGTCACAACCACCCTTTTAGAGCAAGAAAATGATGAAGTCCAGGTGTAAAAGAGACCGTGCGGCCGGACCATGATATAAGAAAGGGTCTCATAAATCAAGCTACACTCATAGAAACATGTCTTGCACCTGTCAAGTTAATCATGTCCAAGACGACCCTTACCCTTACAATCCTAGTAGATTCAGGAGCGTCCTCATGTTTCATTGATGAAGGATTGGTTAAGAAACATGGAATTCCAGTACTTCGGAAGAACAAACCAAATTAGCTGAAGTAGTAGATGGAGGACCTCTAGCATCTGGGAATATAACCATGGAAACCACACCATTAAGAGTACACCTTGGTGGCCATGAATCCCACATATGTTTCAATGTAATATCAAGCCCACTAGATCTAGTTATCATTGGAATGCCCTGGTTAAAGAAGCATAATCTAGACATTAATTGGGAAAAGAATAAAATCACCCGTTGAGATATCAAGAAGAATCCAACATATGTTGGAGCCAAAGCCTTCATACACGTAGTAAGGAGGGAACCGACAAATATGATCTATGCCATACTAGCTCAAGAATCCAAGAAAGATGATCTAGTATAGGTACCCAATCAGTACAAAGGCTTTGCACATGTTTTTGAAAAGAGCATAGACCTTACGATTGCTCCATAGATCTTCAAGAGGGAGCACAACCACCCTTTGGACCAATCTACAGACTATCCCCAAAGGAACTTACAGAACTACGCAAGAACATTGATGAGAATCTAGCAAAGGGGTTTATCAAACACTCGAAGTCTCCAGCAAGAGCTCTTATTTTATTTGTAAAGAAGAAGGATGCGACTCTCTGGATGTGTGTAGACTATCGTGGATTGAATAAAGTCACTATAAAGAATAGATACCCGCTACCACTTATATTAGAGCTCTTGGAACACCTTGGAAAAGCAAACTTCTTCACGAAGATCGATCTTCGAGGAGCTTACAACCGTGTCAGGATTAGAGAAGGAGACGAATGGAAGAAAACATTTCGAACAAGGTATGGCCATTTTGAATATGTAGTTATGCCATTCGGTCTTCCAAATGCTCCAGCGGTCTTCCAACATATGAGGAATGATATGTTTCAAGAATATTTAGATGATTTCGTTGTAATATACCTTGAGGATATCTTGATATTCTCCAAAAATCTAAAGGATCATGAATTTCATGTAAAGATAGTCCTAGAGAAACTAAGAGAAAAAGGATTATATGCGAAATTGGAGAAGTGCTTTTTCCATAAGATAGAAGTGGAATTTTTAGGGTACATTGTATCAGATAAAGGAATTTTTATGGACCCTAAGAAGATTCAGACAATCCTTGATTGGCAACCCCCTTCATGTGTTCGAGATGTACAATGTTTTCTTGGGTTTGCCAACTTCTATAGGATATTCATTAGAGATTACTCTAAGATAGTGACACCTCTTACCAAGCTTATAGGGAACTCCAAATTCTCATAGACTAAAGAAGCAAAAAAAACATTTCAGACCTTGAAATTAGCATTCACTACTCCTCCAATTCTAGTTCATCCTGATTCTAGTAAGCCCTTCTTCCTAGAGAGAGATACATCAGACTTTGCCCTAGGGGCCATTCTTTCCCAATATGGAGATGATAGACACCTACATCGAGTTGCATATCATTCAAGGAGATTTTCTCCTCTAGAAATTAATTATGAAATTCATGACAACGAACTTCTTGCCATAGTGGACGCCTTTGATACCTGGCACCACCATCTAGAAGGAGCAGCTCATAAGGTTATCGTGTATACAGACCACAGGAACCAAGAGTATTTCATGACCACCCGCATCCTCAACAGAAGGCAA
The DNA here is from genome assembly GCA_020310875.1 of Ceratopteris richardii. Classification (NCBI taxonomy): domain Eukaryota; kingdom Viridiplantae; phylum Streptophyta; class Polypodiopsida; order Polypodiales; family Pteridaceae; genus Ceratopteris; species Ceratopteris richardii. The sequence goes on along the minus strand of CM035430.1, from coordinate 123,860,414 downwards.
TCTCGATCGTCCAAGATGACAATAGTGTCAGTGAGATGCCTTGTCAAGAAGGTCTTACCTTGCACCAAAGAAGGGTGAAGAGGCCTTTGATTAACAGGAGAGCATATAACTCAAGCCTGAGCATCTCCAATTAGCAGTTATCTCTTCAAGCCATCATGAAGATTCAGCCTTGAATCACTTGATCTGTGAGACACTACCATGAGATGCATTGTTTTGTAATGTTAGGCAAAAAACTCAAGAAGGAAGAATTCAAGAAGTAAATGAATTCCAAGAAAAGGATGGGTTACTATTCTATAAGAACCTATTGTATGTCCCTCCAGGAACTCCCAGGATCCAAGTACTTCAAGAACGTCATGACAACCTTGGAGCAAGAAATTTTGGAGTGAATAAAACAATAGAAATTATATCAAGGGATTTTTGGTGGCCTCAAATATGGAAGGAAGTCAAAGAATATATCCGAACCTGTGACACTTGCAATAGATCTAAAGTACCATGACGTAAACCTCATGGGCTTCATTATCTATGGACTTCATCACAGACCTGAAAAAGTCAGACAAGTATGATGCCATTCTTGTTATAGTGGATAAATTTACAAAGATGGCACACTTCGTTCCAACTACCAAGGCAATCATAGGTGCAGCCACTACTAGACTTTTCCTCAGATACATCTTTACGCTTCATGGATTGCCTGATGATATTGTCATTGATCGAGGTCCACAATTCATATCCAGCTTTTGGAATTGTCTTTGCAAGCTCCTTCGTGTTCAAGTTAAACTATCTACAGCCAATCATCCATAGAATGATGGACAAACAGAACGGGTGAATCAAGCCCTAGAACAATATCTCCGTTGCACCATCAACTATCATCAGAATGATTGGTTTGAGCTTTTACTCTTTGTAGAGTTTGCCTATAATAATAGTGTCCATGCATCTACCAAGCAGACTCCCTTCTTTGCAACGTATGGACAACATCCAAGGATGGACATACAACTCTCAAATCATGTCAAGAACCCAGCTGCTAGAGAGAAGGCTCAGTACCTCATGGAAATTCACAAAGAACTCAAGGAAGAGATCCATAAAGCTCAAGAACAATATAAGTACCATGTAGATCAACATCCTATCCAGAATCCATCGTATCAAATTGGTATAAAGTATGGTTACTCATAAACAATTTGCAAACTTCAAGGCCCTGTCCAAAATTAGATCATCAAAAATTTGGTCCATTCACCATCTTGGCCAAGATCAATCTAGTCACCTTCAAGCTCCAGCTACCAAGCACCATGAGAATACGTCCAGTTTTCCATGTATCCATGTTGGAACCATATCAGATATCACCATTGAGGGGGGAGAGACCTAGTCCTTCACCACCTATCGAGATTGATGATTGTAGTACCCTCCTCCTTTTTCTCTCTGTCCATCATCTTGTAAAGATGCTTCATAAGTTCTCTCTCAAGCCAAGTATGAGATTGAAGAGAGGCAGAGAGGCCTTGCCAAAGAGAGGAAATCGAAAGGGAGAGTTTGGAAACCAAGGCACTTTGTTGAGGTGGATGGGGAGGATCATTGGCAATGGTGCCATATGGGTGAGGTTGTGCCTGTTGCGCCACTTGTCATCCCTCCTATTCACATCGGTTCGTAAGAGAAACATTCAACAATATTCCTATTCCAAAGGTCATATCTGGCTACACATGTATACGTTACCATGAGGACAGAAGTGCATGCCTACAATTCTGGGAGTAATGATCTATCACGGAATAGAAGGAAAGCACAAGTTTGCCATCTTCATATGTCAGAATTGAATTGTTGAAGGTTTGATTCCATCTGTGGAGTACTCATTTGGCTGAGTCATATTCACCATTCTCTGTGTTCTTTGAATATGTATCCTTATCCTTTGGCCATGTTACAAATAAGAAGCTAGGCAATTCATGGATCCTTGTATTGGCTAATAAGTTGTATGGGCAATGGCGAGCATAACGGTATAAACAGAGCCAAGATTATTCCATTTGATTCCATTTTGAGGAAGCCTTTGCTTGCAATTGTCCATATTTCTGATAAGCAGAATTAGATCTTGGGTTGCTAGCAGTCATATTAGGATCTGGGAGGCACAGGTAATGGTATTGATCAGTCTCTCTCTCTTTCTTTCTCTCTCTCTCTCTTTCTGTCTCCCTCTCTCGCTCTTTTTCTGTCTCTCTCTTTCTCTCTCTCTCTCTTCCCCTCTCTTTCCCCCTCTCTCTCTCTCTTTCCCCCTCTCTCGGTCTCTCTCTTTCCCTCTCCCTCTCTCCTTTTCTCTCCCTCTCTCCTCCCCGCCACCCCGCGTGAACCCCCCTCTCTCTCCTTCTCTCTCTCTCTCTCTCTCTCTCTCTCTCTCTCTCTCTCTCTCTCTCTCTCTCTCTCTCTCTCTCTCTCTCTCTCTCTCTCTCTCTCTCTCTCTCTCTCTCTCTCTCTCTCTCTCTCTCTCTCTCTCTCTCTCTCTCTCTCTCTCTCTCTCTCTCTCTCTCTCTCTCTCTCTCTCTCTCTCTCTCTCTCTCTCTCTCTCTCTCTCTCTCTCTCTCTCTCTCTCTCTCTCTCTCTCTCTCTCTCTCTCTCTCTCTCTCTCTCTCTCTCTCTCTCTCTTTTCTCTCTCCTCCGCCCCCCGCCCTCACTTTCTCTCTCCTCCGCCCCCCGCCCCTCACTCCGCCTCCGCCCCCGCCCCTCACTCCGCCTCCGCCCCCGCCCTCACTTTCTCTCTCCTCCGCCCCCGCCCCTCACTCCGCCTCCGCCTCCGCCCCTCACTCTGCCTCCGCCCCCCGCCCTCACTTTCTCTCTCCTCCGCCCCCGGCCCCTCACTCCGCCTCCGCCCCCCGCCCTCACTTTCTCTCTCCTCCGCCCCCCGCCCCTCACTCCGCCTCCGCCCCCGCCCCTCACTCCTCCACCCCCCGCCCCTCACTCCGCCTCCGCCCCCGCCCTCACTTTCTCTCTCCTCCGCCCCCGCCCCTCACTCCGCCTCCGCCCCCGCCCCTCACTCCTCCGCCCCCCGCGCACACACTCCCACACACACCCCCACATACACACACTCGCATGCACTCACACACACACGCACTCACATATATACAACCACATACACACACTCACACATATACAAACACATATACACACTCACATATATACAAACGCATGCATACACTCACACACACCCCTTCACACTCACATACACACAAATGCAAACACACACTCTCACACATATACACCCACACCCACTCATCCACACATACACACGCACACACCCACACACACCTCCACCCCCTCAGATCCCACAAGCCTACCCCTGGCCGGGTCTCGGCCTCTGCGAATTACATTGCGATCAATAACAGTGGACATGAAGATGCTTGCAGTAGGAGCTACTGACACGAACATCAGAAGTTTGGAAGGCCCTTCCAGGTGTTCCTCACAGGTTTGAGGTTGGCAATGTCTGAATTTGAAGGACCTATCACTAGTTCGAGCATGGATGACTCAAGAATTTGCAATGGATCCGGGGACATGACGGTGAAAATGTGGGATCGTGCTAGCCTTACAGAACAGGTCTTTTCTTTGGAGTACAAGGGCTTACTAGAATTGAGGCTACCCCGCCTGTCATCCCAATTTCTTGAACTACATAATTGAAGGGCTTCAAATTCCAAAGTAATAAGGTGAAAGGTAATTGTTAAAAAATGGAGCTTCCACCAACCATTCAAGGCGACTACCTACTTTTGTGGATCCAATTCAAATCAAGGGAGTATTTGACCTACCCCCCCAATTTGGGCATTCCACCGGCGCGTGATCAATGGACGTGAAGTTCCGGCAAGGCTCTTGGCCTATTGAGACCTATAAAATCAAGGGATTTGTGCTCACTGGGGTACACTGGGGGGATATACATACATGTTCACACAACAATTTTAGAGATACAGTGGTTCGTGCATACGTGCAGAAGTCCTCCCTTACACTTGGTGGTTTCAAGCCTATTGTAGGAGCTACTCTGTAGTGGGGATACAGAGGGTAGGCTTCTCAGTGGAGGGCTATGAGCACTATAGTGTAAGAGAGTGGCTTGGATTTTTCTTTTCTGCGAGTCAGTGTTGCTGTTAAGCTCTATTCTCTTGAGAAATTCTTACCATTTGTATTGTTCTGAGTTAGTCCGCATATCATTGGCCCCTTATGCTGATGGGAAGAATCTGTTGTATTGGAGTTATTTACTTTTAGGGTGGCTTGTTAGCCCTAAGTTTGCACCTTTGAGCGTCACTCTGCCCAACCTTGTAATCACCTGATTTGAATCAAGAAGTGTACGGTCTTCTTGGGTCAATTGTTGTCCATATTTTCTGAAGCATTTACCATTCTGTACATTTCTTGTTGTCTGCCTGCTCACAGAAATGTTAAAGGGTATACTTCCCTAAAGAGAACCCCCCTTGAGTAGGCGACGTATTGGATGTGTTAATCTTTAACCTCTACTTTTGTTAAAAGCGGATACCCCAGTACCTCCTCTACAGTTTGGCACGCCCGGTGGGACCTTTGCATTTCTGTGAGAGGTGTTTTGCCCTATTGCAATTGCGAATAGGTACATGACCCATACACGAGCAGATAAGGAATCTCTTCGTGTTCGAAGGAGCCTTAACAAGTTAGCAATAACCACGGCTAGTAAGTCTACCTCCCCTCTGTCCTCCCTAAATTTATCTATTGATTTGGGTGCGACACCATTGTCAAAAGAGGGGTATAGGAGAACTCTAGACTTCTCCTCAGATACGTTCGAAGAAACACCAGTACAAATGGAGGATCTTTCTCATCTACTCTCCAGGATCGACATCAAGTTCCCTACCTTCAAGGGACATGCTTATGAAGATGCTGATGATCATGTGAGGAGATTTATCTCTTTATGCCGTGGACGTGGTCTGCAGAATAGAGAAGATGCAATGTTAGCACTTTTTCCATCCACATTGGAGGGTCTTGCAGATAAATGGTATAGTCAATATGCAGATGGCCATTCCACTACATGGGAGGCTCTGAAGGCGGCTTTCTCACAAACATTCCGACCAAGTGATTCTTCGGAAAGGGCTCTAGATCAGCTAGAAAATTTGAAGCTGAGATCAGGTGAATCTTTTCATGAACTTCACACTAGAACAAAAGCACTTGTTACACGTCTGCCACATGCCCCAGGTGACTTTTTGGTTAAAAAATGGATAGAAAAAGCTCTGCCCAGGTCATCTCAGGACAAGCTTCGTGAATCTCTTAGATTGGATGCGACCCTCAATGATTTTGTTGCAGCGGCATCACACATTCAAGAAGCAAGGCAACATTTTGAAGGGGATACACAACAAAAGTATGCTGCAGATCTGGATCCTATTGAGCAACTAAGGAGGGAACTGGAAGCATTGAAGATGCAACAAAATCAACAAGAAGAGAAGGTCTTGCCACCACTGCGTCGCACTGATGATGAAGTAGCTCAACTTCGCCGAGAGTTAGAAGATTTGAAGACCACTCAGGATATAAGGAGACAAATTTGGTGTACAATCTGTAACAACAATGGACATTCCAATGCTAATTGCCCTATTAAGGTAAGCTGTCAATTTTGTGGAAAAGATGGTCATGAAGCCAGAGATTGTTATTACCTCAAGGGTACACAGCAGAGAAGTAACCCTCAAACTTTGGATTCATATTATGCTAGTACTTCAAATACATCTAATAGCGAGGAGAATCGGCCTGCAAAGCCTAGATATAATAGACCTTTGATGTGTTATCGTTGTGGTGAGTACGGCCACATGCAAAATAGATGTTCTCTTCCAGAAGATGCACCTCCTTGTCAACATTGTCCAGAGGCCAAGGATCATTATACCAAAGATTGTCCGAGAAGTCGTCCTGCTCCAATCCACATGATTGCAGTCTCTCCACAGGAAGAAGGAAAAACCACTCAGACTTATGCTGTTTCATCCTCTGCAATGCCCATGATGACTAGAGCTAGGCAAGCAGCTGCAACCCAGAGAGATGAACAACAAGGATTTCAGGATAAAGAGGAAGAAAAGGAGTCAGGATGGAAGGACCAAGCAAAAATTGAAGGAGCTTATGATAAGATGACTACTTCTCTAAAGGGTCAACCAACAAGTCTGCAAGAAAATACTCAGGAGGTAAACATTGAACAGATCTTGAAAGGTATTCATCACAAGGTTAGTCTATATGAACTTATAAGGATGGATTCAAAAAAAAGAAGTGACTTACTGAAGATTATACACTCTGCTCACTTGGTCCAATCACCTAGTATAGATGGTTTCATGGTTGATTTTCCCCCTGCACCCTTAGCAGACTACCAAAGTTCAAGATTATCAGTTTGTATAAAGGATGAAGCTCTCACTGGTGTGATCATAGATGGAGGTTCTGGTATCAATTTAATGCCAGATTTTACAATGAAGAGGTTGAAATTGAGCCCCACCAAGTTGGCACCATTCACGGTTACATTGGCAGATCAACATCGGGTTGCACCACTGGGCATTATTGAGAAGGTACTGATGGTAGTACAAGGCTGCCATTTTGTTCTAGATTTTGTTGTTATTGCACTTCCTCAGGAGACTTCTTACCCTTTGCTCCTGGGGAGACCTTGGCTGAGACAAGCAAAAGCTTTGCAAGATTGGGGGAAAAATAAACTATGGATTTCAACAAGCACCAATAGCCAACTGCAACTACATTTGGAAGAAGGGTTTGATTCAGGAAAAACCACTGGATATACTCTGGATGCTCAGGTAATGCCCTCTCTACCCCAAGAAGATGATACATTGTTAAATTGGATGATGGGAAGTGTAGAATGCTGCATAGTGGAGATATGTGAAGTAAATGAAGATTTTTTAGAAGCAACACAAGGAGGTCGGGAAGAGGAAAAAACTGATGTTTTTCATTTAAACAATATAGAAAAGAGTAAGCAAGGAAGTCAAGCTTATCTTTTGCAGGCACCTCCCGAAGGACAGAAACCTCTAATTGAGTCAGATAATCAAAATTCAACACTCAGCACCACTATGATGGTATGTAAGGAGAAGGCAGGTGAACATGAGGAATTGGATGATTTTATGCTTGCAGTACCAGAAAGTGACAAAAATGTGCCGCATCTGAGGAATCTAATTGTGACCTTCAAGAACTCCCATTCTCAAATATACCTTTAGGATGGATAAAGGAACAGATTGTGGATCATAAATTAAACTCTGCTCCTGCATACAGTGGAGAGGAATTTTCAAGTGAGTCCAACTCTGAAAAGTTTGTTCAAGAAGTAAATCTTGGAGATGAAGAGAATCCTCAGATAGTTCACTTGGCTGCCTGGTTATGGCACTACCCCTCTTTACTACAGAAGGTAACTTCCCTACTTTTTGCCTATAAAAGTGTCTTTGCATGGTCCTATAAAGACCTAACAGGGATACCAGAGGAGCTGGGATTACACCGGATACCCTTAGTGGAAGGAGCTTCACCTGCAAGAAGTCGGCCTTACCGACTTAATCCAAAGTATGCAGAAGCAGTGAAGCTAGAAATCAGAAAACTGGAAGAGGCAGGTATTATAGTTCCTGTAGAACACTCACGGTGGCTTTCTTCCATGGTCATTGTACCAAAGAAAAACGGAAAAATAAGAGTATGTGTTGATTTTCGTGCCTTGAATAAGGTAACTATTCAAGATGGCTTTCCTCAGCCATTCACAGAGCAGGTGCTTGAAGAAGTAGCTGGACACTCTCTATACAGTTTTCTTGATGGGTTCAGTGGCTACAATCAGATAGCCATTCATCCTGAAGATAGAGACAAGACGGCTTTTGTTACTCCATGGGGCACATATGTTTATACCCGTATGGCTTTTGGCTTGAAAAATGCACCAGCATCCTTTAATAGGACCATGTATCTCATACTAGGGAAATGGTTAACCTCATTTCTGCGCATTTTTATGGATGATTTTTCAGTATTTTCAGGAACAGACAAGAGGGCAATAGTTCAAGATTTCAATAACCATTTGGAGAATTTAAGAGAAATCTTTGAGCAGTGTCTCAAAACATGTTTGAAATTAAACCTTGCGAAATGTCAATTTTTGGTCACTAAAGGCACTCTCCTTGGCCACATAGTCTCAGTAGAAGGGATAACTGTTGATCCGGCAAAGATCACTGCTATTCTCTCCATGCCGATTCCTCGAACTCCAAACGAGGTACAAAGCTTTTTAGGCCATGCAGGATATCATAGACGATTTATCAGAATGTATTCGGAAATAGCTAAGCCTTTATCCAGGCTTACAAGTAAGAACGTCCCTTTCTCATGGACTCCTGAAGCTGAGAAAGCATTTTGCGAATTAAAGTTAAGTACTGCCCCACTTTTAACTGTTCCTAATTGGTCATTAGAGTTCCATGTACATACAGATGCCAGTCTTCATGCAGTTGGAGCAGTCTTGGCTCAACCATCATCACATAAGGTAGACCAACCTATCGTCTATGCTAGCAGATTGCTTACCAAAGCAGAAAGAAACTACAGCACTACCGAAAGGGAAGGTTTGGCCATCGTGTTCGCTCTTCAAAAATTTCGGCATTACCTCTTAGGTGTGCATTTTATTGTCATAACTGATCATCAGCCTTTGAAGTACCTGATTAACAAGCCCAGAGTAGCTGGAAGGGTTTGGCAATTGCTACTGTTATTTCAAGAATTTGATTTCGATATTCATATTAAGCTAGGGAAAGAACACTATATGGCGGATCAGGTATCAAGAACTGCTCTGAGTGAACAAGCAACAGGTATTGATGATGAATTGGTAGATAGTACTCTTTTTCTGGTTACAATGCAGACTGATTGGTATAATGAAATTCTTGAGTTCCTCTCCATCGGAGAATTTCCCAAACATCTGACAGCATTAGAAAAGAGGAAATTACTCTTTAAGTCCAAATCTTACTCGCTCATAGATGAAAATTTATATAAATATTGTCATGACGGTATCTTAAGAAAGTGTGTTTTTCCAGAAGAAGTAAACTTTTTGCTTGAGGTAGCACACAACGAAGGGCATATGAAGGGAGAAGAGTTGGCTCACAAGATTATCCACCGAGGATTATGGTGGCCTCAGATATACAAAGATGCAATCAAATTTGCCAAGGAGTGCGATATCTGTCAGAGATGTGCTCCTAAGCCAACCAAGATGAGTTTCCAGCCATTAGTCGTCTCCACTGGATGGCTACCTTTTGAACGATGGGGTCTTGAATTTATTGGGCCGATCAGTCCAATGGGTCAACCTGGAAGAAAGAGATATATTCTTATGGCCACGTGTTATGCAACTAAGTGGGTAGAGGCTAAAGCCACTACAGATTGCATGGCCTTGACAGTGGCTAAGTTTTTGTTTAAACGTATTTTTTCCAGATTCGGTTGCCCACTTGAAGTTACTAGTGACAGGGGCACTCACTTTGTGAATCAGTTGCTTCAATTCATCTTTGACAGGTATAAAATCTTTCACAGGAAGTCATGTGCTTACTATCCCAGGGCGAATGGCCAAGCAGAAAGCTCTAACAAAATTTTGATTGGGCTCTTACGCAAATTAGCCTTTGATCATCAAAGTTCTTGGCCACAGGCACTAATCGGTGCAATGTGGGCCTTCCGAACTACTAGAAGGGGAACCACTGGCGAAAGTCCATTCCGCCTAGTCTATGGTAAAGAGGCATTGGCACCTTTCGAATTTATTATCAAGAAGGAAATCGGAGCCAGAACCATGGGTATTGAACCTCCAATCAGAAGACTTGTGGCATTGGAAGAATGTAGGGAAGCAGCGATGAAGAAACTACAGGTAAAGCAAGAGGAACGCAAAAGGATGCATGTCAGGTATTTGAGGACTAATGAGGTACAGGAAGGATCTTTGGTCTTGGTGCATCAAATCCCGTCGACAACCACCAAGTTGGCACCTAAATGGATAGGGCCTTATAAGGTAATAACGGTACTCCCTCATGGTGCAGTGTAACTGGAGGATCTGCAAGGCAAAAGGATTCCCGTGGTTAACATCTCCAGGGTGAAGAAGTATCTGAATTAGTTCAAAATGAAAGCATTCCACCCCTGTACATACCATAGTTCTTTCATTTTCTGCAGTTCATTTTGAAGGAATAAGCAAATAAAGGAGTTATTGCACCAGAGACGGTGCAAAATCTTGATGTGGGGGTCTGTCGTACCCTCCTCCTTTTTCTCTCTGTCCATCATCTTGTAAAGATGCTTCATAAGTTCTCTCTCAAGCCAAGTATGAGATTGAAGAGAGGCAGAGAGGCCTTGCCAAAGAGAGGAAATCGAAAGGGAGAGTTTGGAAACCAAGGCACTTTGTTGAGGTGGATGGGGAGGATCATTGGCAATGGTGCCATATGGGTGAGGTTGTGCCTGTTGTGCCACTTATCATCCCTCCTATTCACATCGGTTCGTAAGAGAAACATTCAACAATATTCCTGTTCCAAAGGTCATATCTGGCTACACATGTATACGTTACCATGAGGACAGACGTGCATGCCTACAATTCTGGGAGTAATGATCTATCACGGAATAGAAGGAAAGCACAAGTTTTCCATCTTCATATGTCAGAATTGAATTGTTGAAGGTTTGATTCCATCTGTGGAGTACTCATTTGGCTGAGTCATATTCACCATTCTCTGTGTTCTTTGAATATGTATCCTTATCCTTTGGCCATGTTACAAATAAGAAGCTAGGCAATTCATGGATCCTTGTATTGGCTAATAAGTTGTATGGGCAATGGCGAGCATAACGGTATAAACAGAGCCAAGATTATTCCATTTGATTCCATTTTGAGGAAGCCTTTGCTCGCAATTGTCCATATTTGTGATAAGCAGAATTAGATCTTGGGTTGCTAGCAGTCATATTAGGATCTGGGAGGCACAGGTAATGGTATTGATCAGTCTCTCTCTCTTTCTTTCTCTCTCTCTCTCTTTCTTTCTCCCTCTCTCTCTCTCTTTCTCTCTCTCTCTTTCTCTCTCTCTTTCTTCCCCTCTCTTTCCCCCTCTCTCTCTCTCTCTTTCCCCCTCTCTCGGTCTCTCTCTTTCCCTCTCCCTCTCTCCTTTTCTCTCCCTCTCTCCTCCCTGCCACCCCGCGTGAACCCCCCTCTCTCTCCTTCTCTTTCTCTCTCTCTCTCTCTCTCTCTCTCTCTCTCTCTCTCTCTCTCTCTCTCTCTCTCTCTCTCTCTCTCTCTCTCTCTCTCTCTCTCTCTCTCTCTCTCTCTCTCTCTCTCTCTCTCTCTCTCTCTCTCTCTCTCTCTCTCTCTCTCTCTCTCTCTCTCTCTCTCTCTCTCTCTCTCTCTCTCTCTCTCTCTCTCTCTCTCTCTCTCTCTCTCTCTCTTCTCTCTCCTCCGCCCCCCCGCCCTCACTTTCTCTCTCCTCCGCCCCCCCGCCCCTCACTCCGCCTCCGCCCCCGCCCCTCACTCCGCCTCCGCCCCCGCCCTCACTTTCTCTCTCCTCCGCCCCCGCCCCTCACTCCGCCTCCGCCCTCGCCCCTCACTCCGCCTCCGCCCCCCGCCCTCACTTTCTCTCTCCTCCGCCCCCCGCCCCTCACTCCGCCTCCGCCCCCCGCCCTCACTTTCTCTCTCCTCCGCCCCCCGCCCCTCACTCCGCCTCCGCCCCCGCCCCTCACTCCTCCGCCCCCCGCCCCTCACTCCGCCTCCGCCCCCGCCCCTCACTCCGCCTCCGCCCCCGCCCTCACTTTCTCTCTCCTCCGCCCCCGCCCCTCACTCCGCCTCTGCCCCTGCCTCTCACTCCTCCGCCCCCCGCACACACACTCCCACACACACCCCCACAAACACACACTCGCATGCACTCACACACACACACACGCACTCACATATATACAACCACATACACACACTCACACATATACAAACACATATACACACTCACATATATACAAACGCATGCATACACTCACACACACCCCTTCACACTCACATACACACAAATGCACACACACACACTCTCACACATATATACCCACACCCACTCATCCACACATACACACGCACACACCCACACACACCTCCACCCCCTCAGATCCCACAAGCCTACCCCTGGCCGGGTCTCGGCCTCTGGGAATTACATTGCGATCAATAATAGTGGACATGAAGATGCTTGCAGTAGGAGCTACTGACACGAACATCAGAAGTTTGGAAGGCCCTTCCAGGTGTTCCTCACAGGTTTGAGGTTGACAATGTCTGAATTTGAAGGACCTATCACTAGTTCGAGCATGGATGACTCAAGAATTTGCAATGGATCCGGGGACATGACGGTGAAAATGTGGGATCGTGCTAGCCTTACAGAACAGGTCTTTTCTTTGGAGTACAAGGGCTTACTAGAATTGAGGCTACCCCGCCTGTCATCCCAATTTCTTGAACTACATAATTGAAGGGCTTCAAATTGCAAAGTAATAAGGTGAAAGGTAATTGTTAAAAAATGGAGCTTCCACCAACCATTCAAGGCGACTACCTACTTTTGTGGATCCAATTCAAATCAAGGGAATATTTGACCTACCCCCCCAATTTGGGCATTCCACCGGCGCGTGATCAATGGACGTGAAGTTTTGGCAAGGCTCTTGGCCTATTGAGACCTATAAAATCAAGGGATTTGTGCTCACTGGGGTACACTGGGGGGATATACATACATGTTCACACAACAATTTTAGAGATACAGTGGTTCGTGCATACGTGCAGAAGTCCTCCCTTACACTTGGTGGTTTCAAGCCTATTGTAGGAGCTACTCTGTAGTGGGGATACAGAGGGTAGGCTTCTTAGTGGAGGGCTATGAGCACTATAGTGTAAGAGAGTGGCTTGGATTTTTCTTTTCTGCGAGTCAGTGTTGCTGTTAAGCTCTATTCTCTTGAGAAATTCTTACCATTTGTATTGTTCTGAGTTAGTCCGCATATCATTGGCCCCTTATGCTGATGGGAAGAATCTGTTGTATTGGAGTTATTTACTTTTAGGGTGGCTTGTTAGCCCTAAGTTTGCACCTTTGAGCGTCACTCTGCCCAACCTTGTAATCACCTGATTTGAATCAAGAAGTGTACGGTCTTCTTGGGTCAATTGTTGTCCATATTTTCTGAAGCATTTACCATTCTGTACATTTCTTGTTGTCTGCCTGCTCACAGAAATGTTAAAGGGTATACTTCCCTAAAGAGAACCCCCCTTGAGTAGGCGACGTACTGGATGTGTTAATCTTTAACCTCTACTTTTGTTAAAAGCGGATACCCCAGTACCTCCTCTACAATGATCATGATGAATTTGAAGTCGAGCATGTCCTAGATTCCAGAATATCCCGAGGAAGATTGGAATAACTTATTCATTGGAAAGGGTATGACATTAGTGATCGTACTTGGGAAGCTGTAGAAAACCTTCATAGAGCACCAATCAAGGTTCGAGGATTCCATAAGAGAAATCCAACGAAGCCGACACCAGATAACATGAACGCTCCTCGTGGAACGCGTCGCTTGAGGGTGAGGTGATGTCATGGACAAAGGAAAGCATCCTCAGCCTTAGATTCCATGTGAATCTTGTATCTCATGACTGGTTCAGAATTAGGAGAAACCAATGCTTCCATTGCGTTCGGAACATGCCAAAACCCTAAGATTGACTGTCTACTTGCCTCATTAAGATATCCAAAGCTGATGTTTCAAATTGATGACATCATCGATGACATCATCAATTCGTAACCTCCTTTCATGAACCGCCCTTGAAAACCTATATAAGGAGGGGTTGGCCACATTCATAATTACTCTTGCCAATGCGAGTCTTGGGAGTTGAAGGAGTCGTGACTACCAAGAAAGTACTCTCCAAGTTCCAGTTCCTGTTCTTGTCTTGTTCCTTGTTCTAGTCCTGTCTAGTCTTGTATCCTGGACATCTTATCTTGTCCTCTTGTAATCTCGTAGTACGAGATCTTGTCGAGTTCTTCCTTGTATCTAGTTCATCTCCCGAAAGGAAGTTCTTGTAATCTAGAGATCTTGTTTCATATGTACGCTCGCAGGTTGTGGGATCTCCGGTATCATCTCTAGTCGAGTTGTTCATACCTATCAGTCCCGAGTTGTGGGACATCTTGTATTAGTTACCTATTCTTGTATCATTTCCCCTTCGTGGGTGATCTTGTAATCAGAAGTATATTTCCGAAATCTTGTCTATTGTAGTCGGAGAGCACAATCTAGTGCTCCCCTGACATTAGCAAGGACATTAAGTATAGTTTATGTTTTGAAAAGCTCTTAGGTTCAAACCGTAAGGGCTCAAAGAATCATTCATTTGAGTGAATAAGAGTTCTATGATTGTGCCTGTGAGGCCAACTATGCTTCAAGGTTGGATTGGGAAGCTATTTCTTCTCCCATCAATACATTCCAATGTCCCACATAGAAATGATTCTCTTAGTACTAAGGTTCACATCCATTCAATTGAGCTCATATGAATAAATACCACAAAGGTTAAAACCAAGGGTTTAAGCCATAGGTTAGTCACATTCCAAGGGTAATCAAGGGATAAACCAAGGAAAATATATATCATATTCTAACCTTTAGAATCCATGTAGTAGAGTTCTGAACCCATGACGTATACAACAATATTCCCCCATTATAAAATTTCATGGTAAAAAGTGAGTAGAAGTATCATATGTGGAGTATTCACCCATGAAACATGATCTATACTCTGAGCATGTCCATACCTCTCTTTAGAGTTTCCCCCCATAATCCCGTAAGGGATACTATTTTCCTCAATTTCATAATGACAGGAATCATAATCCCTACTGAAGTTACTTTCTTTTAGTCCCATTAGATGTTTGCGTTACATCGATGGAATAGTGAGATAGGTGGGTTTCACCCTTGGAGCTTTGATAATCAATCTCTCCATAAAATCGTACACTTGGGTGCACCTTATACCTTCTTGGAAATGTAGATCTTTAGGATTATGCAATGAAGGTCCTCCCTCTGTCTCAAAAGCGCCAAAAACTAGATTGATGTTCCAATTCAAGAGAAAGAAGAGGAAACTTCATATGCTTTTTTCCTTTAGGTACTAATCTATACTAATTTTCAAATACAAATATAATTGATTTTTATTTGGACTTTAGCAAAATATATTATATTTTCTTTATGCAACGTTCTCCTTAATTCTTTCATCGTCATGTTAGAATTTCAACTAAAAACTTGATGCAGATATGTTATAGAGAAAGAATAGAAAAAAATAATTCCTAAATTTTTAGTACATGCATGAAAGGGCTTGAAAACGCAAACTAAACATCATCTATAGAATGTATAACAAAAGATCGAATAAATTATTTCAACAAGTATTATAATTCTTCCGAGCTCTAGAAGGAATTTGCGATAGAAAATCCTTTAAATTTACCCATATGTTGAGTCTTGACTAGTGTATGCATGCCACTTAACCAAACTTTCTTCTATAGATTGATTCCTAAGTAATATTTTCCTCTATCTAATATTATTTTAGGCCAAAGCTCAAAAGGGTCATTCTCTTTTAGCTTGTGGTAGTCATGCAAAGCATATTTTGAATTAGCTACGTATCTTTTAAGCAAGCCAAGCTGAAATACATGACACAATTCAAGCTTTTAGAGATCCAATCTTTTCGAAAACTTTTAAAGGTAATATGTAACGTGGACGAATTATATGATCGTTTCATAACAAAGAGTTTTATCGTTGTAGATTAAACTTAAGAAATATCATATCAATTATTTCAAATTAAAGTGCTCTTTTTTCTCAAATTATAGATACTGTTTTGTCTCTAGTATGCTTCTGGTATGTGGTCTTTATTATTTTTCCAAGTCTTTTATTTTCTTTTCAAGCATCTCTTTAGATACTTCCTCTCAACTTGAAAAGCTAGAAAAGGAATGGGGATTCAAACATAAAATGATTTCCATGCACTCTTATTTGAAAGCTTAATCAAGGGTAAATATTCCTTCCATTTATTTTACTTTTTTTTCATTTACATATTCAATATATCTTTTTTAAATAAAATAAGTTGGGCCTTAGCCTACTCTCTCGGACTTGAATTAATTAAAAGAAAAGTACAAGGGAAGGGGACTAGTGCCCATGGGATCCCCCAAATCCCACAGAGCAGGGGTAGTTTTACAGAGTTTAGATGGCATTACAAAGAAGGTTAGTCCCCCTCTCATCACCCTCTTGCAGGGCCCACGTTGGTTTAAGCTTGTTGTAGGGAGCACTTGATGATGCCTAAAAAGGGGGGGCGGAGATTTCTTACAATTAGCGATCCTTTTTCCAAGGAGGAACAATGTTTCCTCAATCGACCACACTATGGGGAATTCACCAAAGTTGGAAACACACCTTTCCCGCCCGATCTTCCATAGGGCCTCCCCTCTGATAGCGTTCTAGAGAGGCGGAGCAACTAAAGGCTTCTCCTAGTAGAGCATGGATCCAAGTGATATGTTTCGGAAGTCTGATTTTCTTTCCGACAAGCTGCTAGAGCCTTTGTGGTGGACCTTACAAAGCTTACATGAAGTTATAGAGGAGGTTAATAAACCTCGCATCCCCATCATGTAGGGCCCACTTGGTTTTAAGCTTATTGTTGACATACTCTATCTCTTTGTGATGTCTGAAGGGGGGGTTTTCTTATAGTTAGCAAATCTTTTGCCGAGAAGGAATAGGGAGTTCTTGATCGACCACTCCTTGGGGGTGTTGCCAAAGTTGTGAGCGCATCTTTCCTTTGAAATCTTCCAAAGGATCTCTCCCCTGATCGCATTCCACAACGCCACAGAGCAACTGATCGCTTCACCACTGAGTGCTTGCTTCCAATTGATTTGTTCTTGGAGTCCCAGAGAATGACCAAGGATCCTCCATAGCTGAAGGGATTTAGGCCAAGCAAAGAACAGGTGACCAATATCCTCTTTGCTATGAATTTGCCATAGGAGGACCCACTTTTTGTTTTGAATGAGAGGGTGCAAGGTAGACATAAATTTCATATCCCATTGAAGTCGCGTCGAGTTGAGACACCATTTCTTGTTGAGACTCATGTGAATGTCATTGCGAGCTTTGATATAAGGAAGCTTGGAGAGGCGATTACCATTAAACCATTTAAGGCCCATTAGGTCCGAAGCATCCTATGCCATCAGTAGTCAGATTTTAGAGCGGTCACGAGCATGGAGTCTTATCAATAGAACATTCCATTCCTCGTACGTGACCACAAAACTAGGGTCCAGGTCCTCAAATTCCACCCATCTATTCATGTCCTATTTCTAGAGGTGCTTCCATTGTTTGAATCCCTTATTCCAGAGTCTCTTGGCATTTAAGACATTCCAAGGCTCCACATTTCTCATGCCTTGGATTGTGAACCAAATAGAGTCATTTTGTCTTATACCTGCAACCCACTTCCAATCTTCACTGATTCTGATGTGAGGTTTGAATTTGTCCCAGCTCAACCACAAGGATCTTACCAGGATCGATCCTTTGGGTGAGAATGGAATCGGAGAGAAGAAGAGGGTGAGGATGTCGAGGTTTTTCCATCTAGGGTAGCTCTATTGAAAATTATGGAACATATGCAAGCTCCAATTGTGAGGTTTGACACATACTCACCTCTCCTTATGTAGCTCTTCATGATTTATTTATTTGTTGTAAGCTCAATATGAAGCTAGCCCTTTAAAATGTAAAGCCTACACTCTTAACCTAAGAGTAGAGTGTTAAATTAAAAAAGGGAAAAGTTATTTATGGCTTGAATAAAAGCCAAAATATGTTAGAGAGATGGAATACACAAAAAAATTCATGACCTTATCCATGTGGAGTGATGTGAAGCATCAAAAGCCACCCAAGGAAATGGAAAAGCAAAGGACATGAATTGAAAGGTCAAGAGGTGAGAGAAGATGCAAGGGTAGGTGAAAAGTCCCATGCCCATAGCTCTATATAAAGAGCTCATTTGAAGGTGAAAATTTGTGGAGATGACAAGGCAATGGTGTAGAAGCATATGCTGGTCATTCTCTCACCAATGGATATCAAAAGGTACCTCATTTGGATGCTACAAGGCATAAAGGTATTCTAGCCGCATACCTTTTCTATACACAGCCACCTTGTAAAGGTCATATCTCTCTATGTACTTATCCATATAATGAACATGACATCTTCTTTTGAAAGATTTCTTGCATTCTCTCTGTATCTCAAATATCTATGTCAGATCATTCTCCAGTTGTGACAGGGAGCATTTCTTGTGAACCTTCATTTTTTGCATAACCTGAGATGACAAGTAGTGTAACTTTGTGCAGTCAGTTACCTAGTCAAATGAACTCCAAATGTTGTATTCTATAGCTTGTTAGAAAGATAAAAAAGTCTACTATGTGTGGAAAACTTTTAGAGAGCCATTGGATCTGTGAGTTGGGACTGAATTAGGTTTTAGTAAGCATGTGTCTTACAAGGCAGATTCGAAAAGAGGTTCTCTAACTTTGGTTGTGTGTATTATGTGTATTGGAGTGAAATTTCTCCACATTTTGGTATCATAGCTTTGTTTGCAGAGCATTGGTAGTGGATCCCATGTTGTGCAAAGAGGTCTTGACGAAGATGCAGAGATGTCAATGGAAAGGTTGGAGCTATCATGCTCATTGGAAAGCTATGGAGATGAAGCTTTTGGTATGTAAGAGAATTTTGTTGCTTTATGTTATTTGAAGTGATAGACTCTCTTGTCTTACTCTCTAGTAAATATGCTGACCATTGAGGCATGCTATAAATGATACTAATCACTTGAATGAGGATTTATGAGCAGCCAATGGAAGGAGATGAAGATTCAAGCAAAGAATCTTTGATGAGCAACTATGTATAGTTGCATGTGAAGATTGCATGCATGTTTGAGGTATTGCACTCAATTGAATGAAGTGCATGATTATATTATGGACATGGCTGAAGGTTTAAGCTTTTATGTAAGCTTGAGGAGAGCATTATATGGTTGTTTCTTGGTGCAAGAATTGTATGGAATGCTATGTATGCATGCTTGTGAAAGTTATGCTCAAAATGTATGATGATTTTGGACAGCCATGCTTAGGCTGAATATAAAGTGAATTAAGAGTTGATGATTGATGTGTAAAATGCAAGAATGTATGCACATTTGGTCAAATTGAATATATACACATGTTTGATGATGTGTGGATGAGTATGAGGCTATTTTATAAAGCCTATACAAGCTGAAAATTTGCAGGTTTATGCAGCCATATAAATTGGCATAAAGTGGGCTGAAGATAAGCTCAAATGATTGGTGATTTGCATGCATGCTTATATGGGATTGTTAGTGTGATATTGAAGCACAAAAGGTTGTTCATGTTCACATATATATGAGCTGAAAATACATTTGTTTGAATGCTATGAAGACTCGTAAGATGCAAGGCTGCTATGTATGAAACTTGTGGATGTAACTTGTTGTGGATAAAACCCATTGAGGTAAGTTTCTAAAGAAACTATAAGTTTGCTTATGTTATGATAACTAAAGGCATTTGATCTTTGAGTTTAGATACATCAAGTGAATGCAATGCTCCTATTTGAACAAGGCAAAGACAAGGTGGGAAAAGCTTGGATGATGCAAGGACCCGAAGCTTGGAGCCAAAGCAAAGGAAGGAGCCCAAGCTCAAAGGTTGCCAAACACATAGTGTGTGCACTTGAGGATTGAACCCAAGCTGAAGGTGGCCAAGACAAAGGAGGAGTAGAAGACTCCAAGGTAAGGGCTGCCATGAAGTATTGAAGACTCAACAAGGACTTGAGGATACTCCCCATGGTTTGTGCACAAGTAAGTGCCATGATAGAAGAGTCACTCATGCAATGTATGACATGTTGGCTGAATTTGAAGAAGGTAAAGGAAGTACATTTGCAATGTTAAGGGCTCAGGTAAAGGTTTTGAAAAGATCCACAATTTGTGGTGGTAAGTTCCAAGCATAAATAATGTGAATGTATTGTCAAAGATGAGGCTAGTAAGACCACCAAAAGAGAGTGGCGAGCCCATGGAAAGTAAGACCATTCCAAGAGAGGAGTGGCAAGCCTATGGCAAGGAAGACCATTCAAGAGGAATGGCAAGCCTATGTAGAGGCAAGTAAGACCACGCAAGAGGAGTGGCAAGCCTATGGGAAGTAAGACCATTCAAAGGGGAATGGCAAGCCATATTAAAGGCAAGTAAGACCATTCAAAGAGGAATGGCAAACCTATGTGAAGGGAAAGTGAGACCATCCTAAGAGGCATGGCAACCCTTGTTAGGTGCAGAGGCACCATTGATCACATTCACGATTTCTTGTGTGTTTTTGTAGGTGAAGAAAAAAGCTTGGAAGATGTGGAAGCTAGAAATGCTTCACATCAAGAGGACTCATGAAAGAGTTCATGTATGGTAAGCCCATTGTTGATTTTGCAGTTCTAAAATCAGCCATGAAGAATGGAACAAAAGATTATGAAGCAAGGAGGATTTAGCTTGCAAGGATTGGAAGATCCAAGACAATTCCAGAGGAAAGAAAAGTACCCAAAAGAAGTAGGTACACTCAAAGAAAGAGTAAGAGCAGCCATCAAAGGTAAATTGAAAGCATGATCAAGAGCCACCTCTATGGAAGGTGCATCTAGAAGGGAAGGAGCTGCCATCATGATGCACAAAAGAAGACATTAAGTCTAGCTAGAAGAAAGCATGACAACCAAGAGGACATCAAGGGAGATGCAAAGATTACACCCAAAGACAAATTCAAAGATGATCCAAAGAGAAAGGAGGATCAAAGCGAAGCATGCTAGGCAGCATGCAAGCCTAGCAGACATGAAGCCATGAAGGTAGACAAAGGAAGATGAGACATGCAAAGAGAGGACAACAAAGAAAAAGAGAGTGAAGCAACCAAGATAAGTACATCCAGGGCGATCTCATATTATAAAAGTTTTGTATGAAGCATGTTTATGCTACGGTTTGAGGAAGACTCTCATGAAGAGCCAAAGAAGAAAGCATGAAGCTGAAGAAAAGCCAAAGGAGCTTGGAAGCAAAGAAGAAGGATCAGCAACCTATCAAAGGGAGAGATACGAGGGCAAAAGAAGAAGTAGACGAAGAGGAGAAGAATTGGAGAGTAGCATGGACTCCCAATTGTAGCTTGAGGGGGAGTGTTGAAAATTATTGAACATGTGCAAGCTCCAATTGTGAGGCTTGACACATACTAACCTCTCATTATGTACCTCTTCATGATTTATGTATTTGTTGTAAGCTCTATATGAAGCTAGCCCTTTAAAATGTAAAGCCTACACTCTTAACCTTAGAGTAGAGTGTTAAATTAAAAAGGGAAAAGTTTTTTATGGCTTGAATAAAAGCCAAAATATGTTAGAGAGATGGAATACACAAAAAACGTCATGGCCTTATCCATGTGGAGTGATGTGAATCATCAAAAGCCACCCAAGGAAATGGAAAGGCAAAGGACATGAAGTGAAAGGTCAAGAGGTGAGAGAAGATGCAAGGGTAGGTGAAACGTCCCATGCCCATAGCTCTATATAAAGAGCTCATTTGAAGGTGAAAATTTGTGGAGATGACAAGGAGATGGTGTACAAGCATATGCTGGTCATTCTCTCACCAATGGATATCAGAAGGTACCTCATTTGGATGCTACAAGACATAAAGGTATTCCAATCACA
>CM035430.1:123831344-123833844 GCA_020310875.1 Ceratopteris richardii | reverse complement strand
CCTCTCCAATGCTTCCCAACTGATCCGCTATGTCCTTGAGCTTTGTGACAAAATCAGTCACATTTTGTTTGGGAGCCTTCTTGAGAGTTGTGAAATCCAGCCATAGTTGATGCTTCCTAGCTTTAGTACTTGAAGCAAAGAAAGCTTCAAGTGCATCCCACACTTCCTGAGATGTCTTACAACTTCTAATGTGAGGCAACAAAAAATCTGAGATAGAGTTGAGGAGATAAGACCTTGCAAGTGCATCCTTGGAGCACCATGTGCTCAATCTTTCTTGCTCTTCTTGTGTTGGTTGACTTTTGTTCCTGAAACTTGGCATAACTTCATCTCCAGCCACATAACCATATAAACTTCTACCTTGGAGATAAGCTTCCATCCTTAATGACCAAGCTGAGTAGTTACCTCTGTCCAATTTGTCAATTGATGAAGGAAATCCATCTGCCATGTTGTCCAACCTTGCTCTGATACCACTGTGAAGAGATGGATAGGTATGTGCTTGAAGATGAAAAGATGTTGCAAAATCCTTGATCTACACCAGCCAAATGAACTCCAAGAGTATATGGTGGGCCCTTTTAGCTTGCCAATGGATGTATTAGACACCCTATGTACCTTGGAAGATCACTCTCAAAAAGATAGATCAAAACAGATAAGTTAGAGTTAGCTCAGAGGTGAAAACTTGTTATTCTTGGTTCATACACCTGTCCAGTGTTTTACATAATTCTCTGAGCACAGCAGCAATTAGCTCAATTCCTCTTGGGGAAGTCTAGGTAGCTTAAGGAGCTAACTTTCAAGAGTAATCTCATCAAAAATAATGAACCACACACTGAGAATGAGTTTTAACAAGTGATGACATCATCCCGATTTTCACGGGCTGCTACAGAAATAGACCAGTGAGTAGAAAAATCAACATAACTCAAAATTTAGGAATCCAATGATTATGAAAATTTGTATTCTTATAGTAGACAGTAAGCTGAATCCAACAAGCTTTTAATCACTGAATTTGGATAAGTAACCACTGAGAAAAACCTCTGACACGATGAGTGAAAAAGTCGGGTACCTGACAGAGAAGTGAAGATGAACATACCCTGTTGACTTCAAATGAACATAACTGAAGATTCCAACATCCAAATGACATGAAAATTTGTGAGCATATAGTAGACTTATAGAGCTAACTTTACCAAGTTCAATCACTGAAAATGATGAACCAAGTGCAGAGAAACAATCTCTGCAAGCTAACTGAGAAAAACTGAAGTAATGGCAGTGAGTAGTACACATCACAAGAACATGGAAAGATGACCTCAAATAATCATAAAAATGAAACTATATTGCTTGTACAATACAATGACTTACTGATACATATGTGTGCTTTGTAATCACACCTTGAAATGGCATAAAGCTCAGCTCTTGGAGGTCTTCACATAGGTCTCTCTAACCACGACTAAAACTGCCATCTATTTATAGTTGAGTTTGGGAGGCTAACTTCCCTCAATCACTCTCCAGTCAATCAATGATTGATTTGATTCTCTACCTACCACAAATCACGAATTCGTGGCTCCTCTTTCCATTCTTGATCATGTGGGCTCAACCACTTAAGATTCTCTTACTTTTACATTAAGTAAACTCTTCAAAAGTTACAAGAGGTAGTTCACAAGTGAACTTTACATAGTCTTCATTTTGAAGCTTCTTTAATGACTTTGTGAGACTCAAGCCAATACTTAGGCTTGTCATAGACTTGCTCCAACAATTTTGATGTCTTTATCCGATCATCCGTGACAATCAAAAGGTTGTTTTTTGGTGTTCTCTTGGAAAACAGAAAAGAAAATCTTTGTGCGCAACAAGAGGGATTGTCAATTGCAAAAGGGGAAAAGGGCACGACAAAAGCTGATTCAGTTTACAAAGGGATTGTCAATAGGAAAAGGAGAAAAGAGCACTACAAAAGCTAATTCTATTGTATTAACTTGTATTGTTTGACTAGCAGGAGAACGTCGGCGACAGAGCATCACAGGTACTCCAAATCTGCCTGCGCGTACGAGAGAGAGAGAGAGAGAGAGAGAGAGAGAACGTTGGCGACAGAGCATCACAGGTACTACGCGTACGAGAGAGAGAGAGAGAGACAGATAGAGAGAGAGAGAGAGTCATCTTTGTGGTGTGTGTAAGAGAGAGAGAGAGAGAGAGAGAGAGAGAGATAGAGAGAGAGAGAGTGGTGTGTGTGTGGTGTGTGTGTGTACTGCCATATAGAAAGAGAGAGAGAGAGAGAGAGAGAGAGAGAGAGAGGTGTGTGTGTGTACTGCTATATAGAAAGAGAGAGAGAGAGAGAGAGAGAGAGAGCTGTGTGTGTGTGTACTGCTATGTTTCACTTTGGGTGGCGTCCGTTATAATTCCCTCTTTATGTACAATCTGATCCCGTTGTTCCTTAGGTGTTGATCCATAGTGTTCGAACAGTAAGTCATAAAAAATATTTCCGCTTTGAAGCAAAGTTGTCAGCATAACCATGAAAACT
>CM035430.1:123811344-123821344 GCA_020310875.1 Ceratopteris richardii | reverse complement strand
CAACCATATCAAGTTCAGGATTGTTGGATCACATTATATAAGCCTAAGCTTTTTCAACCATATCAAGTTTATAATTGTTGGATCACATGAAATGAGCAAAAGAACAAAGAGGCTCGAACTTAACTTCAAGCCTCTCAACTTTTCCAACCATATCAAGTTTAGGATTGATGTGTCTTATGTGCAAAAGAACGAAGAGGCTCGAACTTAAGTTCGAGCCTCTGAGCTTTTCCAACCATATCAAGTTCAGGATTGTTGGATCACATGATATGAGCCTCAGTTTTTCCAGCCAAATCAAGTTTAAGATTGTTGTGTCTTATGTGCAAAAGTACAAAGAGGCTCGAACTTAAGTTCGAGCCTCTGAGCTTTTCCAGCCATATCAAGTTTAGAATTGTTGGATCACATGATATGAACAGAAGAACAAAGAGTTTTGGATCACATGATATGAACAGAAGAACAAAGAGTCCTTAGGTTCTGAAGCCATGTCAAGTGTAGGATTGTTGTGTCTTATGTGCAAAAGAACAAAGAGGCTCGAACTTAAGTTGGAGCCTCTGAGCTTTTCCAACCATATCAAGTGTAGGATTGTTGGATCACATGATATGAGCAAAAGAACAAAGACACTCGAACTTAAGTTCGAGCCTCTCAGCTTTCCCAATCATATCAAGTTTAGGATTGTTGTGTATTATGTGCAAAAGAACAAGGAGGCTCGAACTTAAGTTCGAGGCTCTGAGCTTTTCCAGCCATATCAAGTTTAGGATTGTTGTGTGTTATGTGCAAAAGAACAAAGAGGCTCGAACTTAAGTTCGAGCCTTTGAGCTTTTCCAGCCATATCAAGTTTAGGATTGTTGTGCGTTATGTGCAAAAGAACAAAGAGGCTCGAACTTAAGTTCGAGCCTCTCAGCTTTTCCAACCATATCAAGTTCAGGATTGTTGTGTGTTATGTGCAAAAGAACAAATAGGCTCGAACTTAAGTTCGAGCCTCTGAGCTTTTCCAGCCATATCAAGTTTAGATTTTTTGTGTCTTATATCAAGTCCGAGCCTCTGAGCTTTTGCAACCATATCAAGTTTAGGATTGTTGGATCACATGATATAGGCCTTAGGTTCTGAAGCCATGTCAAGTGTAGGATTGTTGTGTCTTATGTGCAAAAGAACAAAGAGGCTCGAACTTAAGTCCGAGCCTCTGAGCTTTTGCAACCATATCAAGTTTAGGATTGTTTGATCACATGATATAGGCCTTAGGTTATGCAGCCATGTCAAGTGTAGGATTGTTGTTGTCTTATGTGCAAAAGAGCAAAGAGGCTCGAACTTAAGTTCAAGCCTCTCAGCTTTTCCAATCATATCAAGTTTAGGATTGTTGTGTATTATGTGCAAAAGAACAAAGAGGCTCGAACTTAAGTTCGAGCCTCTGAGCTTTTCCAACCATATCAAGTTCAGGATTGTTGGATCACATGATATGAGCCTCAGCTTTTCCAACCATATCAAGTTTAGAATTGTTGGATCACATGATATGAACAGAAGAACAAAGAGTGTTGGATCACATGATCTTAACAGAAGAACAAAGAGGCTCGAACTTAAGTTTGAGCCTCTGAGCTTTTCCAGCCATATCAAGTTTAGGGTTGTTGTGTGTTATGTGCAAAAGAACAAAGAGGCTCGATCTTAAGTTCGAGCCTCTCAGTTTTTCCAACCATATCAAGTTCACGATTGTTGTGTGTTATGTGCAAAAGAACAAATAGGCTCGAACTTAAGTTCGAGCCTCTGAGCTTTTCCAGCCATATCAAGTTTAGATTTTTTGTGTCTTATATCAAGTCCGAGCCTCTGAGCTTTTGCAACCATATCAAGTTTAGGATTGTTGGATCACATGATATAGGCCTTAGGTTCTGAAGCCATGTCAAGTGTAGGATTATTGTGTCTTATGTGCAAAAGAACAAAGAGGCTCGAACTTAAGTCCGAGCCTCTGAGCTTTTGCAACCATATCAAGTTTAGGATTGTTTGATCACAAGATATAGGCCTTAGGTTCTGCAGCCATGTCAAGTGTAGGATTGTTGTTGTCTTATGTGCAAAAGAGCAAAGAGGCTCGAACTTAAGTTCGAGCCTCTCAGCTTTTCCAATCATATCAAGTTTAGGATTGTTGTGTATTATGTGCAAAAGAACAAAGAGGCTCGAACTTAAGTTCGAGCCTCTGAGCTTTTCCAACCATATCAAGTTCAGGATTGTTGGATCACATGATATGAGCCTCAGTTTTTCCAACCATATCAAGTTTAGAATTGTTGGATCACATGATATGAACAGAAGAACAAAGAGTGTTGGATCACATGATATTAACAGAAGAACAAAGAGGCTCGAACTTAAGTTCGAGCCTCTGAGCTTTTCCAGCCATATCAAGTTTAGGATTGTTGTGTGTTATGTGCAAAAGAACAAAGAGGCTCGAACTTAAGTTCGAGCCTCTCAGCTTTTCCAACCATATCAAGTTCAGGATTGTTGTGTGCTATGTGCAAAAGAACAAATAGGCTCGAACTTAAGTTCGAGCCTCTGAGCTTTTCCAGCCATATCAAGTTTAGATTTTTTGTGTCTTATATCAAGTCCGAGCCTCTGAGCTTTTGCAACCATATCAAGTTTAGGATTGTTGGATCACATGATATAGGCCTTAGGTTCTGAAGCCATGTCAAGTGTAGGATTGTTGTGTCTTATGTGCAAAAGAACAAAGAGGCTCGAACTTAAGTCCGAGCCTCTGAGCTTTTGCAACCATATCAAGTTTAGGATTGTTTGATCACATGATATAGGCCTTAGGTTCTACAGCCATGTGAAGTGTAGGATTGTTGTTGTCTTATGTGCAAAAGAGCAAAGAGGCTCGAACTTAAGTTCGAGCCTCTGAGCTTTTCCAGCCATATCAAGTTTAGGATTGTTGTGGATTATGTGCAAAAGAACAAAGAGGCTCTGAGCTTTTCCAACCATATCAAGTTCAGGATTGTTGGATCACATGATATGAGCCTCAGCTTTTCCAACCATATCAAGTTTAGAATTGTTGGATCACATGATATGAACAGAAGAACAAAGAGTGTTGGATCACATGATATTAACAGAAGAACAAAGAGGCTCGAACTTAAGTTCGAGCCTCTGAGCTTTTCCAGCCATATCAAGTTTAGGATTGTTGTGTGTTATGTGCAAAAGAACAAAGAGGCTCGAACTTAAGTTCGAGCCTCTCAGCTTTTCCAACCATATCAAGTTCAGGATTGTTGGATCACATGATATGAGCCTCAGCTTTTCCAACCATATCAAGTTTAAAATTGTTGGATCACATGATATGAACAGAAGAACAAAGAGTGTTGGATCACATGATATTAACAAAAGAACAAAGAGGCTCGAACTTAAGTTCGAGCCTCTGAGCTTTTCGAGCCATATCAAGTTTAGGATTGTTGTGTGTTATGTGCAAAAGAACAAAGAGGCTCGAACTTAAGTTCGAGCCTCTCAGCTTTTCCAACCATATCAAGTTCAGGATTGTTGTGTGTTATGTGCAAAAGAACAAATAGGCTCGAACTTAAGTTCAAGCCTCTGAGCTTTTCCAGCCATATCAAGTTTAGATTTTTTGTGTCTTATATCAAGTCCGAGCCTCTGAGCTTTTGCAACCATATCAAGTTTAGGATTGTTGGATCACATGATATAGGCCTTAGGTTCTGAAGCCATGTCAAACCATGTCAAGTGTAGGATTGTTGTGTCTTATATGCAAAAGAACAAAGAGGCTCGAACTTAAGTCCGAGCCTCTGAGCTTTTGCAACCATGTCAAGTTTAGGATTGTTTGATCACATGATATGAGCAAAA
This sequence comes from Ceratopteris richardii, assembly GCA_020310875.1. NCBI lineage: Eukaryota > Viridiplantae > Streptophyta > Polypodiopsida > Polypodiales > Pteridaceae > Ceratopteris > Ceratopteris richardii. The sequence continues at coordinate 123,817,531 of CM035430.1, read as the reverse complement.
GAACAAAGAGGCTCGAACTTAAGTTCGAGCCTCTCAGCTTTTCCAACCATATCAAGTTCAGGATTGTTGTGTGTTATGTGCAAAAGAACAAATAGGCTCGAACTTAAGTTCGAGCCTCTGAGCTTTTCTAGCCATATCAAGTTTAGATTTTTTGTGTTTTATATCAAGTCCGAGCCTCTGAGCTTTTGCAACCATATCAAGTTTAGGATTGTTGGATCACATGATATAGGCCTTAGGTTCTGAAGCCATGTCAAACCATGTCAAGTGTAGGATTTTTGTGTCTTATGTGCAAAAGAACAAAGAGGCTCGAACTTAAGTCCGAGCCTCTGAGCTTTTGCAACCATATCAAGTTTAGAATTGTTGGATCACATGATATGAGCAAAAGAACAAAGAGGCTCGAACTTAAGTTCGAGCCTCTCAGCTTTTCCAACCATATCAAGTTCAGGATTGTTGTGTGTTATGTGCAAAAGAACAAATAGGCTCGAACTTAAGTTCGAGCTCAGCTTTTCCAATCATATCAAGTTTAGGATTGTTGGATCATATGATATGAGCAAAAGAACAAAGAGGCTCGAACTTAAGGATTGTTGTGTGTTATGTGCAAAAGAACAAATAGGCTCGAACTTAAGTTCGAGCCTCTCAACTTTTCCAACCATATCAAGTTCAGGATTGTTGGATCAGATGATATGAACAAAGAACAAAGGATTGGTGTGTCTTATGTGCAAAAGAACGAAGAGGCTGGAACTTAAGTTCGAGCCTCTGAGCTTTTCCAACCATATCAAGTTCTAGGATTGTTGGATCACATGATATGAGGCTCAGTTTTTCCAGCCATACCAAGTTAAGTTCGAGCCTCTCAGCTTTTCCAACCATATCAAGTTCAGGATTGGTGTGTCTTATGTGCAAAAGAACGAAGAGGCTCGAACTTAAGTTCGAGCCTCTCAGCTTTTCCAATCATATCAAGTTTAGGATTGTTGTGTCTTATGTGCAAAAGAACAAGGAGGCTCGAACTTAAGTTCGAGCCTCTCAGCTTTTCCAACCATATCAAGTTCAGAATTGGTGTGTCTTATGTGCAAAAGAACGAAGAGGCTCGAACTTAAGTTCGAGCCTCTCAGCTTTTCCAATCATATCAAGTTTAGGATTGTTGTGTCTTATGTGCAAAAGAACAAAGAGGCTCGAACTCTCTGGGCTTTTCCAACCATATCATTCTTTGGTCACATGATATGAGCCTCAGCTTTTCCAGCCATGTCAAGTCTAGGATTTTTGTGTCTTATGTGCAAAAGAACAAAGAGGCTCGAACTTAAGTTCGAGCCTCTAAGCTTTTCCAGCCATATCAAGTTTAGATTTCTTCTGTCTTATGTGCAAAAGAACAAAGAGACTCGAACTTAAGTCCGAGCCTCTGAGCTTTTGCAACCATATAAAGTTTAGGATTGTTGGATCACATGATATAGGCCTTAGGTTCTGCAACCATGTCAAGTTTAGGATTGTTGTGTCTTATGTGCAAAAGAACAAAGAGGCTCGAACTTAAGTTCGAGCCTCTGAGCTTTTCCAACCATATCAAGTTCAGGATTGTTGGATCACATGATATGAACAGAAGAACAAAGAGTGTTGGATCACATGATATTAACAGAAGAACAAAGAGGCTCGAACTTAAGTTCGAGCCTCTGAGCTTTTCCAGCCATATCAAGTTTATGATTGTTGTGTGTTATGTGCAAAAGAACAAAGAGGCTCAAACTTAAGCTCGAGCCTTTGAGCCTTTCCAGCCATATCAAGTTTAGATTTCTTGTGTCTTATGTGCAAAAGAACAAATAGGCTCGAACTTAAGTTCGAGCCTCTGAGCTTTTCCAACCATATCAAGTTCAGGATTGTTGGATCACATGATATGAACAGAAGAACTCAGAGGCTCGAACTTAAGTTCGAGCCTCTGAGCCTTTCCAGCCATATCAAGTTTAGATTTCTTGTGTCTTATGTGCAAAAGAACAAATAGGCTCGAACTTAAGTTCGAGCCTCTGAGCTTTTTCCAACCATATCAAGTTCAGGATTGTCGGAGCTTCTCCAGCCATATCAAGTTTATATTTCTTGTGTCTTATGTGCAAAAGAACAAAGAGGATCGAACTTAAGTTCGAGCCTCTAAGCTTTTCCAACCATATCAAGTTTAGGATTGTTGGATCACATGATATGAGCCTCAGCTTTTCCAACCATGTCAAGTTTAGGATTTTTGTGTCTTATGTGCAAAAGAACAAAGAGGCTCGAACTTAAGTTCGAGCCTCAAAGCTTAAAATCAAATCTCTTATCTTTTTCAACTAAGCGAATAGTATTTTTAACTCAAATATATTTGCAAATTTAAACACAATGGGAACGAACTTAAGAGGCTCGAACTTCGTAAATATAAAGTATGATAATTAGAGAGAATAGTATTGATTATAAATTTGATGACTATGAATGAGAAATTTGATGTTAATATATTCATATTGTTTGTTATTATGTTGATGTGATTAAAAAAAAAGTTTTTTTGTTTTACTTTCAGGAGCAATGGAAAACACAAATGAATTTCAAAGCAATGTGATCGATAATGTATTTTCATTGGAAAATTTATCAAAAACAAGTGGGATGAAGGTTCCTTCAAATAGGATTAAGGTTCAGAAATCTTTTGATTTGACACATAAGGAAGACATGAAATGGTTTGCTGATACTTATGATCATGAAGGAAACTTCAAAGGAGATGTACATTTATTTATGACAGATGCAGGATCTACATATGGTGATATGGGAAATATTGTTCATGTTAAAGAAGATGTAAATGCACAAGGCACACCATGTTTTACTTGTAAAGTGCTTCCAGATGGTGAGAATATTAATGCGAATAAGTACTCCTTATCATGGGAGACTTTGTGTTTGGATGATATGAAAGATAGTATCTCAAAGTCTGATCGATCATTAGGTTCAATTGGATCGATCGAATCAATAGAAGAATTAGTGAAAATTATAAAAGAAGCCAAAAGATTAACACAAAAGTCAAAATCTTTGAAGAGAAGCTCAGATGTATTTGAGAGATCTAAGAAACCAAAGTTGAAAGGTTCTTCAAATAAAGATTTAGGATCATCATCAAAGTCTGTACAAAATGATGAAGGTGTATCAATCCGACATTTAGATAATAGGAGTGAAGAAACAGAGGATACAGTAGTGCAGCCACAAGAAAATAAAATGATGGATTTACTACTTCAAAAACAAGAATACTATGCTTTTGGTTCTGATGCAGTATTTAATGTTGATGTAAAAAGATGTTTTCCAGCACCATCGAATTATGTATATCGGAAATTGAACAGAGATTGGGTGCGTACATTAATGAATGATTTTGTCTTGGCTCCGAAAGAGAATGAAGTTCTTGCAGTTGTTATGCCTATTGATCCAAGTGTGAGAATACCTCTAAAAACTTTATCTCATGATGATATTGATAAAGTTGAGTATTGGATAATATCTGGACAACATTCAATTAGTGCAGCGAAAACTTTACAAACTGTTAATTCTCCGATGGTGACATTACAGTTACGACAACAATTTAGATATAGAAAAGCAAAAATTATAGTAAATTGTCCTCCAAAAATTTCAAGGGAGATATCTAAAGAGGCTAATTTGATGGTGGCAAAGTCATTACAGAAGGAACCATTTGTGGATCAACTTTTACAAGCTAGATCTCAATGGAAAGCCAATGGATGTCCATCCAAACCTCCTCCAGGTGTTAATCAGAGTAAAAGAGAATTTATATCATGGCAGGTATGTTTATATTCTTTGTATTTTTTGTGTTTTAGTTACTATATATTATTATTTTTTAAAACTTGTATTTATTTAAAATATACGTTTTTTTTCAGAATTTTGTAGAGACTACAGAGCAAACTTTACAAAAAGGATTTATAAAGAATGATTTGCATCTTCTTTTATGTAATGATGAGGAATGGAAGAATTGGATATCAATAATGCGTTTGTATAGTCAAGGGGCACTACTTAATACAAAGGGTGAAGTGTCAAATAACAAAAGAGATTCAACAAAAGATGTTATATCGACATCCGCAAAGATGGTAGCAATGAAAGGTGGTCAATTGAAGCAGGCACCAGGGACGGTTATATTAGGTCCGACATTGTTCAGATGTATTGCAGGTTTGGACAATAAAGAAATTTTAGAACTTCAAAAGGCAATTTTAGAGAAGAAAATTTTGTTAAAAAGGCAAAATCATTGAAGCACATGGTTGACATGGAAGAAATGGCATGGAGATTAAAGACAGATCGTGTCTTGAAAAATGCTATAATTGCATTTTTTATTGATTTAACAACAGAGGTTTCGACTTGGGAAAAGCTCTGTGAGAAATACAATATCACAGATGTACAATATGAAAAAATTAAAAGTTACAGTGAAACATTTGTGAAAGACTCATTAAACAGGGCAAAGAAGTCTCCTCCTTTACCAAAGGCCGCCATAACTTTGTTGAGTCATTTGTATAGAGTTGCAATGGGAATAAAGACCACAGCAAATGTTATTCCATGGTCAATCTATGGATTTGGTTTCGATTTGAACAAGGTGGAAAGTTGTTGTGCAGAGCAAGTTCTTCCATTCAATATTGTTTTCTTAAGGTTTGATTCAGAACTGTACAGTTTACATAGTCGGGAATGCATTTCAGCAACGTTCTTTTCCAGATTGATTTTTGCACTCAACGCGATGAACTCCGAGACAAAATATGTTCTAGTATCTTTTATTGATTTCCTCTATGTCCATATGCTTGTAGAAGGAGTTCAACATACAGCTACAAAAATGACTTTCAAAATTGGAGCCACTCAGAGTAGTAATCCTTCCATCAAAGGAGAGATGGATTTTGCAATAGTGCTTATGTACATTAGCAAAGAGGATAATTATCAGATGATTGATAGAATAGATCAAGCAAATCTAAATATTTTTGCTCATAAAGGTCTGGATGGATTCATAGAAAAAAATTTCATTGATGATTTCATTAATAGTTTTGCTCGTGAAGACAGCTATGTTGTAGAGTTGTATTGTCGAGGAGTTGTTCTTCAAAGAAGTTTATCTAAGAAACGCAGATGTTTTGGTATATGTTTAGATGTTGAAGAAAAACAATTAGAATCAATTTGCTCTTCAGTTTTTGAGAATGACCCTGCTTTGCATCAATGGTGTGATATCAGTAATCAAGATACAGATATCAGGAATCAAGATACAGATAATACAAATGTGTTCGAGAATGTTGATGCTGAGATTGATGTACAACCTAGTGGAGAAGAATCAGAAAGTAATCAGGATGATACAAAAACCGATGAACATATTGTTACAATGGATGAAGATACTGCAGGTACTTCAAATGTATGAGGAAAAAAAGAAGGTTGAGAAAATATTGATTCCATGTAATGTAATAAATACCATAATTTTCAAAGTATATTTTTCTTTATATGCTAGTGATGATTGCATTTCTTGAACAATAGATTTTTATTTTGAACATATTACCTTGTTGAGTAAAGTGATGTGAATCGATTATATTTAAATCTTTTTATCTATTGTTAATATCATATGTTTGTGAGTTAAAGTTCGACATCTCTTGTCTATTCGAGTAATTTAAAAATTAGATGCATAAATCCACATGTTATAATTTTTAAATTGATATGCATGATTTATGACTCCTTTGTTTGAAAAAATCTGAAACATATTGTTTTTAAAATTATGATGCATTTGATTAAATATAATTTTGAAATGTATGGTTAAGATGCAGATATTGAACTGTGCAGTTTTTAAAATCGAAAGCTTATTGTTTGACGTAGATGCACAGAGAAATTAATTATAAGTGTTTAGATAGAGAAATTAATAGATAGATTTTTATCATAAAGAGAAATTAATTGAGAAAATAAGTATTGATATGTCTGCATATTGTATTGATTATTATACATCTTTTGGATTTCTTTTTATTATAGATGTTAACAAAAATAAACATTTCATAAGTGATGATGGTATTGGAAAGCTTATTGGCCACTTTGAGGATGAAATGAGTACTCTACATGAGCAAAGCTCTTTTCAAACATCAGATAAGCTATCTAATGTTATGGAGAAACGACATGCTAGGCCTTTTTGGATTTTACCAGGTATATTGTGTAATATTATGATTATTTTATTCATATTATAACTCATTTATTGAAGATA
>CM035430.1:123536344-123808844 GCA_020310875.1 Ceratopteris richardii | reverse complement strand
TTATGGATGGATTTGCTCAAAGAACAGACGTTCTTATACATGTAATACAATTGTAAATCAGAAACCTTGTGATAGAGAAACATATTATGTACTTGAACAATATATTAAGAAACGATATCAATGATTTTAAAATATTTGAACATCATGTATTTTATTGGTGTTTTTAAACACCACATATTTTTGGGACTGTTCAACCAAGTGAAAAATTATTGAAAGCCTAAATTGTATATATTTGAGTAATTACTGAATTCGATTGTTTTTCAAAGCCCTAAGTTAGTATGATAGATTTATTATAAAACTATATGAAACAATCTATAGTATTGACATAATTTTCATATCATTCACCTAAATGAACAATTATTAGTATGTCAAATTGCATATTATTAAGTATTGTTAAATTAGATCTAAATTCATGTGGTTGCTTTTTTTTTTAAATGGAGGTTCAGTCGAGGCCTACTCCTCCAGGATTTAACTTTGAAATTGCAACTGTATTAGGAAGGGCATAGTATCCGTTGGACCCACCTTATCCCACAAGATACAACTTTCCATGTTAAACATGTCCCTTACATGTGATGATGGGGGTTGAACCCCCCGTCCCCGCCTCAAGAGTCGAGAGGCCCAACCACCCGAACAAGTGACCCCCAATTTGAATATATTTATTGTTTATATTAAATTGTAAGCTGTAAATTCATATTAGTATAGATTTGTTATACAATTAAATTGAAATCAATTTATTGATTTTTATAACATCATATTTTGGGATATTTACTTTAATATGAGCATTTATTGATTGATTCCTAGGTTGCATTACAAAGAAGGTTGATCACCCTCTCGTCGCCCTCATGCGGGGCCCACTTGGGTTTGAGTTTGTTGTTGATCAAAAGGAGGACTTGATGGTGCCTGAAGGGGGGGGATTTCTTACTGTTGACAATCCTTTTGCCAATCAAGCTTCCCCTGCTTTGTGGGATTTGGGGGGTCCCGTGGGCACTAGTCCCCTTCTTTTGCACCTTTGTTTCTTAATTTAATTCAAGTCCGGGAGAGTAGGCTATTGCCGAACTTCCTTTATATTAAAAAAAATATGAGCATTTATTGATATATCAAATAATTAACCTATTATTATTGAATTGGATAACAATAGACTTCATATCAAAAAAAATTCAAGGTTGAATGCTTTTCTTTGTTTATTCATACTCCTTGGTGTTTTTTTTAATAAGCTCATCAACTAATATTATTTTTTATCTATTGAAAGCTTAAAACATTTTAACAAAAAGAAGATGTATTCATGAATTGATCTTTGTAAGAAGAATATAACATATAAATTATAAGTTAATTCCATCTCTTGGTATTATAAATGGGACTTGAATAATTCCCAAATTTCGTGAATAGGCCTTTAAGGTAAAAAACATGGATGTATATCTTGCACCACTTGTGGAAGAACTGCGCATTTTATGGGATGGGATTACAGTGCGTGACATGTCTCAACCTATAAGAAGACGAGACGTGCGAGTGCAAGGCATACTTATGTGGACAATGCATGATTGGCCTGGTTATGGTGAATGTTCACTTTTATCGATTTCAGGTTACCATGCTTATGCTTTATGCGGACCACGACTCGAAGCACTTATTCCAAAGCACTACGTAAAACTGTCTATGTAGGACATCATAGATATTTGCGTGATGGACATGTTTTACGTGAAGGATAAATTGGTGGACAAGTGCAACACCAAATGAAAGCTAGCAATTGGAAACAGTTGTGGGATTCAGAAAATCTAGTTGCTAGCATCAAACGGTTGTCCATTTTTCATGAACTCGCTTATTGGAGTGAATTGGTGATTAATCATTTGGTAGACCCGATGCATATATTTAAGAATGTGGGAGAGATTCTTTGGAAAACTTTGATCGGAAAGAAAGAGAGCAAAGCACAAAGGGAGGACTTAGAGGAGCGAGGTCGTATGCGAGAGTTGTGGGCAATTACTAAGCCCAACGGAACAGTATCGTTACCTACTGGATGCATGAGGTGTCTAAAGACTGCTTTCACACGAAACGACGATCTTGCAAGACTCAAGTCTCATGATTGGCACAAGTTTTTTCAGTTTGTGCTCCCTGTAGCCCTAAAAGATTGTCTTTCAGAGGATGTACGAAAAACCATTTATAAAATTAGTTCTTTAGTACGGTGGATATCTCCTAAAGAGATAAATAGAGATAGCATAGAGAGTGCGAAACTCAATGCTATCGAGGCTATTTGTATGGTGGAGAAATACTTTCCCACAAGTATTCTCACTATCTTCATTTACTGGTTCATGTGGTAGATGACGTTGCAATAGCAGGAACTGTCCATAGTCGATGGATGTTCTTCTTAGAGCTCTTTATGAAGACATTAAAAAGGTTTGTTCGAGAAAGAGCACGTCCAGGGGGTAGCATGGCAGAGGGATGGCTTGTACAAGAATCTCTTGTATTCATAATTGAGTTTCTACGTATATCGGATCCCGAAATGCCTCGCTTATGGAGCGATGATGAAGATGTGCGTCTCGTAGGCGATGAACCACAAGGTAAAGGATTGCAAAGAAAAATGGATGTAGCTTTCAGAGAGAAGGCAATGAAGTTTTGCATAGTTAACTCTAAGCCTATGCAAAAGTGGTTAGAAAGGTATGAACTTGCCAAGGAAACTAATGCAAAGGATGATGATCGACTCCACAAGATTATGGACAGATTCTGGATTAACGTGGATGTGAAAAAAGATGCATCATGAAAATCATGTAATATTTGAATTTTGAACGGAGATTTAGAAGACATGAGTAGTCAAATATTACAATATAAAGCTCCATTCTGTTAATTCAATTTTTCTTGATACGTTTATCCCTTATTTGTATTCGAAAGATTCAAAACAAGTTCTTAAAAAGAGTCATATTGTAACTCCTTTTGAATCTGATTAAGAAATTCAGAATCTATATTAGTAAAGTGTGATATATCAGCAATGTTAGTTTCCTTACCACCCAAATACTTAATATTAAAATCATATTCAGTAGTTTAATTCAATGATTTTTGCTATTGTTAAGTAATGGCTATTAGAAAAATGTATTTTAGACTATGATGATCTCTTTTTAATTCAATCGTAACCCCTAATAGTACTTACTTCCTATTCATATTCATGTTGGTTAAATACGTTCATGTTTTTAAACTTTTTTTGATTCATATGTGACCCACCTACCATCTTATTTGACTTCCGGTTGCATCACATGCAACCGCAAAAGATTCTCATAATTATGAGTTACCTTTTTTCGAGAAATAATTTTGAGTTACGTTTTTTTTTTCAATGATTCAAATGTTTTCTGACGCGCGCCACACTAGACAAATAGTGAATTCTCTTCTCTATGAATGACTTGTCTGTCTTGGACAAATCCTGAATATGTTCTCTCGCATATTGCACCAACCCTAAGAAACGTCTATTATCCCTTATAGTCTAAGGAATTGTCAAATCAAATATTGTTTTCACTTTATCCTTCTCGATATGAGTCCTTCCTGAGTTATGAATCTTCCTATATATACAAACGTGTAAGTCCAACAGGTATATCTGCATATTCTTCCAAATTTTTGGTACATTCTTCGAAAGATTTTCATCATTGTTTTCCCCATGCAGATTCTTCACATACACTAAAAATGTTTTTCAACCATCATGTATGAGTCGAATTATCCATATGTTGGAAATGAGAATAGGCTTAGAATTATGTTCATTCTCTAGGATGAACATAATAAAATTGTCCTCTGTTCATAATCAATATTTGCATAATTTGAGACTGAATGGTCCATGCCTACAATTATATCACATAGTTCTATTTCAGTCACATGAAAATTCAGCGGAAAGAAATACCTTTACGAAAAGGTAAATGCAAGGTTTTTGATGCTTTCTTGTCTATAGTGAGGTCGTCCATTAACAATATCTATAGACATTTAGATCTAAATATTTAAGGATATTGTGAAACTTTACATCAACTTGAATAGTTGAGAACAATGTGTACTACTTGATTCAATACAAAATCTAACTTTATGCATAGACATAATACCAGAAATCCTATTTAGAGAATACGTTGTCAAAGAACTAGTCGTGATACAACTTAGAGCAGAATTAGGGCACTTATCTCCATTATCATCTTTGTTTATCATTATATCTTCTTAAATAATACTTATCACCTTCCCTTGTGGGGCCTAAAAGGTACCTTTCTTTTGTTCTCTAGAGCGAAAACATAATGGAAGTCCTTTTCCATAGTTAAAAATCTAAAGTTAACTCTATGAGTGAATTCTCTTTAGTTAACACTATGAGTGAATTCTCTGTCTTGGACAAATCCTGAATATGTTCTCTCGCATATTGCACCAACCCTAAGAAACGTCTATTATCCCTTATAGTTTAAGGAATTGTCATATCGAATATTGTTTTCACTTTATCCTTCTCGATATGAGTCCTTCCTGAGTTATGAATCTTCCTATAGATACAAACGAACATACACTTCTTGTCCATAAAACGTATATTCTCGAGGTGTTTGCAAAAGTTTAGTGAGATGTATGACATGTTCATCAGCATGTTTTAGAGTATAAAAATATATCATTGAGGAATATTGAATTGAAGTCATCCAAATAACCATGGCAGACATTGTTCATGAAGGAGATAAATGCGTTAACCCCACATAAAATGCTCTATCTGGTTAGTCCTTTCTTCAAATAGTCATCTAATTTAATCTTCATATTCGTTTATTAATCTATGTTAAATATATAAAGTGCTCTAGAATTTGGTTCGATCCCAAGGTATAGATCAATAGTGTTTTCAATCTATGTACGTGGAAGTAAACCATATAAGTCTTCAAGAGGTATATCTACATATTCTTCGACCAAATGTTTGGTACATTCTTCAAAAGATTTTCATCATTGTTTTCCCCATGCAGATTCTTCACATACACTAAAAATGTTTTCAACCATCATGTATGAGTCGAATTATCCATGTGGTGGAAATGACAATAGGCTTAGAATTATGTTTATTGTCTAGGATGTGGATATATTCACCATTTTTCCTAAATAAAATTGTCCTCTGTTCATAATCAAAATTTGCATAGTTTGAGACTGAATGGTCCATGCCTACAATTATATCACATAGTTCTATTTCAATCACATGAAAATTTAGCGGAAAGAAATACCTTTACGAAAAGGTAAATGCAAGGTCTTTGATGCATTCTTTTCTATAGTGAGGTCTTCCATTGACAATATCTATAGACATTTAGGTCTAAATATTTAAGGATATTGCGAAAATTTACATCAACTTGAATAGTTGAGAACATTGTGTACTACTTGATTCAATACAAAATCTAACTTTATGCATAGACATGATACCAAAAATCCTATTTAGAGAATACGTTGTCAAAGAACTAGTCATGATACAACTTAGAGCAGAATTAGGGCACTTATCTCGATTATCGTCTTTGTTTATCATCATATCTTCTTAAGTTATACTTATCACCTTCCCTTTTGGGGCCTAAAAGGTACCTTTCTTTGTTCTCTAGAGCGAAAACATAATGGAAGTCCCTTGCATAGTTAAAAATCTAAAGTTTATGTTTCCATTAAATAGGCTGATGCTTTCTTGAGTTTCCACTTGGGTAGGATTCCAAACTTGGTTATTTAAAGATGGAGTTCTCTTTGATTTTTTGATATCTAGTAAAGAATTTCTTTGTGGATTATGATCCATTCAAATGACTCTCAATCTACTTGCCTTTCCCATGTTGAACTTCTCCATCCTCTCAAAAATTTTGGCCATCACAATAGCATCAAAGAAGTCGGTACATCTACATCCCTTTATCTTTAAATGGAGTTCCTCTTGAATGCCTTCGACAAATTTTCTCTTTAGAGCATCCCCATGAGCATCTAGTCCATCTTTATAAGATTCAAAAACTTCTCCTGATACTCATCTACAGTGAAGCTATGTTTCTCATCATATTACTATAAAAAATTATAGAACCAATATTTCTCTTTAGGTGTTACTTTTGAGAGCCGTAATGCTTTTCTACTTTCTTTTTGAACTTCTTTCATAAAATTGGACCAAAATGTGTATGAGTCTACATAGAGCACTTCAACCACAATTTAGCACTTTTGCATAGATGTAGGATCTCTAGATTTGCCTCGGACGTCACACTTAAGTGGGAAGGATCAAAGAGATCCTCTAGCTCCTCAATCCAAGCCTAAATATCTTTCTCTCTCTTCTTCTCACCATCAAAGGCATTCAATTTTGCCTTCTTAAAGACTTACTTGCCAAACTCACTAGAGTTCAAATCCTCATGACAATACTTATCATTTTCTCTTGACATAGACATTTAAAATCTTCATCAACTTCATCATTGAGATCTATTAAAAAAATTGAGATGTGCTATGGTTGATGATAGATGCATGGGTAAGAATATATTGTAATATTTATGGGTCTGTATGTTTATGTTTATGCATGTATAATTGCATGTGAAGGTGTGTGTGTGTCAATGCAAGTCTATATGTGGATATGAAAATTGAGCAATCATACATATGATCATATGTATAAGCATGAGATCAATGTATCATACAATTTATGTTTATAAAGGGATATGTGTGTTTTAACGCAGGTAGAATCATTAAATATGTATTAAAACATATGTTTACGTATTAATATATGAATACCTGCCCTAAGAATATGTGCTATTCATTTAATTGATAAGTAATATATTTCATTTAATGATATATTATTTTAGATCAATAATTATTTAATTAACCCTAATTTTTATTCTATGCAAATAACATGCTCTTATTCCTTGGATATACGATCATTCAAAATATTTGATCTAATATATAATGAATTTATATATGAGAATAGGTTCAAAATAATTTAATTTATAAGTAATATATTTAATTTAATATATAATAGTTTAGATTAATAATTAAATAATATTAATTAATGAGTAATACAAGTATAAATATGTGCAAAGGTGAGTGAAGATAAGTATGTGTGTGTGTGTGTGTGTTAACTAAGGGAAAGCATGAAGTGTGTGTGTGTTAACTAAGGGAATGCATGAAGTGGCATGTGTGTGTTTCTTAAGTGAAAGAGTCGTGAGTATGCATGCATGCTTATGTGTATCTATATATTAAGTATATGTGATAGGTCTTTCTAATGTTTATTTCAGGTGCGTACGCAGAGAGAGAGAGAGAGAGAGGAGGGAGAGAGAGAGAGAGGAAGAGAGAGAGTATGTGTGTGAGAGAGAGAGGAGAGAGAGAGAGACAGAGAGAGGGAGAGAGAGAGAGAGAGAGAGAGAGAGAGAGAGAGAGAGAGAGAGAGAGAGAGAGAGAGAGAGAGAGAGAGAGATAGATAGAGAGAGAGAGAGATGCATATAAATGTATGCCTATTAGGATGTGCATAAATATATTAGACGGTGAGAAAGCATGTATTCATAATGTGAAGAGCATTGGATATGTGTGAGAATGAGGATGCATGAGTATGCATGAGCATTGACGTTGAATGTATGTGTGTAATTGTATGCATATGTGTAAGTAATTGCATGTATATCTATATGTATGAGTGAATGCAAGTGCATGAGTGCATCTAAGTGTGAGTGCATATGCATGGATGAAAGTAAATGTATGTGTATGAGTATGTATGTTAGTGTGTATTAACATATGAATAAAAGAGCTCGTTAGCATGTGTTAGCATGAGTATAAGTTTATGAATGTGTGATAATTTTATGAATGTGTGTTATGTTTATAAATGTGTGTTAGGTTTACGAATGTATATTAACTTAATGTACGTGCGTTAGTATAAGTTTATGTATGAATGTTGTATTAGATTATGATAGCATGCATGCATATGAGGATGATGTTGGAGATAGTTGTCTGCGGAAGCACGCGAACAGCACAAGGAAGAAGAAGAAGCTTGGAGCACAAACACACAATACTGAATGTATTACTAGAGAATGTACAAAGATAAGTAGCCCATTAGGGCAATAGGCGTATATACAAGCCAGGGGAAAAACACCTCCTAAAGAGGGAAAAAAGTGCCCCGACGGTCCTAGAGTGTTCACACACATCACTACCTAAATATATCAACAAATCCCCCCTAGGAGTGATGCAGTGAAGAAGGAGCTGGCACTCATGTATAAGGAAGTGCCAAGCTATGTGGAAATCACTCCACAAAAGGAAGTAAGCCCAAAGCTTTGCGGAAAGCTTCAAACTTCTCCCTAAGCAAAGCCTTTGTGAAAAGGTCTTCAATGTTCTCGTGCGTGGGCACATATGCCAAGCTGATCTCCCCAGCAGAGAACCTCTCCCTGACATAGTGATAATGCACCTCAATGTGCTTAGTGTGAGCATGGAACACAGGGATCCTCGCAACTGTCAATGCGCTCTGACTGTCAGTGAAGATGGTGGTGGCAGAAGACTGACCAACACCCAAATCAGCCATAAGGCGTCTGAGCCACACACACTCAACAACCGCTGTGAAAGCTGCCCTATACTCAGCCTCACAACTGGAAGTGGCCACAGTAGGTTGCTTCTTGCTCAACCAAGATATACATGAGCTACCAAGCATGAAGCAAAAACCACTGGTGGACACACGAGTGTCATAGAACCAGCCCAATCTGAGTCAGAAAAAGCATGCAAATCTGGCGGTAGTGATCCCCCCTTGGGATAAAACAACCCAAGTGGCCGAGTACCACTCAACTAGCGAAAGATGCGCTTAACTGCCTTCCAATGCGTGACTCCTGAGCAATGCATAAGCCTGCTCATCTGTGAGACAACAAATTGAATATCTGGCCCAGTAATGCATAAGTAAATCAAGCATCCAACAGCCTGCTGATAGAGAACAGCATCAAATGCATCTCCAGCATCATGAAGACTCAATTGTAAAACTATCTCCATAGGAGTGGCAATAGGCTTACAGTCTTCAAGGCCAAAACGCTGCAATAATGTGTCAATATATTTCGTTTGACACAAAGCCATTCCACCATCAACATGCATAAACTGAGTGCCCAAATAGTGATGCAAATGCCCCAAATCAGACATCTCAAATGAGGCATGCAAATCAGCCTTGAAATCAGCAATATGCTTCTCAATAGGACCAGTGAGCAGCATGTCGTCAACATAGACAACAATGATCAGAAGCACATCATTAGCACGCTTAACATATAAGGTGCTTTCAAGTGGACTGTTCTCAAAACCATGTGCAATCAGATAGGCATGTATCTTCTCATACCAAGCACGTGGTGCTTGCTTTAAACCATATAATGCCTTCTTTAACCTGCACACCTGGTTTTGATGCCCTTTTTGCACAAAGCCACGGGGCTGAAAAACATACACTTCTTCATGCAAGTCACCATTCAGAAATGTTGTTTTAATGTCCAACTGGTGTACATTCCAACCATGATGGGCTGCAAGTGCACAAATGCTCCGAACAGTAGTCATACGACATGTAGGTGCAAAGGTCTCATCAAAATCAATGCCTCTTTCCTGCACATAACCTTTTGCAACAAGCCTAGCCTTATACCTGTCAACTATACCATTAGGTTTACGCTTCAACTTGTATACCCACTTAGTGCCAATGGCCTTCTTGCCAGGAGGCAAGTCACATAAAGACCATGTACCATTCTTCATTATAGCATCATATTCAGATTGCATAGCAGCCATCCAATTTTCTGGATTTTGTGCTTCATCAAAAGAAACAGGCTCATTCTCATCACAGAGACAAGACGCAGCCATAGCATAGCAATCTGATGCAAAGGAGGCACTATGAGATCCTGAATGAGTACGATATGACAAATGTGCATCTAATTTGCTATCATGCAAAGTGTGCACCAGCCATTTCGGCATAGTTTTTGCCTGCTCAATATCAGCTCTCTCATCAACAAGTGCATCATGTAAATCTGCATCAGAAATAGAATGATCTGCATCATCATATGAGACCTGCAAAGGTTGAGAAGTTGCCTCATTAGGACCAGCACTAGACTGTCCACCTGTAAAAAGAGGCATCCACGTATCATACATGTCTTTGGAGCTAACAGATGTCTCCTTAGTACATGAAAGCAATGGCTGAATAGCATCTTCCATAAAGACAACATCACGGCTAACTAGAATACGTTTAGTGTGTGGATGATACAGACAATAGCCTTTACTTTCAGAACTGTAGCCAACAAAAATACATTTTACTGCCTTATCATCCAATTTTCTACGATGTTGTTCAGGCACTTATGCATATGCCAAACAACCAAAAACACGTAGATGAGCAATAGATGGCTTGCGGTCATGCCAAGCCTCATATTGAGTGATAGACTGCAGCGCTTTAGTGGGACACCTGTTCAGTACATATGCTGCACACATGACAGCCTCAAGCCAGAAACTATGTGGTAAAGCCTGACTCTTGACCATGCACCTCGCCATCTCCATGAGTGACCTGTTCTTTCGTTCAGCAACTCCATTCTCTTGAGGTGTATACGGCACTATACATTGGTGTTTTATCCCACGTTCAGCCAGAAATGCATTAAAATCAGAAAACATATATTCCCCCCCTCGATCAGAACGGAGGGGGCCCATTTTACATGCTGACAAATTTTCAGCCAAAACCAAAAACTGTTTGAAGCACATGAACACTTCGGACTCTGCCTTCAATGGATATACCCATGCATGCCTGGAAAAATCATCAATGAAAGTCACGAAGTAAAGATAATTTCCAAAAGAGGGTGTCTGCATAGGACCATAGACATCACTATGTACAAGCTACAATTTATGCGTAGCCCGAACTGAACCATCTTTTGGAAAGGAGGAACGCTGCATTTTGCCCAAAATACAGCCTTCACATACATGTTTTCCAGGTGCCTCAAGCTTGGGCAAAGAAGACACCATATCAGATTTTTGTAGGTGTAGCAAACTAGCAAAATTCAGATGACCAAAGCGTGCATGCCAAAGCTTTGCATCTGACATAGCCTGAGAATCATGAACTGCACATGCCGAATCATTCATAGATCTTTCATAGTCTATGAGCTTATACAACCCACGACACAAAATGCCAAAAGCAATAATCACATCGCCATTTGATAGATCATGAACTGTACACCTGTCATCAACGAATTTCACAACCAAGCCAATCTTGGCTAATGCAGAAACTGATAACAGGTTCTTCTTGATCCCTGGCACAAATAAAGCATCTGACAAGGTGAAAGAACTACCATCAGCAGTAGTCAGAATGATCTTACCAACTCCCATAACAGGATAAGAGAAGTTGTTGGCACATGTGACAGTATTCCCTGTAGGGGCAGGCTCGAGTGAAGAGAAGAAACTGCGCTGTGAGGTAATATGTTTGGTCACCCCACTGTCAAAGTACCAAACATCTGAGTCCACTGCTGACATGCACTAGTCATGAGAAGATGGGTCAAAACTGCAAACAGTAGTAAACGCCCATTCTTCTTCCTGCACAAGATTAACAGACTCTGTTTTTGGTGTAGAGGCCTCTGCAACAACCATTCCAACCTTTTTCTTCTTTGCCTCTTTTGCAGCCAGTTTTGGACACTTCTTTATGATATGATCATTCCCTTTATAGTACTTACAAAACAATTTCTGCTTTTCTGATTTCTTCTCATCTTTATCTTCCTTCTTCGAATATGCAGAATTAGCAGATTTTTGCTTACTAGTTGAAGAGCTCCATTTTCCTTTGCCCTTCTGACTAGCCAGGAAAGCTTCATCTGCAACTCGCATAATGGACCTGTTTTGCTTGGACTGATCTTCCTGCAACAGAACAGAGACTAACTCCTCAAATGATAAGGCATTTGGATTGCCTTTCATCATCAACTGAAGAGTAGAAGCAAAACTCCGATATGAATCAGGAAGACCATTCAGAATGGTCGGCACAAGTGAGCTATCTGGTATAACCTCATCAACAGAAATCAACTATTCCTTCAAGTCTTTGATCTCCGTTAGGAAACTGTCCATAGAATCACCTTCATTCATATGCTCACTCTCCAACTGTTTTCGGAGGTAAGCAACACAAGCCTCATTCCTAGCTTGGTACAATGTGGTAAGTGTATCCAAAGCATCCTTAGCTATTCTGCAAGAGCGAATATGAGGAATAATGGCACGTTTGACAGACAAAGCTATCAATGCATGTGCCTGGGCATCTCTGCCATCCCAACGAATTTGCTCTGCAATAGGTGCAACAGAAACAGCAGCACGAACAGGAATCTGCGGAATATCATCTTTGACACCATCTTCATCAGCTCCAGCACCTATATTTGCAGTACTTGTCGTTACAGGTGTAACAGGACGTCTTTCAACACCCTGCACAATGTTCCACAATCCTTTTGCAACCAAAACATGTGGCATCATATAAGCCCATAATGGGTAGTTGGTACTATCTAACTTATCCTCAACAGCCAACATACGGAATACATCACTGCTTTCAGCCATGGCCGGTGACTAAAATACCTTAATGCAGAAAATTGACTGTATCTCAAAAAATTGAACAAAACTGCCCAGACGAGTTCTACTAGACCTGTAGCAGACTTCGAGACGCTTAAACTGGCGAACAGAAACTAGTATACACCTTTGACACAAAAATATGAAATAGCCTGCAGAAGCGCTGTGATAGTGCGTTCGGAGGCCGAAACGAGCTCAGATCGCGATTTTGGCACCACAAAGCGAAGATGTTTTGATCTCAAAAACACGTTGAGTATGCTCACCAAAATTCGTGCGATTCTGAGACTGCAAACGAAGGAGTGTCGATGGCGCCCTAGATGAAGCGACGACCTGCTCTGATACCAATTGTTGGAGATAGTTGTTTGCGGAAGCACGCGAACAGCACAAGGAAGAAGAAGAAGCTTGGAGCACAAACACACAATACTAAATGTATTACTAGAGAATGTACAAAGATAAGTAGCCCATTAGGGCAATAGGCATATATACAAGACGGGGGAAAAAAACCTCCTTAAGAGGGAAAAAAGTGCCCCGACGGTCCTAGTGTGTTCACACACATCACTACCTAAATATATCAGCAGATGAGTGATTTCATATGCATGTGCATGAGTGCATCTAAGTTATGCGTAAGAGTAATGAGAATAGGCACCTCAGCATAAGCATGGAGATACATGAAGTAGATATGTATAAGAAAATTTTTAATGCATATGGATATTAGATGCATATGAAAATATGAATGCATATGAGATAGATGCATATATACATAGGAATGAATGAGATGCATATGCATAAGTAAGCTCATGTATGCATGCATGTAATAGAGTGTGGGCATGCATGTGATAGTGAGTGTGCATGCACATGTATGAGCCATATGTGTGTGAGACTCCATAAAGAGATTTGTGCATATGCAAATGAGTGATGGAAGTATGTGTGAGCATGGATGATTTTAGATGCATGTGTATGAATGCTAATGCATGTATGCATAAGAAGAATGAGAGCATGCATGAATATGCGAATAGTATGCAAGCATAGGTGTATGTGTATGAATATGTATGCGAGTGTGTATTAGCATATGCATAAGAGAGTTAGTTTGCATATGTTAGCATGCACTTAAGTGTATGTTAGCATGAATAAATGAATCAGTGTTAGCATAACTTAGTATGTGTTAGCATGTATGACAGTATATGTTAGCATGAACATATGGATAAGTATTGGCATAATTGAGAGTGTGAATGCATATGTAAGTTAGATGCATGACTAATGTATGACTGCATGTATGTATATGTATGTGCATATGCAGGTTTATGTGTGTATGCCTATGCATGATTAATACATGCATAAGTAAGTGAATTTATACATGATTGATGGAGTTTGCATGTGTACGCCTATGCATGAATATAAAAAATGTATGAAAATGTATGAGTGTGTTATATGTATGTGTGTTTTATGTTTTATGAGACATACTTATGTTTTCTTTTCTAATGAACTTTTGTAGAACATTGATGAAGATTGACAAAAAGTGACAAATTGATGCACCCTACGAGCTTTTGACTAGGAGATTGGAGTTGTTTATATGATGCTTCTCGTAATTTTTCTAAATCACATTTTAAACTTAAATCTCGTATTAGACTTTCTTATCAAAGTATTTCTATAGGATTTTCATCAAAGTATTTGTATAAGATTTTCATCAAAGTATTTGTATAGGATTTTCATCAAAGTATTTGTACAGGATTTATTTTTCTAAAGAAACTCTAGCAGTATTACTACTCAAAAGGTCTTTAGCATTATTACTAAAACAATTCATTTATCAATTGAAACTTTACATTACTTCTGATGTCAACAAGCCATGTGTCTCGAAATGAATCTAGCGAAGAGAATAACAAACCTACATCTTTTATTTTAGAAGCTTTATTACCTCCACCTATTGATAATACTACCACCCAATCTAAAGAAAATGAAACTAATGAAGAAAGAGAAGTATAGGAATCTATTAGACCATATTGCTCCAATTTTCTTGTCAAATGCTCGTATGTATCATCAACTCGTCAATTCTTGTCAATCTTTTTCAATGTTCTGCCAGAAACATTAGAAAAAAAGCCATAAGTACATCTTATTAAACATAAAACCCTCATACATATAACACACTCATACATTCTCATACATGTTTTATACTCATGCATAGGCTTAAACATGCAAACTCCATCACTTATGTATAAATTCATTTACTTATGTATGTATTAATCATGCATAGGCATACACACATAAACCTGCATATGCACATACATATACATACATGCATTCATACATTAGTCATGCATTTAACATACATATCCATTCACACTCTCACTTATGCTAATAGTTATTCCGTTATTCATGCAAACATACACTTACGTGCATGCTAACATATTTTAACTCTTTTTCATAAACTAATCCACTTTCATATATGTTAATACACTTTCATATGAATGCTAATTCTCATACATTTGCAAAAGCTTACATCTCTCATACTCATGCATGTGCTCATGCACACTTACTCATACTCTCATACACACATGTTTTTTCATCTTACATGCTTATGCACTTTACATTGTACATGTATTCTAATACTCATGCATTTACTCATACCATACATACATCATTTTAATTCATTTATCTTACTTAGACATACACTTTATGCATGCTTAAGTAGCTAATTAGGCATTCTTATGCATGCATATACCTAATATAATGCAGACACATGCATACATATATGAATTCATCACTCTTTTGCATACATGCACACTAAGATGCACTCATGCACATGCATATGAAATCACTAATCCTCATATACATGGATGCTATTATATACGCATACACATGCATACATATATGCATTCATCACTCGTATGCATACATGCACACTGAGATGCACTCATGCACATGCATATGAAATAACTCATCCTCATATACATGCATGCTATCATATACTAATACAACGTTAATACATAAATTTATACTAACTCACATACTCTTATACTAACACACATTCATAAGCCTAACACCCCTTCATAACTTATACTAAAATTCTCATATAATCTTAACACCCATCCAAAAACTTATATTCATGTTACCACATGCTAACTAGCTCTCTTATTCATAAGTTAATACATACTCACATACATACTCATACACAGACACCTATGCTTGCATACTATTCTCACATTCATGTGTCCATACATACATGCTCTCAGAATTCGTATGCATACATGCATTAGCATTTATACACATGCATCTAAACTCGTCCATGCTTATACAAAATCCCATCACTCAGATGCATAGGCACAAATCGCTTCATGGAGTTTTAGATACATATGCCTCATACATGTGCATACACACTCACTACAACATGCATGCCCAAACTCTATTACATGCATGCATACATTAGCTTACTTATGCATATGCATCTCATTCATTTCTATGTATATATATGCAACTATCTCCTATGCATTCGTATTTTCATACGCATCTAATATCCAGATGCATTCATACATTTTCATAGACATATGCACTTTATATATATATCATCTATTCTCTTACATACCATCATGCATTTTCATAGTCCATATTTATACATGCTCATACATTAACTTTCATACATACATTCATACATGCATTCATACACACATGCATACATCATCAACACTTAAATACATACACACATTCATACATGCTTTCATGCACACATGCATTCCTATCTCTCTCTCTCTCTATCCCTCTCTTTATCTCTCGATATCTCTCTCTCTTTCTCTCTCTCTCTTCCTCTCTCTCTCTCATGGGATGATTTGAGTTGGAAAACTCACTAATCTTATTAACTAATAGAAACACTTCTTTAAATTTGGCTTGATTTGACAATTTTAGCTTATCCCCTAGTTCTTTGAATTGTGTCTTTACTTGACCTTCCTTCTTCTAGCCCATTGAAGTTTGTTAAAAATTAAGGATCAAGAGGTCAATCAAATACCTGGAGTATGGCCCAAAGAAGAGGCTTCAAAGTGAATATGTGTAAATTTATACAACTTGATTTGATCAAATCCTAATACATCAATATCTAATGAATGAATATGTGCAAACTTGTTCGCTTCAAAATGTCGATGAGAGGGGTGGAAAAAAGTGTCGATGCTCCTCCGTCGTGATTGCCCTCTTCCCATGGAGGCACTCAGTTCCCTAGGGAACATCCTTCAACAGCCAAGGAAAAGGAATTGTGCTAGTAAAGTCTCCACTTGTCATTGCTTCTTCTTTCTCCTCTCACCTGCAAACAAGAAGAATATAAAGATTAACTTTTTTAATTAATGTTGAAAACACACCTAAGAATCTTGAGCACACTAGCATCACCTTTCACGTTAGGTTCACCAAATCTGTCGAGGGGTGTGAATGAACACAAGTGTAGATTAGAACTAACGTGCGACAGGCTCACTATGTGACTACACACAAGGTGTTATGTAGTGTACTATAGGAGCTAAGATGTGTTTAAGTATGTGAAAAGTGATTAACTATGGTTTAACAAACTATTTAAGATCAACCTATGAATCTATTGTTCGTAAGGTTGTGCAGCTCTATACCTAGAAATACCGTATTCGTACTAATGGCAGACTACTCTTTCGTTAGTTAAATGATCTTTGATAAATTTGTCCTCTTCATGATCTAAATTAACTATGTTTTCAAACTTCTTAGTTTGGGTACTTCGTTTTATAGGTGCAGGTAACAAATTATCAGTATTCTCAGGTTTAGGTGACACGATTGAAAACAAAGCTACAAATCTAGATAAGCAATAATCATATGATTGGGAAATTAAAGATTCATCAGTAATATGGTCCTTAATTAATTCTTCTACTTCTATTTCTTAAGTAGTTTCATTTTCTTTAGAATGGATGGTAGTATTAACAATAGGTGAAGGTAATAAAGTTTCAAAAATAAAAGATGTAGGTATGTTATGTTCTTCGGTAGATTCTTTTCAAGACACATTGCTTGTAGACATCAGAACTAAAGAACAATGTTAAGTTTCAATTGATAAATGAATTTTTGTCATAATAATGCTAAAGAATTTTTGAGTAGTAGTACTTGTACGTTTCTTAAGAACTAAAATAAATCCTATACAAATACTTTGATGAATATCCTATATAAAACACTTTGATGAAAAAGTCTAATACAAGATTTAAGTTTAAAATGTAATCTAGAAAAAGTAGGAGAAGCAACATATAAGCAGCTCCAATTTTCTAGTCAAATGCTCGTAAGTATCAACTCATCAATTCTCGTCAATCTTTTTTAAATGTTCTGCAAGAAACATTAGAAACAAAATTATACGTACATCTTATTAAACATAAAACCCTCATACATATAACATGCTCATACATTCTCATACATGTTTTTATACTCATGCATAAGCTTACACATGCAAACTCCATCACTCATGTATAAATTCATTTACTTATGCATGTATTAATCATGCATAGGCATACACACATTAACTTGCACATGCACATACATATACATACATGCATTAATACATTAGTCATGCATTTAACATACATATGCATTCACACTCTCAATTATGCTAATACTTATTCAGTTATTCATGCTAACATACACCTACATGCATGCTAACGTATGCTAACTCTTTTTTATAAACTAATCCACTTTGATATATGTTAATACACTTTCATATGAATGCTAATTCTCATACATTTGCACACACTTACATCTTTCATACTCATGCATGTGCTCATACACACTTACTCATACTCTCATACACACATGTTTTCTCCTCTTACATGCTCATGCACTTCACATTGTACATGTATTCTCATACTCATTCATTAACTCATACCACGCATACATCATTTTCATTCAATTATCTTAATTACACATGCACTTCATGCATGCTTAGGTATCTAATTAGGCATTCTTATGCATGCATACACCTAATATAATGCATACATATATGCATTCATCACTGTTATGCATACATGCACACTCAGATGCACTCATGCACATGTATATGAAATCAATCATCCTCATATACATGCATTCTATCATATACACATACACATGCAGACATATATGCATTCATCACTCTTATGCATACATGGACACTAAAATGCACTCATTCACATGCATATGAAGTCACCCATCCTTATATACATGCATGCTATCATATACTTGTACAACATTCATACATAAACTTATTCTAACTCACGTACTTTTATACTAACACACATTCATAAACCTAACACTCATATAAACTTAACACACATGCATAAACTTATATTCATGTTACAACATGATAACTAGCTCTTGTATTCATATGTTAATACATACTCACATACATACTCATAAACATACACCTATGCTTCCATACTATTCTCACACTCATGCATCCAAACATGCAAGCTCTCATACTTTCTATGCATGCATGCATTAGCATTTATACACATGCATCTAAACTGGTCCATGCTCATGCATACTCCCATCACTCATATGCATATGCACAAATCTCTTCCGGGAGTCTCACATACATATGCCTCATACATGTGCATACACAGTCACTATCACATGCATGCCCACAGTCTATTACATGCATGCATAGATTACCTTACTTATGCATATGTATATCATTCATTTCTATGTATATATGCAACTATCTCCTTTGCATTCATATTTTCATATGCATCTAATATCCACATGCATTCATACATTTTCATATACATATCTACTTTATGTATATATCATGCATTCTGTTACATATCATCATACATTTTCATACTCTATATCTATACATGCTCATGCATTAACTTTCATTCATACATTCATACATGCATTCATACATGCATTCATACCCACATGCATTAAAATTATGCACACATGCAAACATCATCAACACTTACATGCATACACACATTCATACATGCATTCATGCACACATGTATTCGTATCTCTCTCTCTCAGTCCCTCTCTCTCTCTCTCTCAGTTCCTCTCTCTCTCTCTCTCTCTCTCTCTCTCTCTCTCTCTCCTCCCCAATCCTCCTATAGCACTGACTTTTGCTCACACTTTGTACCTCTCTCTCTCTCGCTATCTCTCTCTCTCTCTCTATCTCTCTCTCTCTATCTCTCTCTCTCTCTTGTTATGTGTAGATCCTGTCCTCTCCTTATCATCATGTGTGCCACATCTACAGCCAAGCTCTATGTATCTGATGTTTGCTGCAACTTGAGGGGCTTCTCTCTCTTTTTTTTCTCTTTTCGCATCTCCAATAGCCGTTTATCTGCATTTGTGCCAGAGGATGAGTAGCAACTGCCTCAAGTGCTAGGTAGTGATATGTTCTCATCACTCTCCCCATCCTTCTCATTCACTAGTGAGGAGAGCCCACTAATAGACGGGCCTAATTGTGCATTGGACCACTCAGAATACTTTTAGGGATGATGACCTCTTGTGCACGCGAGCCTGTTAGCAAACATGCCATGACATTGAGCTTCTTGGCAGGTTGGCCATGACATTGATTCTGATACTACCTAACGGATCATGACATTGGAATCAATACCAATAGAAAGGCCATATCATAAAAGCTCTTTTTGTTCAACATCCAAAATCCGTCATCACTCTCCTTCTCTCTATCTCTCTCTACATATGCACCTCCAAGAAACATTAGAAAAGACCTATCAGACATACTTAATATATATATATATATATATATATATATATATATATATATATATATATATATATATATATATATATATATATATATATACACATAAGCATGCATTGATACTCATGACTCTTTCACTTATAACACACACATGTCACTTCATGCATTCCCTTAGTTAACACACACACACTTCATGCTTTCCCTCAGTTAACACACACACATACTTATCTTCACTCACGTATGCACATATTTATATGTTTATTGCTCATTAACTAATATTATTCAATTATTAATCTAAACTATTAGATATTAAATTAGTCATATTAGTTATTAATTAAATTATTTTTAACTTATTCTCATATATAAATTCATTATATATTAAATCAAATATTTTGATTGATCATATATCCAAGGAATAAGAGCATGTTATTCACATAGAATGAAAATAAGGGTAATTAATTAATTATTAATCTAAACTAATATATTTCTAAATGAAATATAGTACTTATTATTTAAATTAATAGCACATATTTGTAGGGTATGGATTCATATATTAATACGTAACCATATATTTTAATACATATTTAATGATTCCATTAGGGTTAAAACAGACATATCCCTTTATAAACATAAAGTGTATGATAGATTGATCGCATGCTTATACATATGATCATATGTATAATTGCTCAATTATCATCACACATAGACTTGCATCGGCACACACCTTCACATGCAATTATACATGCATAAACATAAGCATACATACCCATAAACATTACAATATATTCTTATCCATGCATCTAACATCAATGCACATGCATACATATGGCACATATCCATTCACACACACACACATAAGCATGCTTATAAAATACTTATTCATAAAGCTTGATTGTATTCATCTACATAAGACTTCATAAACTTAAGGAGTTTAGATAGTGAGATCTTTGCTTAGTCTAGCTCTTCATGGTTTAGTTGCTTGCAGGTACGAAAGAGAGATTAGTCAATCCAAAGAAATGTATCAAAAAGATTTGTTAGAGATAAAAGTTGATCATCCTTAAATCAAAAAGCTTTTATTTTTGTGTATATTAATTTTTGAATGTGGAAATCACTCCAGCAACGCTAGGGACGTCAGTAATTGAGGATGTAACATAGCCTACCATTAGTTGGGTTCTCAAAGCCTAGCGTCACAATGATCAAAGTTTCATCATTGTTCTCATGGAAGAATGCCGGTACCGGAGAGAAAGTCATAGAAGCAATCAACATGTCACCTAACAGTGCATGGTACACTTGTGCGGGCAATCACACTCTACACATGATCGTGTCGCCCCGCTATGAGGGAAGCCAATTAGGCACAATGTCATCATTGGTTATTATGAAGCAAACCTGGTGCCATGGCAAAATGCGTAGAGTTTGTCAATTGCAAACTTGCCATCTTGCCCCCATCATTCGAGGTCGGAATCTAGATGTTGCAGGAGGGAGATCTGTTGGATGGCACCAAAAGTGCAAGCGGCTGAGCACATGGTTGGTTAATGAGGAAAGCCAAATCTATGGATGCAGGCTACCGAAGTTGTCGAATTGGCATGTGATGTAGTCCATGTGATGGATAGGGAACTGGTCAAGGGTCCAAAGATCTGGCTCCACCCTTTGGGAATGGCCAGCGTTAGAGAATCATTGTTTCACTCTGTAGAGGTCCTACCATAGTTGAATCAGAGACAATCAAATAATCACAAGATGATAGAGAGAGAGAGAGAAAGATCATACCGAACAAAGAAGATGATGATTCCCAATGCGCTTCCTTTTATTAATCTTGAAGACACTTATTTATATACAATTACACACCCATTCGTATGGGTTTTATGCCTCCTCATAGTACCTCTTCAAGGGGTCTTCAAATTAGGCTTAATAGCAAGTGCTTCAAATGATGACAACATATGCAACCTAGAGGTAGGTCATTGTTTGAATAGTTTATTGTTAGAGAGATTGAAGAAAGTCCTCTTGATGATTCAGCATCAGATACTGATACATCAACATATGGAATAGAAATTAGACACATTATACGTGATAATGATACTAATCTTTTTGATGAAGAGGATAATTCTCTACATGCTGATATTAATCCACCAATAGATGATGTGATTCATGAGAACATAGATTTAACAATAGAAGAAATAAATGAAATCAATAAGGATAATGAAGATAAGACTATATTGATGTCTTACCAAAATGATGGCAGTAATGAAAACATATGAGCAGATTAGATAGTAACTTGAAGCTTCTGAATGGATATCAGATAATAGGTTCTTTTTATTAACTTGAATAACGATGAATCCTACTAGAGAGATGAAATCATGTTCTTCTAAGTTAGAACATGAAGCTCGGGGGTATGCCTAATTATTTTATATATAGCTTTGTCTTCGAGGAGTAAATTTTTATCATGTATGTATTCATATGTGTGTGTATTCATGTGTATTATATGTATACATATATTAGTATGCATATATATGTATTTCATGTACATGTATGTGTTTGCATGTGTGTGATATATGTATACATGTGTTAAATATGCATATGTGTATATATGCATATGCATTTATTTAAAATATTCATGTATTCATGTACGTAATATATGCAAGTGTTTATAATTGTGTACATGTATATATGTATATGTGTCTATGTGTAAATATGTAAATGTAAATATGTATGCATGTATATATATGTTTATGTGTGCATGTAGGCATGTACATGTATGTGTAAATATGTACATGTAAATATGTTAGTATGTATATATATATATTTATGTGTGCATTTAGGCATGTATGTGTGATGCATAATATATCTACTCCATTTTATATTTATGTATCCTATCTACATGATGTGTATATATCTTTACATATATTATAATCCTCGTTGATTCGAGTAGCTATATATAGAGGCATAAGGTTGGGAGGAGAGACATCTCTCTAGTAGGACGTCGGAGGTGTACATATACTTCAAACATATGGCTAAAAGGTTGAATTAGAGTTTTTAAATTAGGGATTTCAAAACCCTAATACCGAGATTAGTGTTCTCTCTCTCTCTCTCATATACATACATACCGTGCATTGTCGCGACGATGAGCCATAAGTGTCCGCATCTCTTTTAAACACCATTTAAGAGACCACCCTGTCCCAAACTCCGTCTCAAGTGAACTGAGCACGTACTTTTTATCCCTCTCATCATGCTCACTACAAAAATAAAAAACATAATATAAATAAAACATAAGATATATATTTCAATTTATATGTAAAACTTTTACTTACTTCCACGGTAAGTGGATAAAGCGCAGGTAAGAGTCGCATAGTGCGCGTATTCTCCTCTTGAACTCCAATCCACTTCCTATGTATACAATATTCCCCTTTGGCTCTATGTCGCACTCTAGTCCTAACGTGCCTATGCATGTCCTCATAGGCAACGTCTCTGCTCTACTATCACGTGCTGGAGGTGGTATAGGTGTCTTGAAAATAGATAGCTAGAAATAAATAAAAATATGTGCTATAATATCATTAAAAAAGTTTATGAAAAAAAACATACCTATGAGCAGATAGCTCTCTTCCTACGTGTGGAGCCGCAGAAGAGCCCTCGTCTGATCGCGTAAGCATCTGGTCATATAATCCAGCTCCTCATCAGACATCTCTGCGTAGTCCCGCATTGTGGCCCCTAGAGTATCTGATAGAACTCTTGCTCTCATAAGACTTTTTATGAGAGTGAGTTTCGCCTTTCTCTCTCTACTGGGATCCAAAATACCTAACATATAAAACAAAATGGTTAGAAATCAATATATATACGTGTATGTGTGTGTATGCATGTGTATGTGTGTGTATGCATCATTATGTGTGTAAGTGTCTATGTGTGTTTGTGTGTGTGTATATGTGTGTGTGTGTGTCTATGTGTATGTGTGTGTGTCTATGAGTGTGTATGTGTTTATGTGTATGTATGTATCTATGTGTGTGTATGTGTCTATGTGTGTATGTGTATGCATGTATGTATGCATTTATGTGTGTATGCATGTGTATGTGTGTGTATGCATCATTATGTGTGTATGTGTCTATGTGTGTGTGTGTGTCTGTATATGTGTGTGTTGTCTATGTGTATGTGTGTGTGTCTATGAGTGTGTATGTGTTTATGTATATGTATGTATCTATGTGTGTGTATGTGTCTATGTGTGTATGTGTATGCATGTATGTATGCAGTTATGTGTGTATGCATGTGTATGTGTGTGTATGCATCATTATGTGTGTATGTGTCTATGTGTGTGTGTGTGTATGTATATGTGTGTGTTGTCTATGTGTATGTGTGTGTGTCTATGAGTGTGTATGTGTTTATGTATATGTATGTATCTATGTGTGTGTATGTGTCTATGTGTGTATGTGTATGCATGTATGTATGCATATATGTGTGTATGCATGTGTATGTGTGTGTATGCATCATTATGTGTGTATATGTCTATGTGTGTATGTTTGTATGTATATGTGTGTGTTGTCTATGTGTATGTGTGTGTGTCTATGAGTGTGTATGTGTTTATGTATATGTATGTATCTATGTGTGTGTATGTGTCTATGTGTGTATGTGTATGCATGTATGTATGCATATGTGTGTGTATGCATATGTATGTGTGTGTATGCATCATTATGTGTCTCTATGTATGCATGTGTATGTGTGTATGCATCATTACGTGTGCATGTGTCTATGTGTGTATGTGTGTGTATATGTGTGTGTGTCTATGTGTATGTGTGTGTGTTTATGAGTGTGTATGTGTTTATGTGTATGTATGTATCTATGTGTGTGTATGTGTGTATGTGTGTATGTGTATGCATGTATGTATGCATATGTCTGTGTATGCATATGTATGTGTGTGTATGCATCATTATGTGTGTCTATGTATGCATGTGTATGTGTGTATGCATCATTACGTGTGTATGTGTCTGTGTGTATGTGTGTGTGTATATGTGTTTGTATGTGTGTATGCATGTGTATGTGTGTGTATGTATCTATGTGTGTGTATGTGTCCATGTGTGTATGTGTATGCATGTATGTATGCATATGTGTGTGTATGCATGTGTATGAGTGTGTATGCATCATTATGTGTGTATGTGTCTATGAGTGTATGTGTGTAGGTATATGTGTGTGTTGTCTATGTGTATGTGTGTGTGTCTATGAGTGTGTATGTGTTTATGTATATGTATGTATCTATGTGTGTGTATGTATCTATGTGTGTATGTGTATGCATGTATGTATGCATATGTGTGTGTATGCATATGTATGTGTGTGTATGCATCATTATGTGTGTCTATGTATGCATTTGTATGTGTGTATGCATCATTACGTGTGCATGTGTCTATGTGTTTATGTGTGTGTATATGTGTGTGTGTCTATGTGTATGTGTGTGTGTTTATGAGTGTGTATGTGTTTATGTGTATGTATGTATCTATGTGTGTGTATGTGTCTATGTGTGTCTATGTATGCATGTGTATGTGTGTATGCATCATTACGTGTATGTGTCTATGTGTGTATGTGTGTGTGTATGTGTGTGTGTCTATGTGTATGTGTGTGTGTCTATGAGTGTGTATGTATTTATGTGTATGTATGTATCTATGTGTGTGTATGTGTATGCATTTATGTATGCATATGTGTGTGTATGCATATGTATGTGTGTGTATGCATAATTATGTGTGTATGTGTCTATGTGTGTATGTGTGTGTATACATTATGACAATGTATGTAAGCATGTGCATTATGTATGCATATAAGTATGTATGTATGCATATGCATATGCATTATGTATGCATATGCATATGCATTATGTATGCATATGCATATGCATTATGTATGCATATGCATATGCATTATGTATGCATATGCATATGCATTATGTATGCATATGCATATGCATTATGTATGCATATGCATTATGTATGCATATGCATATGCATTATGTATGCATATGCATATGCATTATGTATGCATATGCATATGCATTATGTATGCATATGCATATGCATTATGTATGCATATGCATATGCATTATGTATGCATATGTGTGTGTGTATGCATATGCATGTAAGTATGTATGTATGCATATGTGTGTGTGTATGCATATGCATGTAAGTATGTATGTATGCATATGCATATGCAATATGCAATATGTATGCATATGCAATATCTATGCATATGCATATGCAATATGTATGCATGTATGTGTATGTGTGTGTATGCATATATGTGTGTGAATGTGTGTGTGAATGTGTGTGTACATGTGTCTATATGTGTGTATGCATGTGTATGTGTGTGTATGCATCATTATGTGTGTATGTGTGTGTATGTGTGTGTGTCTATGTGTATGTGTGTGTATCTATGAGTATGTATGTGTTCATGTGTGTGTGTGTGTGTCTATGTGTGTATGTATCTGTGTGTGTGTGTATGTATCTATGCATGTGCATTATGTATGCATGTAAGTATGTATGTACATTATATGCATATGCATATGCATTATGTATGCAAATGTATGCATGTATGTGTTTATGTGTGTATGTCTCTCCATGTGTGTGTATGCATATATGTGTGTGTATGTGTGTATGTGTGTATGTGTGTGTATATGTGTCTGTATGTGTGTATGCATGTGTATGTGTGTGTATGCATGTGTATGTGTGTGTATGCATGTGTATGTGTGTGTATGCATGTGTATGTGTGTATGTGTGTATGTGTCTATGTGTGCATGTGTGTGTATATACTATATGTGTGTGTGTCTATGTGTATGTGTGTGTACCTATGAGTGTGTATGTGTTTATGTGTGTATGTGTCTATGTGTGTGTATGTGTTTATGTGTGTATGTGTATGCATGTATGTGTATGTGTGTGTATGTATCTCTATGTGTGTGTGTATGCATATATGTGTGTGTGTATATGTGTGTCTATGTGTGTATGCATGTGTATGTGTGTGGATGCTCATTATGTGTGTATGTGTCTGTGTGTGTATATGTGTGTGTATGTGTGTGCGCGTCTATGTGTGTGTATGTGTGTGCGCATCTATGTGTATGTGTGTGTGTCTATGAGTGTGTATGTTTGGATGTGTGTGTGTATGAATGTGTGTCTATGAGTGTGTATGTTTGGATGTGTAAGTGTATATGTGTGTCTATGTGTGTATGCATGTGTATGTGTGTGAATGCATCATTATGTGTGTGCTTAAATGCATACACACATTCATACATGCATTCATGCACACATGTATTCCTATCTCTCTCTCTCTGAGTCCCTCTCTCTCTCTCTCTCAGTTCCTCTCTCTCTCTCTCTCTATCTCTCCTCCCCAATCCTCCTATAGCACTGACTTTTGCTCACACTTTGTACCTCTCTCTCTCTCTATCTCTCTCTCTCTCTCTCTTGTTATGCGTAGATCCTGTCCTCTCCTTATCATCATGTGTGCCACATCTACAACCAAGCTCTATGTATCTTGATGTTTGCTGCAACTTGAGGGGCTTCTCTCTCTTTATTTTCTCTTTTCACATCTCCAATAGCCGTTTATCTGCATTTGTGCCAGAGGATGAGTAGCAACGCCTCAGGTGCTAGGTAGTGATATGTTCTCATCACTCTCCCCATCCTTCTCATTCACTAGTGAGGAGAGCCCACTATTAGACGGGCCTAATTGTGCATTTGACCACTCATAATACTTTTAGGGATGATGACCTCTTGTGCACGCGAGCCTGTTAGCAAACATGCCATGACATTGAGCTTCTTGGCAGGTTGGCTATGACATTGATTCTGATACTACCTAACGGATCATGACATTGGAATCAATACCAATAGAAAGGCCATATCATAAAAGCTCTTTTTGTTCAACATCCAAAATCCGTCATCACTCTCCTTCTCTCTATCTCTCTCTACATATGCACCTCCAAGAAACATTAGAAAAGACCTATCAGACATACTTAATATATATATATATATATATATATATATATATATATATATATATATATATATATATATATATATATATATATATATATATATATATATATATATATATATATATATATATATATATATATACATAAGCATGCATGGATACTCATGACTCTTTCACTTTTAACACACACATGTCACTTCATGCATTCCCTTAGTTAACACACACACACTTCATGCTTTCCCTCAGTTAACACACACACATACTTATCTTCACTCACATATGCACATATTTATATGTTTATTGCTCATTAACTAATATTATTCAATTATTAATCTAAACTATTAGATATTAAATTAGTCATATTAGTTATTAATTAAATTATTTTTAACTTATTCTCATATATAAATTCATTATATATTAAATGAAATATTTTGATTGATCATATATCCAAGGAATAAGAGCATGTTATTCACATAGAATGAAAATAAGGGTTAATTAATTAATTATTAATCTAAACTAAGATATTTCTAAATGAAGTATAGTACTTATTATTTAAATTAATAGCACATATTTGTAGGGTATGGATTCATATATTAATACATAACCATATATTTTAATACATATTTAATGATTCCATTAGGGTTAAAACAGACATATCCCTTTATAAACATAAAGT
Source organism: Ceratopteris richardii (assembly GCA_020310875.1). NCBI lineage: Eukaryota > Viridiplantae > Streptophyta > Polypodiopsida > Polypodiales > Pteridaceae > Ceratopteris > Ceratopteris richardii. The sequence goes on along the minus strand of CM035430.1, from coordinate 123,780,105 downwards.
GTATGCTAGATTGATCGCATGCTTATACATATGATCATATGTATAATTGCTCAATTTTCATCACACATAGACTTGCATCAGCACACACCTTCACATGCAATTATACATGATAAACATAAGCATACATACCCATAAACATTACAATATATTCTTATCCATGCATCTAACATCAATGCACATGCATACATATGGCACATATCCATTCACACACACACATAAGATGCGCTTATAAAATACTTATTCATAAAGCTTGATTGTATTCATCTACATAAGACTTCATAAACTTAAGGACTTTAGATAGTGAGATCTTTGCTTAGTCTAGCTCTTCATGGTTTAGTTGCTTGCAGGTACGAAAGAGAGATTAGTGAATCCAAAGAAATGTATCAAAAAGATTTGATAGAGATAAAAGTTGATCATCGTTAAATCAAAAAGCTTTTATTTTTGTGTATATTAATTTGAATGTGGAAATCACTCCAGCAACGCTAGGGACGTCAGTAATTGAGGATGTAACATATCCTACCATCAGTTGGGTTCTCAAAGCCTAGCGTTACAATGATTAAAGTCATAGAAGCAATCAACATGTCACCTAACAGTGCATGGTACACTTGTGCGGGCAATCACACTCTACACATGATCGTGTCACCCCGCTATGAGGGAAGCCACTTAGGCACAATGTCATCATTGGTTATTATGAAGCAAACCTGGTGCCGTGGCAAAATGCGTAGAGTTTGTCAATTGCAAACTTGCCATCTTGCCCCCATCATTCGAGGTCGGAATCTAGATGTTGTAGGAGGGAGATCTGTCGGATGGCACCAAAAGTGCAAGCGGCTGAGCACATGGTTGGTTAATGAGGAAAGCCAAATCTACGGATGCAGGCCACCGAAGTTGTCGAATTGGCATGTGATGTGGTCCATGTGATGGATAGGGAACTGGTCAAGGGTCCAAAGATCTGGCTCCACCCTTTGGGAATGGCCAGCGTTAGAGAATCATTGTTTCACTCTGTAGAGGTCCTACTATAGTTGAATCAGCGACAATCAAATAATCACAAGATGATAGAGAGAGAGAGAGATAGAGAGAGAGATCATACCGAACAAAGAAGATGATGGTTCCCAATGCGCTTCCTTTTATTAATCTTGAAGACACTTATTTATATACAATTACACACCCATTCGTATGGGTTTCATGCCTCCTCATAGTACCTCTTCAAGGGGTCTTCAAATGAGGCTTAATAGCAAGTGCTTCAAATGATGAAACCATATGCTCCTGCTAACATACCCAATAATGTTAGAGATGCCCTCGGTCCAAATCATCCTTGTAATTTCATAAGTTTTGGGACATAAAAAAAAAACAAGCCATTAGTTCATAGTAACATTCACATTTAGTCTACTATCTAGACTCTACCTTTTCTTGATAAAGATTTTAACTGAATTCTTGATCTTCATGTTCAAATTTCAATATAAAAAATATGACACATAAAATTTAAAAAGAGAATATAAAGCTATCATTCTTAAATATTTTCTATATGTGTAAATGGAATTCAACACAGATTGGAAAAATAACATGCATAAAACTCTTTGAACACTTTATCTCATTATCCTAAGGCTTAGTATTATTATTCCCCACTTGTAAGAGCTCTCTCTTGAGAGGTAGAAAGACGGATAATGTGCCAGAAAGCATCTTAATTTATCCACGTCCAGTCTTCGAGTAGGTAAGTCTACGAATTTACAAAACGTTCTACTATACATGAATCCCTAAGTATTCTTTTTACTCCTATCTTATATTATTTCATGCAAAAGCTCAAATGATTCATCATCATGGAGCTTATAATTTTCATGAAAATCATGAGAACCACTAGGTTAGTATGTCTTAAATAATCTAACATGAAATAGATAATGCATGTATAAATGTTCAAGAAATTCCAACAAAAAAGCAACACATCTAAAATTTTTCAAAACTTTAAAAGGTGCCTCCAATCATGGGTAAATTATATGATTCTCATTTTAGGCTGCTCCTTTCTCAAGGACTACTCCACGTCGAGTCTTCGAGTAGGTATGTCTACGAATTTACAAAACGTTCTACTATACATGAATCCCTAAGTATTCTTTTTACTCCTATCTTGTATTATTTCATGCAAAAGCTCAAATAATTCATCATCATGGAGCTTATAATTTTCATGAAAATCATGAGAACCACTAGGTTAATATGTCGTAAATAATCTAACATGAAATAGATAATGCATGTATAAATGTTCAAGAAATTCCAACAAAAAAGCAACACATCTAAAATTTTTCAAAACTTTAAAAGGTGCCTCCAATCATGGGTAAATTATATGATTCTTCCCGAACAAGAAAATTAGGTCCTTGAGGATTAATATTAAAAAATATCATACCATTTAATTGAAATTCAAGTGTTCCTTTATTTAGATCATAGAATTTCTTTTGTACTTTATAAGCTTCTTAAATGTGTTGTTTACTTATTTCAAGCTCTTCATACATATTTTCAAGAATCTCTTTAAATACTTCTAATTTGTTTGAAAACATAAATGTGGAGTCAAACAATTTTAACCACGCATATCGTCAAATGGAGACTTTTTTATAGATCCAAGCCATCTGCTATTGTATGGAAACTCAAGCCATCTTCTATTGTATGCAAACTCAAGCATGCATAAATATTCACTCCAATTATCTTGCTTTTGATTTACATACATACGCATGTCAATTTTATAGAGAATTGCCTCAAGGAGATCATTATGTGGGTTTTGAGGTGCCAATACAAGTGTGCATGTCTCTCCTCTTCTCTTTTTCAAGCCACCATACATTGTGAAACTCCTAGGTCTGCTTGTTGAAGTGAACATATCTTTATCTCAAGAGAAGCCAATGCTCTAATCCCTTGTTGCTCATAAAGGGAATGGAATTTTAATAGTGGTGCAACCTCCCACATGTGCAAAGGTATGAGTAATTTTCGGAGTTAGAAGACCACAAAGGTGAAGTATACATAGGAAAAAGAAAGATTCTTTGTATTGAAGGAAAAGGAAAAGTGGAAATAATGAATCATAAAGGAGAATGCAAAGCCTTATCAAAGTTACTTTTTGTACCAAACCTTTTCATGAACGTCATCTTGTCAAAGGAATTACCGATAATCACAAAGAAGTTCTCTGTTGGAAGACATCAGTGAAGGTGATTGATCCTTGCACTAAGGACCTCATAACAAAACACATAGAGCATAAAGGCTGATACAATATTTTCTACTTCCTCACCAAGAAATCATTTTCCACCCATTGGGGCCAATGCTATGGACACACTCCCTACTTAACCAAAATCTCAGCATCTCAATGCCACCAATCAAGTTGATGTAGATTTTAGCACCTCCATTAGACACATAGAAATCAACGCCTATAAAGATGGACAATGGACAAATACACAATATGTAAGTATGTAGTGCAAACCTTGCATCTACCTTTTTTAATACATGTTTTTCTAGGATTCTTGATGTGAATGAAAAGAATCTCTTTGATGTGAGTATAGGAATGCCAGGTTAGTTCAAAACTTTCCAACAATTGACTATGAACAAAGAAAATTATTTTGAGGCAAGATAGTGAATCCATGCACATCCTAGGTGATGAACGTATTTCTAAGCCTATTTTCATTTTTTGCGTTTAGCTAGTTCAAGCTGTACGTGAGGGCTACAAAACATTTGTAGTTTATTTGAATAGTTTTCATTGGGAAAGCAATGTGTGAAATCTTTCGAGATATGTAAGAAACCTTTTGAACGAATATGGAGATGTATTTCTTTAAAACCTACCTCGCATACCTTCACCTAGACAAATTGCATAGAATATTGATCTTTAGCCGAGGAGTGAGCCATATGCCCGAGCACCCTATAAATTTCACATAGATGAATTAAAGCAGCTCAAGTTTCAATTGGATTATCGTTTTTCACCTTCTTGAGCAGCTGCTTTATTTAAGAAGAAGAGAAAATACTCTTATAGATTAGGCATTCACTATAGGGGGTTGAATAAAACAATGTTCAAAACAAGTCAACTAAATGGAGCGATTGTATTCACTAAATTCACTCAAGGTGATGTTATCACCGAATTAGCATCATGCCCAAGCCCTATGCCAAGGGGCAACTAGCTACCCCCGAACTAGTTATTCAACTAGTGAATGTTTGCTCCAATGCTCAGTCTATGTCGAAATTAGAATTTGAATTCTAGAGATTTGGGAGTATGCAGTATGCAAAGAAATCTGTTGTGTTGTACATTTTGTATTGTGGCTTGGTGGTTGGGCAATGGGCATCACTAGATTGTGGCCCTTGGGTGTCTCACGCATTGTAGATCCAAAGGCTCTGTGGTTGCACCTACTCCATCAATCATTCCAACCTCCTTATGGTCAAAGCTTCACCTACCACGAGAGTCTAGACTGGCCAATCACACAAATAGGTAGCCGCGTGGCATGTCCACTTGGCGCTTATCTCGAATATGCGCAAGCATATTCTAGCCCTCCGATCGAGGATGCCCATTGAGACTGTCAAGCTCAACCTCTAAGTCCGTCACTGATGTCACATAGAAGTTTATATCCTCTCCATAAGCCAATCTATGAGGGATGCCCATGGCGGAATATTGGCCGTCCCTTGTATTGCATGCACGATGACGATGAGCAATAGAAGATGGCTAAAACCCCATTTAATGTGTACTTAGACCTCAATTTCAGCCTAGGACCTAGATGCTCTGAAAATTATAACTTTTTTTCGTTGGTTTATTTAAAGTGGCATGTGAATTGCGCTTGGCTACCTTAGAACCATATAGATGACATTCATGTGATTTCGGTAACATTTAAATCTCTCTCTCTCTCTCTCTCTCTCTCTCTCTCTCTCTCTCTCTCTCTCTCTCTCTCTCTCTCTCCGAAATGTGTCCGAGGCTTTGAGCTTAGATAAAAAAGGGATATGCTAGTGTGGTTCACACAGAGTGGCGACAGAAATACAAGTACATTTGTCAAATAATCGTCAGAAGGCAGACATCAACAACAGTTTCGAGCAAGGACGACTATGGCAGAACGTAATAGATCAAGGGCTCTAAACATTTCGATCTAAAATCCAACGATCATGAAATCTGATAACATAAATTTTGTGCCGCCCTGTAACGCCTTATATGAATTGAAACTCGGAGAAAACGCAAAGGGTCGTCTGTTCTGCCGGCCCAGTTAGAAACGAAGCACTGCCGTCTGGAGAGGATACGGGTAGTGCGTTGAAACACTAGAAATATCTTTAAAGTCCACTGGCATGGGATGCAAGGGCTGCCATTATTGAGGTTCAACATAATCGAACTGGATTAGCTTCACTCGAACTGCTGAAAGACATGACTCCTGATGTCATAATGCGTTACTTGCTCGTATCTTGAGGATTTGCTTATTTCCGTGTTCGTTCATCAACACTTAGATGCATATTTCTTGAGCTGGACTGATGTATATGAACACGCATTCAGACGTTACTCTTATCTTTTTTCGTTGTGTAGAAGTACGTGAAATTTAATAAGCACAAAGACATTCGTAGATAGGTGAATGCAGATCTTACGGATATGTATTTCACCGGAGCGAGTCTCTCCTATGCTGGAGAATTGCGATGAACAGACATTCTTAGTGCAAAAGCCTGTACGCGTTGGCGAGCACGGACGTAATCTTGACATTGACCGACTGTTTCAAAAGTAAGAAGAGAAAAGCAATAATTCACTTATCAGGCATCTTTCCTGTTGATTTCTGTACCTCAACCCATCCGTTTCACGCAAGAAGCTTTCTTTATAGCGATCCTCATTGCATTCCCAATGATTCATAGTCTCAGACAAGCCACTCGGGCAAAAGGTTTGTCCTCGCCGACAAACACACATTCTGAGTGCAAAACTTCGTACGCGGTAGCGAGCGCGGACGGAATCTTCACATTGTCCTACTGTTTTAAAAGTAAGAAGACAAGAGCAATAATTCACTTATCAGGCATCTTTCCTGTTGATATCTCTACCTCAACCATCCGTCTCACGCAAGAAGCTTTCTTTATAGGGATCCTCATTGCATTCCCAGTGATTCATAGTCTCAGACAAGCCACTCGGGCAAAAGGTTTGTCCTCGGCAACAAGGAGATGAAGAGTTTCTTGAACATGATCTCGAGAAGTCCAAAATGATGGAAATAGTTCACTCGTTGTCCGCAAGAAGCCGGATAATTGATGAGGAGACCTGTCGTTTCGCCAGGGCGCAAGTTTTGAACATCTATTTCAAGGGAGTTAAGGATTTGGCGACCTAGGTATACCTGTCTTACAGAGACAGATATAAGGGTGAGAAAACAACAGTACCCAAATGAACATGCTCATGGCATTCCGCGCGTAGATGATTTCATTCAAGGGTAGAGAAGCTGGGCAGGAATGTATTGTACTATGGATGGTCCACATCTAGTACCGTGAGAAGGGATGACCGTCAGGCCACAAACCAGTCAGAATTTGGGCCGCAAGTGAATTGTGCTTCTGTGATCATCCCTCGCTCAAAAAAATGAACTCACGGTCAAAAATGTGAACTCACGTCTGCATCTTTCAACGGCAAGCATGCACTCCGATTACACTGAAAATGTCTTTTCTCGAAGTGTGTTCTCGACATTGAAGAACAATTTCAATCTGTTTCTAAAATGCACACAGTTATTTTTCAGGGTCTTAGTGTGCTTTACGTCAGACAACGTGACATCTCGGAATAGCTCAACATGTTCAAACACTAGTGACCTAAAACGTTTCTCAACGGAAAAGATCAAATACAGTTCGAGTGTCATCATACCTTCATATAAAAAGACGATCAGATAGATCTAATAATAAAACTGATGAAATGAGTCTCTAGGACTCAGAATGAACGTTTTCTTGCATATACCTCTTAAATGCATATTGAAAGGAGTGATATGCAAAAGTTATGCATTGAGTTTTAATTTCGCATAGTCATGCTTATTTTGATCTAGCCAGATTGCTCTATCACTGTAGTTGTACTTAAAATTCGTCTACGTATACGTAGGTTAAGCTTAAATGGATGTACGTTGAATGACTTCTGATGGTCACAAACACATCTCTTCTAGCCAACTGTCATTGAGTATTCAGTTACTAAATATACTATGATTCCAAGTCACTTAGGTTTGTTCTCTCGATCTTTGTTGGTAACGACTAAAGAATAATCTTATGTCATAAAAGGAGTTAATGTGTCTTTAATATCTCAATGCTACAAATTCTTTACATGAGGTTCGCTTTTTCCTACACAGGTGAACTCTAATCACACTTTATGATCAGTTTATCCGCTAGTTCTCCTCGTACCTTCCGTGCTGCAATCATTTTAACTGCAGCATCATAACCAGAAGGCCACTTTCGTGAGGGCGTATCTACGATAAGGTATCTTCAATACACAGATTTACTGTTATTTGATTGACGTTATAGCACAAACTCGATTCCACATTTTAATTTCCTTTGATCTCCCTATACTGCAAGCTAAATATTCGCATATCTTTTTAATACCTTTCAATAAAGCTCTTCGACTTACGTTTAGTACATTGGACAAAACGATCATGGATAATAGAATTTGCGCTCATATCTTTTGTTAGCAATCTAGCGCTCCACACTTGTTCATATGTTTAATTCATCTTTCATTGTAGACAAAGCCCCATAAGATGTTCGTTCCGATAAACACATTGAGAACTTTTAGTCACCTAAACTCTATGCTGCCTTACTTCTTTTGATTAAAAAATATCATGTCATTCGACTGTATCCAGAATACGTTTCCGCATCGGGTTTGCACATTTAGAGTATTCCCTGATTCTAAATTTCAAAGCTTCATACATATTGTTACTATCTTTCTAAGCATGATTAGGTTAAACTATCAAATGAATGTTTTTTACAGATTAGAGGGACTCTCCATCCCATATCGTTCAGGCAATGGAACGCATACAGATTTTAATGACAATGAAAGTCGTAAAGAGAGGGAAGTTCTTTCTTCACGTGTATATACACTTGATATACACTTCACCTTACATATCCATGAAGTGCGAGGATTAAAGGAATAAAAGAAACCTAGGGTCTCTAGAGCAGGGGTTCCTTAATCACACTTCATAAGCAGCGCTTGGGTGAATCAACTTTGTGGGTAATGGCCCCCTCTTCATGAAAATATACGAGCTATATAGATGAGTATGGGCTCATTACTGTTGAAGAAGAACATTCATTAGTGTTGAAGAAGTACATTCATTAGTATTCAGGAAGAACATTCATTAATGTTGAAGAAGAACATTCATTCGTGTTGAAGAAGAACATGTGGACATGCATAATTTTTTGCCTCTGTGAGAATTGCAGCAGAAATGATAAGATCTTTGCATGGTCACATCTTCTGAAACCGGACTTAAAGTATGCTACCCAGAAGCATCCAACTTCCTAAGTCATTATGGCTAGAGACTGAAGATGGTCCGCAAGAAGAAGTGGAACATGAAGCGGCAATGTTGTGCTCTTTTGTCTACAGTAAGGTGTATCATCAACTAGGGAAAGGGATGACAAGGAAAGCAATGAGTATACTTCTTGAGTAGGTTCTATGAGTGTTATGAAACCAATTCAGGAGTATTGCAGTTCCACTAGTTGCCAAGAAGGCCTAATAAGGAGAAAAAACTATTTGATGACAGGTTTATCAGGCTTCATATCAAAGTTTTATGCGAGTTATCTGCAGCAACAAGTAGCGTTTAGCTAAAACCATTATTAGATTTGACAAGTCGTGCATTGACACAGATGATAGAGGGGAAAACAGCAAAGGAGATAAGAGAGACAGTTCATTTACCTAAAGAAAATATTGGGCCACTTTCGAGAGACCATTGGATTCGCACCTCCTTGTCCTTCTATCATCCAAAATTACGATCAGATATTCTAAAGTCTTTGCAGCAGGGTATGGCTCTTACCTGTTTGTGAATTGGGTTTGTAATTTTTGAGGATGTCTATGGCAGGTGATTGAAAGTTATGTCTTGATCTTCTCGCGTATATACCTTCTCCATCTTAGTTTGTGTGTTGTTAGATTACCATGATCTATGGTTGACTCCATGCCGGACTAGCATGCACTAGCTGCACAAATCTTGTCGATGCTTGATCCCGATCCAACACCTTTCAAGGCATTGATTTCCGAGCTAATGAGTTTTGGTAATGAAGCACGTGGTAAAGCCAAGAAACGCTTCAACATTTGTCGTACGTGTCATGGAAGGAAATATACTGCTTCTGAAGTTGATGCACTCTTTATGATATTCAGTGGCATCTAAGGCTCGTTGCATGGTCTCTCTCTCTCTCTCTCTCTCTCTCTCTCTCTCTCTCTCTCTCTCTCTCTCTCTCTCTCTCTCTCTCTCTCTCTCTCTCTCTCTCAATTGGGATCTTCCCTTGCCGCGTGCCAGCGCACTACCCCGTAGATCCACCATTGTAGCCCCCCAATCCACAACTCCCATGCGTCTGGCTTCCTTCCCCTCCGCCTCCCCACAGCCTTCTCTCCCGTTAGCTCCCTCCACCTCGCCACAACCCAAAGGCCCATGCAATCCCCCGCTGCCTCCCTACAACCCGCAAGCCCGCATGAGGCCGCCATATCTTTTCCTTTACCTTGCTCTTGCTCATCGATTTCTCTTGCATTCTTTCTCACCAATTGAGGAGAAGATCATCTAGTCAGACATTGCCAATATTTATGGTTTTGAGTCCCTTACACTAAAGTTGCCCTCATCTTCTAGTTAGTAGAAACATCAAAGGCAATCCTTTTTCATTAAAGAAAGCTCTAGGTCAAGCAATCTATACGAATACCTGTCGGCAACATGTGGGGATAGTCACATATGTTTATGAACCTATCAATTATTTCAATGATAGAAAATAAGAGGAATTCATAGAACACAAAATATAGTGATCTAGCATGATGGTTGGCACATGTAAGAAGGATATGATCTCTAGGCTGTTTATTTATAGCCTTGTCATATTAGAGTTTACCAATTCAAGGGTTCTCAAACGGTGATCTCTAGTTGATCTCTATGCTCTCATGGTGAGACCTCGATAAGACTCCTACATTAAAAGGTGACATTGTCTTTGAGGGTTGAAGGCCTTAATAAATACATTTTACTAGGAATGATGAGGCGACTACCACATATTGATGGACTCCATCATTTCCATGAAAGCTCAAAGAGATTTAATGCACGAATATTGCCACCAAGATCTAGGAAGTGATAGAAGGTAATTAGAGAAGCCTAATTAGAGTTGGATGCTAGAGCCAAAATTAGCGTACATCTTCATTTTTGGGCAATCACTTGGTCGCATACTTAGTGGATGTTGGGACTCCACACTGCCACTTTTGGCCTCCTGGATTCTATATAAGAAGATGACTTACACTCATTGGGGACACATAGAGGATACAAGATTATCATCAACATTGAGGGCATTAGAGTCAAGCATTACTTTTTGAACTCCTCTTTGCATTCTGTTGCATTCTGTTGCTTCTACCACACTTTTGGGGGTCGCTCTGTGGTTCGAGTCACTCTATGGTGGTAGTTGAGTTGGATATTGGCATCACAGAGTGATTGAGTGGTGTTTTACTGCACTTCTATTGGAGAAGGTTCTTCATTCTTGTAGCACTCCTTGTGTGATTTCCTTGCACTACTCCTTGTGTAATTTGTTGTATTGATTTTGTTTGGTTTCTTGAAGGGTATGTTAGCACTGTGTTATTCATTTGGAGCATTTCTAGCCTTTGTAAATCTCTACTGAGAAATGAAGTGAAGTTGGGATTCTCTCTCATGTGTAATTATCAATTTGACTTTCTCTATGATTTTATAGTTTCTTTTTTGTTAGTAAGTCTACGTGCACATGGAAATGTTACAGGGTATACTTCCCTAAGGAAGAACCTCCCTTGAGTAGACGAAGCATTGGAATTGTGGAAGTGTTGTCTCCTCTGTAGTTGGCACAAATCTCTACTGAGAAATGAAGTGAAGTTGGGATACTCTCTCATGTGTAATTATCAATTTGACTTTCTCTATGATTTTATAGTTTCTTTTTGTTAGTAAGTCCACGTGCACATAGAAATGTTATAGGGTATACTTCCCTAAGGAAGAACCGCCCTATAGTAGACGAAGCATTGGAATTGTGGAAGTGAGATATCCAGTAGCTCGTCCACATATTCAAACTCAAGCAAGCATAAATATTCACTCCATTTATCTTGCTTTTGATCTACACACATATGCAAGATATCTTCAAGTCCTTCATTAACGCTCTCAATTTCCCCATCCCTTTGTGAATGGAGAGCTATACTCGTACGAAGCTGAGAGTCAATTCCCTTAAAGTTTCCTTTCCAAGATATTGTTGTGAGCGTAGAATCTCTATAAAAAACTATAATGTCCGGCATCCATGCGATCTCTATAAAAAACTATGTTGTAAGCCTAGACTCTGTACAAAAAACTATATTGTTTGGCATCCATGCGATCCAAGAACTTGTTTTACACACAAACGTGCCATTTTAGTAATTGGATCAACTGCCAAAAATATAGTGTCATGTTTAGTTTTGTTCATATGAAATTAATTCACGTAGTCAATAGAAATAGGTCACCACTTCTTGTTTGGAATATTTAAGCATTCCAACATTCTAGGCATCCCTTTTATTTCATATTTCCCATTTTGACACTTTAAAGTCAATAGAAATAGGTCACCACTTCTTGTTTGGAATATTTAAGCATTCCAACATTCTAGGCATCCCTTTTATTTCATATTTCCCATTTTGACACTTTAAAATTTCACTGACATATTTTCTAATATCTTGCTTCATACATAGCCAAAAATAGGAAGTTTTTGTCTTAACAAAGATACTACAATAACCTATTTGTGCGAAAAGGATGGATGATGCTGATCACTTAATATTTGATTCTTCATTCAAGATATAAAAGATATGGAAAACATCCTATTACAATATAAACCTCCACTCTGTAAATGAAATTTGTCTTGATATAGCAATGCTTTAGTTGTATGAAGGAATTTCAAAATAGATGCATAAAAGGAATCATATTGAAAATCTTTTTGCATTTAGTCTAGAAAGTCAAAATCTATTCCAGAAGCATGATTACATAAAGGTACTCGAATGTCATCTTCTAAGGCTCTTTGATGCAAGAATAGTGATATAAATTGAAAGTGCTCTGTTGTTATCAATATCAGTCCAGAGAAGTTCTAGGTGCATGGATAAACGTTGTTTTGAGGTAGTTTGTGTAGGCTAAGGCAGTTAGGGATGTAATCATGGTCATGTAACGTTACCTATATATATATATATATATATATATATATATATATATATATATATATATATATATATATATATATATATATATATATATATATATATATATATATATATATATATATATATATATATATATATATGTGTGTGTGTGTGTGTGTGTGTGTGTGTGTGTGTGTGTCGTCTATAGAGAATTTCTTGAAGAAGAGCTTTGTATGGCTTTTTAGGCTCCAACACAAGTGTGCCTGTCTCTCCTCTTGCTTCTCATGTTCAACCCACCAAAGTTTGTGGAACTCCTAGGTCTCCTTGTTCAAGTAAAGTGTAGAGGAGGTACTCGGGTATCCACTTTTATTAAGAGTAGAGAATAAACACATCCAGTACGTCACCTACTCAAGGGAGGTTCTTCTTTGGGGAAGTATACCCTTAAACACTTCTGTGAGCAGGTAGAAAACAATGATTCCTAGAGTAAGGATTAAATGAGAATAGTTGGAGAATCCAATCATTCCTTAGATCAAACAAATGATTACACTGTAAGCCAAGGAAATGCTACAAATACTGGTGCTCTGAGCTAACATAACACTCCAGAATAGGACAAAACAACCTCAATACAAGAGACTCGTACAGTCCATATAATGATCACAACTGATGCAGAGTAGTACTGAGCAATACAATGTATAGAGACTTGCTCTAAGGGAATGAACATGCAAATACTCCAGACTTACACAGAATGGCAAACCAAGTCTCTCTCTTCAACTATAGTGCTATTAGCCCTCCACTGGGAAGCCCACGCTCTGTATCCACACCACAGAGTGACTTCCTCCAGTAGGCTTGAAAACCACAAGTGCCAAGAGAGGACCTCTGTATGCACATATACAAATGTGTATCTGAACTAATGTCCCAAATGAACACAAATCCATTGCTTTTATAGGCTCCCATACGCCAAGAGAACCTTGCCGATTCTTCACGTCCATTGATCACGGGCCGACCTAATTACCCAAAATTGAAGGGGTAGATCAAATATTCCCTTGATTTGAATAGGATCCTCAAAAATAGGCCTTGTAAGGGAAAGAGAACCAACCAAACTGCCACATAAATTCCCACCCCCATTCAGCACCCTCGCACATTGAAATAGAATATACCACTTCTTTTCAACCATTTGTGAGAGATAGGGACCCAAAATTCCTCACGAAATTCCTCAGTCTTTCAGCACCCATTCCACCACATGCTTTCCACTCCATGTGAGCCACAAGAGCTGATAATTCTCTGAATTGTTTTCCACAATATTTACAGTCATACTCGTATGAATATTTGAGTTTAAGTGTTGATTTAAACTTCTCAATTGCTCAATTGTTCCACCACAAATGACACATTCATAATATCTCCCATTGAATGTGGCTGGGGTGGGCAATGGGGTGGCGGGGGGGAGGCGGGGGGCTGCGGGGTGGGGCGGGGGGAGCTGCGGGGTGGGGTGGGGAGGGCTGCTGGGAGGGGCTGCGGGGTCTGAGGGGGGGCTTGAGAGGGGCAGCGGGGGGGGCTTGCAGGGGGCAGCGGGGGTGGTTGTGGGGTGAGCAGTGGGGTGGCGGGGGTGTGAGGGGAGTGGTGGAGGTGGGAGGGGGTGATGGGGGGCAGAAGGTGGCAGAGGGGCGGGGGGTCGCGGGAGTCGTGGGGAGGTGGGGGTGTGCGGAAAGTGCGGGGGAGAGAGCGGGGGCGTGCGGGAGTGTGAGGGGCGGGGGTGTGCGGGACTCTGAGGGGGCGGGTGTGTGCGGAAGGTGCAAAGGAGGGAGCGGGGGCGTGCGGGAATGTGAGGGGCGGGGGCATGCGGGAGGTGCGGGGGAGGGAGCGGGGCGTGTGGGAGGGGTCAGCGGGTGGTGCGGGCGAGGGTCAGCGGGTGGTGAAGGCGGGGTCAGCGGGGGTGCGGGGCGGGGGAGGAGAGAGAAGGGAGGGGAGAGAGAGAGAGAGAGAGAGAGAGAGAGAGAGAGAGAGAGAGAGAGAGAGAGAGAGAGAGAGAGAGAGAGAGAGAGAGAGAGAGAGAGAGAGAGAGAGAGAGAGAGAGAGAGAGAGAGAGAGAGAGAGAGAGAGAGAGAGAGAGAGATAGAGAGAGAGAGAGGGAGAGAGAGAGAGAGAGAGAGAGAGAGAGAGAGAACGAGAGGATGGGAGAGAGAGAGATAGAGAGAGAGAGAGAGAGAATAGAAAAGCCCAACTGACACGCTTGATAATGGGTAAAACCCAAGCTTATGGTGTGCGCAGAGAAGTGTTATAGATGAGGATGGCAACCGATAGGAGAGAACGAATCTAGAGAACCTGAGAATAGGTTCTATTTGAACAAGAGGAAGAGAAAAGGAGGGGTGCTACAGACCCCCACATCAGGATTTTGCACCGCCTTGGTGCAATTTCCTTCTCATCCACTTATTGAATAAACGAAAACTACCAATACTTGAATAACATGTGGTATTTATAGTGGTCGAAATCCTTCCAATTGAATTTGTTCATTAATTCAGGTACTTCTTTACCTTGGAGATGTTGACCAGGGGAATCCTTTTACCCTGCAGATCTTCTAGATGCACTGCGCCATGTGGCAATACCTTGATAACCTTATATGGTCCTGCCCATTTGGGTGCCAATTTAGTTGGAATCGTTGGAACTTGATGCACTAAAACCATGGATCCTTCCTGAATTTCATTGGATCTCAGATACCTATCATGCAGTCTCTTGCGCTCTTCTTGTGTTACCTAAAGTTTTTGCATTGCCCCTTCTCTGTATTCTTCCAATGCCACCAATCTCTAAATGGGGGGTTCAATTCAAATGGTTTTGATTCCCATTTCCTTTCTGATAATGAACTCAAATGGGGCCAATGCCTCTTTCCCATATACTAAACGAAATGGAGTCTCGCCAGTGGTTCCCCTCTTCATGGTTCTGAAAGCCCAAATTGCACCGATCAATGCTTGTGGCCAAAAGCTTTGATAATCAAAAGATAATTTACGAAGCAATCCAATCAAAATCTTATTGGAACTCTGTGCTTGGCCATTTGCCCTTGGATAGTAGGCACAAGATTTTTTATGGAAGATTTTGTACCTGTCAAATATAAACTAGAGCAATTCATTTATAAAATGTGTGCCTCTATCACTAGTGATTTCCAGTGGGCAACCAAATCTTGAGAAAATACATTTATACAAGAACTTAGCTACTGTTAAAGTCGTGCAGTCCATAGTAGCTTTAGCCTCTATCCATTTAGTGGCATAACATGTGGCCATCAATATATACTTTTTACCCCGTGGTTGACCAGTTGGACTAATTGGTCCTACGAAATCAAGACCCCATCGTTCAAATGGGTGCCATCCTGTGGATATGACTAATGGTTGGAAGTTCAATCTGCTCGGTGTAGGAGCACACCTCTTGCAGATGTGGCATTCCTTAGCAAACTTGATTGCATCCTTGTAAATATGAGGCCACCATAGACCTTTGTGGATGATTTTATGAGCCAATTCTTCCCCCTTTAGATGTCCTTCAGTGTGTGAAGCCTCTAGCAAAAGATTTACCTCCTCTGGATTGACACACCTTCTCAAGATATCATCCTGACAGTATTTATATAAATTTCCATTTATAAGAGTATATGCTTTGGTTTTCAGGAGCAATCTTCTATTTTCTACAAGTGTCAAGTGTTCTGGGATTTTTCCAGTAGTGAGAACATGGAGAATTTCATCATACCAACTAGTCCGAATTGCTACTAGAAAAAGATTGCTATCCACAAGTTCATCATTAATACATGTTGCTTTTTCGCTCATCGCAGTCCTGGACACTTGATCTGCCATGTAGTGCTCTTTTCGTGGCTTAATATGAATATCAAAATTAAATTCTTGAAATAGGAGTAACCATCTCCAAATCCTTCTAGCTACTCTAGGCTTGTTTATCAAATACTTCAAGGGCTGATGATCACATATAGCTATAAAATGTACACCAAGGAGATAATGTCGGAACTTCTGAAGAGCAAATACGATAGCCAAACCTTCGCTTTCCGTTGTACTGTAATTCCTTTCAGCTCGCTTGAGTAGTTTGCTGGCATATGAGATAGGTCTATGAACCTTGTGTGATGATGGTTGAGCTAGAACTGCACCAACAGCATGAAGACTGGCATCTGTATGCACATGAAATTCTAATGACCAGTTAGGAACACTTAAAAGTGGAGCAGTACATAGCCTCAATTTTAGTTCACAAAATGCTTTATCAGCTTCAGCACTCCATGAGAAAGGGACCTTTTTAGTGGTAAGCCTTGATAAGGGCTTAGCTATTTCTGAATACATTCGTATGAATCTTCTGTGATATCCTGCATGGCCAAAGAAAGTTTGCACTTCCTTTGGGCTTTATAGAATTGGCATGGAAAGAATAGCCGTAACCTTTGCAGGGTCAACAGTTATACCTTCAACAGATACTAAGTGACCAAGAAGAGTACCCTTGGTGACCAAAAAGTGACATTTATCAGGATTCAATTTCAAACCTGTTTTGAGACATTGCTCAAAAATTTCTTTTAGATTTTCCAAATGATCATGGAAATCTTGAACTGCTGCTCTTTTATCTGTACCTGAAAATACTGAAAGTCATCCATGAAAATGCGTAGAAAGGTTGTTAACCATTTGCCCAATATCAGATACATCGTTCTATTAAATGAATCAGGTGCATTCTTCAAACCAAAAGCCATGCGGGTATAGACATAAGTGCCCCATGGAGTTACAAAGGCTGTTTTGTCCCTGTCATCAGGATGGATCACTATTTGATTGTAGCCACTAAAACCGTCCAAAAACTATACAAAGTGTGACCAGATACTTCCTCAAGTACTTGCTCGGTGAAGGGCTGAGGGAATCCATCTTGAACAGTCACCTTATTCATGGCACGAAAATCAACACAGACTCTTATTTTTCCACTACTTTTCTTGGGCACAATAACCATAGAAGAAAGCCACCTAGAATGTTCTACTAGAACAATTATACCTGCTTCTTCTAGTTTTGTAATTTCTGCTTTTACTGCCTCTGCATATTTCGGATTGAGTCGATATGGTCTACTTCTTGCAGGCGTGGCTCCCTCAACTAAGGGTATCCGATATAACCCAAGCTCTTCTGGTATCCCTGTTAGATCTTTGTAAGACCATGCAAAGACACTTTTATAGGCAAAAAGCAAAGAAGTTACCTTCTACAGTAAAGGAGGATAATGCCGCAACCAGGATGCTAAGTGGACTACTTGAGGGTTCTCTTCATCCCCTAAATTTAGTTCTTGAACCAATGTTTCAGGACTAGTCTTGTTTGAGAAATCATCTCCACTATATGCAGGAGTGGATTTTAATTTATATTCTGCAACATGTTCTTCTATCCATCCTTGAGGTATATCTGCAAAAGGAAGATCTTCTCTACTCTTAGGTTCATAACCTTCCACCTCCGATACTTTTATATTGGTTGCCCCTTCAAAGCTTGTATTTTCCTGCAATTGCTCATTCTCCAACACCTTGTGATCTTCATTGCCCTTTCCTGTAATTACCTTATCTGCAACTTCTTCCTCAATTTCATTGATCTCCACTGTGCAACACTCAACACTTCCCATCATCCAATTTAACAATGTATCATCTTCTTGGGGTAGAGAGGGCATTACCTGAGTATCCATAGTATATCCAGTAGTTTTTCCGGAGTCGAATCCTTCTTCCAAATGTAGTTGCAGTTGGTTATTGGTGCTTCTTGAAATCCATAGTTTGTTTTTTCCCCCAATCTTGCAAAGCTTTTGCTTGTCTCAGCCAAGGTCTCCCCAGGAGTAAAGGGTAAGAAGTCTCCTGTGGAAGTGAAATAACAACAAAATCTAGAACAAAGTGGCAGCCATGTACTACCATCAGTACCTTTTCAATAATGCCAAGTGGCGCAACCCGATGCTGATCTGCTAACGTAACCGTGAATGGTGCCAACTTGGTGGGGTTCAATTTCAGTTTCTTCATTGTAAAATCTGGCATCAAATTGATACCAGAGCCTCCATCTATGATCACACATGTGAGAGCTTCATCCTTTATACCAACAAATAATCTTGAGCTTTGGTAGTCTGTTAAGGGTGTAGGGGGAAAATCAACCATGAAACCATCTATACTAGGTGATTGGACCAAGTGAGCAAAGTGTATAATCTTCAGTAAGTCACTTCTTATTTTTGAATCCATTTTGATAAGTTCGTACAAACTAACCTTGTGATGAATACCTTTCAAGATCTGCTCAATGTCTACCTTATGAGTGTCTTCTTACAAACTTGTTGGTTGGCCCCTTAGAGAAGTAGCCATCTTTTCATAAGCTCCTTCAATTTCTGCTTGGTCCTTCCATCCAGACTTCTTTTCTTCCTCTTTATCCTGAAATCCTTGTTGTTCCTCTCTATGGATTGCTGCAGCTTGCCTAGCTCTGGTCATCATGGGCATTGCAGAGGATGAAACGGCATAAGACTGATCGGTCATACCTTCTTCTTGTGGAGAAACCGCAATCATGTGGATTGGAGCAGGACGACTTCTTGGGCAGTCTTTGGTATAATGATCCTTGGCCTCTAGACAATGTTGACAAGGAGGTGCATCTTCTGGAAGGGAACACCTATTTTGCATGTGGCCATACTCACCACAACGATAGCACATCAAAGGTCTATTACATCTAGGCTTTGTAGGCCGATTCTCCTCTCTATTAGATATATTTGAAGTACTAGCATAGTATGAATCCAAAGTTTGAGGGTTACCTCTTTGCTGTATACCCTTGAGGTAGTAGCAATCTCTAGCTTCATGACCATCCTTTCCACAAAATTGACAGCTTACCTTGTTAGGGCAATTAGCATTGGAATGTCCATTGTTGTTACAGATTGTACACCAAATTTGTCTCCTTATATCTTGAGTGGTCTTCAAATCTTCTAACTCACGACGAAGTTGGACTACTTCGTCATCAGTGCGACACAGTGGTGGCAAGACCTTCTCTTCTTGTTGATTCTGTTGCATTTTCAATGCCTCCAGTTCCCTCCTTAGTTGCCCAATAGGATCCAGGTCTGCAGCATAATTTCTTTGTGTATCCTCTTCAAAATGTTGCCTTGCTTCTTCTATGCGTGATGCCGCTGCAACAAAATCATTGAGGGTTGCATCCAATCTAAGAGAGTCACGGAGCTTCTGCTGAGATCACTTGGGCAAGGCTTTTTCTATCCATTTTTAACCAAAAAGTCACCTGGAGCATGTGGCAGACGTGCAACAAGTACTTTTGTTCTAGTGTGAAGTTCATGAAAGGATTCACCTAATCTTAGCTTCAAGTTCTCTAGCTGATCTAGAGCTCTTTCCGAGGAATCACTTGGTCGGAATGTCTGTGAGAATGCCGCCTTCAGAGCCTCCCATGTAGTGAAATGGCCATCTGCATATTGACTATACCATTTGTCTGCAAGACCCTCCAATGTTGATGGGAAGAGTGCCAGCATTGCATCCTCTCTATTTTGCAGACCTCGTCCACGGCATAAAGAGATGAATCTCCTCACATGATCATCAGCATCCTCATAAGCTTGTCCCTTGAAGGTAGGGAATTTAATGTTTAATCTGGAGAGTAAATGACAGAGATCCTCCATTTGTACTGGTGTTTGTTCGGACGTATCTGAGGAGAAGTCTAAGGTTCTCCTATACCTCTCTTTTGACGATGGTGTCGCACCCAAATCAATAGATAAATTTAGGGAGGGCAGAGGGGAGGTAGACTCACTAGTCGTGGTGATGGCTAACTTGTTAAGGCTCCTCCGAACCCGAAGAGACTCCTTATCTGCTCCCGTATGGGTCATGTACCTACTTGCAAATGCAATAGGTCAAAACTACCTCTCACAGAAATGCAAAGGTCCCACCGTGCGTGCCAAAATGTAGAGGAGGTACTAGGGTATCCACTTTTATTAAGAGTAGAGAATGAACACATCGAGTATGTCACCTACTCAAGGGAGGTTCTTCTTTAGGGAAGTATACCCTTAAACACTTCTGTGAGCAGGCAGAAAACAATGATTCCCAGAGTAAGGATTAAGATAAATGAGAATAGTTGGAGAACCCAATCATTCCTTAGATCAAACAAATGATTACACTGTAAGCCAAGGAAATGCTACAGATACTGGTGCTCTGAGCTAACATAACACTCCAGAACAGGACAAAACAACCTCAATACAAGAGACTCGTAGAGTCCATATAATGATCACAACTGATGCAGAGTAGTATTGAGCAATACAATGTATAAAGACTTGCTTTAAGGGAATGAACATGCAAATACTCCAGACTTACGCGGAATGGCAAACCAAGTCTCTCTCTTCAACTATAGTGCTATCAGCCCTCCACTAGGAAGCCCACGCTCTGTATCCACACCACAAAGTGACTTCCTCCAGTAGGCTTGAAAACCACAAGTGCCAAGAGAGGACCTCTGTATGCACGTATACAAATG
The DNA here is from genome assembly GCA_020310875.1 of Ceratopteris richardii. Classification (NCBI taxonomy): domain Eukaryota; kingdom Viridiplantae; phylum Streptophyta; class Polypodiopsida; order Polypodiales; family Pteridaceae; genus Ceratopteris; species Ceratopteris richardii. The sequence continues at coordinate 123,759,393 of CM035430.1, read as the reverse complement.
TGTATCTGAACTAATGTCCCAAATGAACACAAATCCATTGCTTTTATAGGCTCCCATAGGCCAAGAGAACCTTGCCGATTCTGCACGTCCATTGATCACGCGCCGTCTAATTACCCAAAATTGAAGGGTTAGATCAAATATTCCCTTGATTTGAATAGGATCCTCAAAAATAGGCCTTGTAAGGGAAAGAGAACCAACCAAACTGCCACATAAATTCCCACCCCCATTCAGCACCCTCACACATTGAAATAGAATATACCACTTCTTTTCAGCCATTTGTGAGAGATAGGGACCCAAAATTCCTCACGAAATTCCTCAGTATTTCAGCACCCATTCCACCACATGCTTTCCACTCCATGTGAGCCAGAAGAGCTGATAATTCTCTGAAATGTTTTCCACAATATTTATAGTTGTACTCATATGAACATTTGAGTTTAAGTGTTGATTTAAACTTCTCAATTGCTCAATTTGACACATTCATAATATCTCCCATTGAATGTGGCTGGGGTGGGCAATGGGGTGGCGGGGGTGAGGCAGGGGGGTACGGGGTGGGGTGGGGGGAGCTGCGGGGTGGGGCGGGGAGGGCTGCGGGGAGGGGCTGCGGGGTCTGAGGGGGGGCTTGCGGGGGGCAGCGGGGGTGGCTGTGGGGTGAGCAGTGGGGTGGCGGGGGTGTGAGGGGAGTGGTGGAGGTGGGAGGGGGTGATGGGGGGCAGAAGGTGGCAGAGGGGCGGGGGGTCGCGGGAGTCGTGGGGAGGCGGGGGTGTGCAGAAAGTGCAGGGGACAGAGCGGGGGGCGTGCGGGAGTGTGAGGGGCGGGGGTGTGCGGGACTGTGCGGGGGCGGGTGTGTGCGGAAGGTGCGGGCGAGGGGCCGGGGGCGTGCGGGAGTGTGAGGGGCGGGGGCGTGCGGGAGGTGTAGGAGAGGGAGCGGGGCGTGCGGGAGGGGTCAACGGAGGGGTCAGCGGGTGGTGCGGGCGAGGGTCAGCGGGTGGTGCGGGCGGGGTCAGCGGGGGTGCTCGGCGGGGGAGGAGAGAGAAGGGAGGGGGGGGAGAGAGAGAGAGAGAGAGAGAGAGAGAGAGAGAGAGAGAGAGAGAGAGAGAGGAGAGAGAGAGAGAGAGAGAGAGAGAGAGAGAGAGAGAGAGAGAGAGAGAGAGAGAGAGAGAGAGAGAGAGAGAGAGAGAGAGAGAGAGAGAGAGAGAGAGAGAGAGAGAGAGAGAGAGAGAGAGAGAGAGACGGGAGGATGGGAGAGAGAGAGAGAGAGAGAGAGAGCGAGAGAGAGAGAGAGAGAGAGAGAGAGAGAGAGAGGGGGGGGGGAGAGAGAGAGAGAGAGAGAGAGAGAGAGAGAGAGAGAGAGAGAGAGAGAGAGAGAGAGAGAGAGAGAGAGAGAGAGAGAGAGAGAGAGAGAAAGAGAGAGAGAGACAGAGAGAGAGAGAGAGAGAGAGAGAGAGAATAGAAAAGCCCAACTGACACGCTTGATAATGGGCAAAACCCAAGCTTATGGTGTGCGCAGAGAAGTGTTATAGATGAGGATGGCAACCGATAGGAGAGAACGAATCTAGAGAACCTGAGAACAGGTTCTGTTTGAACAAGAGGAAGAGAAAAGGAGGGGTGCTACATAAAGATATCTTCATCTCAAGATATTTCAATGCTCTAGTCCCGTAAAACTCATAAAGGGAATGGATATTTAATAGCGGTGAAACCTCTCACATGTGCAATGAATGTGAGCACTTCTTGGAGTCAAAAGAACATAAAGGTGAAGCTTACTTAGGAAATAACAAGATTTTCCCTATTAAAGGAAAAGGTGAGGAAGAAATTGTGAATCACAAAGGGGAATGCAAAGCCTTATCAAACATACTTTTTATACCAAACCTTTCCTTGAATCTCCTCTTCTCAAAGTAATTACGGATCATCAAAAAGAGGTTCTCTTTGGAAGACATCAATGGAGGTGATTTATCCTCCCACTAAGGAATTCATAGAAAAACACAAATAGGATAAAGACTTAAAAAATATTTTCTACTTCCTCACCAAGGAATCATTTTCCACCCATTGGGAGGGATGCTATGGACACACATCCTAACTAATGTAAATCCCAACATCTCAATTCCGCCATCAAGTTGGTATATTTTTTAGCAACGCCATTACATACATAGATATCATCGCCTATAAAGATGGACAATGGACTAATACACAATATGTAAGGATGCAATGCAAACCTTGCATTTACCTTTCTTGATACATGTCTTTATGGGAGTTTTAATGTGATTAAATTGAAATTCTATGATGTAATAACAGGAATTCCTAGTTAGTTCAAAAATTTTCAACAATTTACTATCAACAAAGAAAATTACTTTAAGGCGAGATTTTGAATCTATGGTGGGTAGTTGATTTTTTTTGCATGTAGGTAGTTCAAGTTATACGTGGTGGCTACAAAACATTTGTAGTCTACGTGAATGATTTTCATTGGGAAAACAATGTGAAAAACCTCTAATACTATGTAAAAAAACCTTTTGAAGAAATATGGAGATGTATTTTTTGAAAAACTATCTCGCATACCTCCACCTTGGTAAATTGTATAGACTATTGATCTTTAACAAAGGAGTGAACCATATGCTAGAGCACCCTATAGAATTCACATAGATGAATTAAAGGAGAGGAAGAAAGAATAATCTTATAGATTAAGCATTGACTATAGGGGGGTTGAATAAAAGAAAGTTAAAACAAAAAGTATCAATGCACTCATATAGATGAATTTTCAATCAATTAAGTGGACAGTAAAGACCTTTTCGCAGCAATGTATTGTACAATGGATGGTCCACATCAGAATCTGGGCCGCAAGTGAATTGTGCTTCTGTGATCATCCCTCGTTCAAAAAATTAACTCGCGCTCAAAAATGTGAACTCATGTCTGCATCTTTCAACGGCAAGCATGCATTGCGCTTACATTGAAAATGTCTTTTCTCGAAGTGTGTTCTCGACATTCAATAACAATTTCAATCTGTTTATAAAATGCAAACAGTTGTCCCAGTTCGCTGGCCTAGTGTGTTGGGCCTCTCCCCTCTTGAGGTAGGGCGAGGGTTCAATCCCTGGCAGCAACATGTAAGGGACATGTAATCTGGAAAGATGTTGCATTGTGGTTGAGTGCCACTGTTTGTCTATCCCTGCGGTAGTGTTGACCGTCGTTTAACCCAGTCATGTAAACCCCTATTCTTGTGGGATAAGGGGGGTCCCATGGGAACTATGCCCTTCCTTGTACAATTGCAATTTCAAAGTTAAAGTCCGGGGGAGTAGGCCTCGGCCAAACCTCCAATTAGAAAAAAAATGCATTCAATTACTTTTAAGGGTCTTAGTGTGGTTTACGTCAGACAACCACATCTCAAAATAGCTCAACATGTTCAAATAATAGTGACCTAAAGGTTTCTCAAATAAAGAGATCAAATACAGTTCAAGTGTCGTCATACCTTCATGTAAAAAGACGATCTGAGAGATCTATTAAAGCTGATGAAATGAGACTCTAGGACTCAAAATGTATGTTCTCTTGCATTCTCCTCTTAAATGAGTATGCAAAGGAGTGATATGCAAATGATATGCTCTGAATTTTAATTTCGCATAATCATGCTTATTTAGATATAGCCAGGTTGCTCAATCAGTGTAGTTGTAGTTAAAAGTATTATACGTAGCTTAAGTTTAAATGGATGTTTAATGAATTCTAATGGTCACAAACACATCTCTTCTAGCCAAATCTCACTGAGTATTCGGTTACTAAATTTACCATGATTCCATGTCACTAAGTTTTCCTCTCTCGACCTTTGTTGATAAAGATTAAAGAATAATCTGATGTCCCAAATGTAGTTAATGTGTTTGTTTTTAAGGTCGCAATGATACAAATTCTTGAAATGAGGTTAGTTTATTCCTACACATGTGCACTCTACAAACACTTTCTGATCAGTTTATCCGCTAGTTCTCCTCGTAGCTTCCGTGATGAAATCATTGAACTCGAACATCGTAACCTGAAAGCCACTTTCGTGTGGGCCTATCTATGATAAGGTATCTTCAATACATAGATTTCGTGTCCTTTGATTGACGTTATAGCACAAACTTGATTTCACATTTTAATTTCCGTTGATCTCCCTATACTGCAAGCTAAATATTCTGATATCCTCTTAATGTTTGTGATAAAGCTCTTCCACTTATGTTTATCACAGTGGGGGAACGATCATGGATAACGAAATTATGCGCTGATATCTTTTCTTTGCAATCTAGCGTTCAATACTTGTTCATATGTTTAATTCATCTTTCGTTGTAGACATAGTCCCATAAGATGCTCCTTCCAATGTACACATTGAAAACTTTGAGTCGCCTGACGTCTATGACTACCTTACTTCTCTTGATTATAAGACACATATCATTCGACTGTATCCAGAATAAGATTCTTCTTGGGGTTTACACATTTAGAACATTGCCCGATTCTAAATTGCAAAGTTTTATATAGATTATTACTATGTTGCTAAGCATGAATTGGTTATAACTATCACATTAATATTTGTGTAAGATTAAAGAGACTATCCATCCCATATCGTTCAGGCAATGAAACGCATACAGATTTTAATCACAATGAAAGTCCAAAAGAGAGGGAAGTTCTCACGTGTACACACTTAATACATACTTCATGTTGCATATCCATGGAGTGCGAGGCTTAAAGAAATAAAAGCAATTGTTATATATGTACGGCGCGCAATATCAATAGCTTTTTTGTACTCATGAACATGTTAAAGGTGGGAGGGAAATAAAATGACAATAGGGAGTGTCTGCATGAAATGTGAAGGTACTACATAAAACGCACCATAATATGTTCTTTCGTTGCTTTTCTTTATATATTTTTGGGCGATTTAATAGAAACATAAATTCATTGTTTATGAAAGATCCCCCAAAGTTATCTAGAGACGTACGTAATGCAGGAAAGATTCATGAGATCATCAAACAAAACAATATCCAATTTAAAAGCATATGCAAAATAATCAATAATCGATGTGTATGAGAAAGAACGCCGATACACATTATATGATACAACTGAATGTCAAATTAAGGAACTAGATTTTCTTTCATCTACAATTTTATTAATGGTATTCAAATTTACTAGATGCAATGATAGTAGTGTAGAGGAGGTACTGGGGTATCCACTTTCACTTTTATCAAAAGTAGAGAATAAAGGTTAAACACATCCAGTACGTCGCCTACTCAAGGGGGTTCTCTTTAGGAAGTATACCCTTTAACATTTCTGTGAGCAGGCAGAGGAATTGTACATACTCTAGAAATATTAATCAACAAATGACTACAGAAGACCATCCACAAAGTGCAAGAGAGGTCTTCTGCACGTACGCGTATCTGAACCAATGTATCTCTAAAATTGTACCTCAAATGAGCACAAATCCATTGTTTTTATAGGCCCCAATAGGCCAAGAGGGTCTTGCCGATTCTTCACATCCATTGATCACGCACCAATTAATCACCCAAAATTGGGGGTAGGTCAATTATTCCACTTGATTTGAATTAGATCCACAAAAATAGGTAGTCGCCGTGAATGGTTGGCGGCAACATTTGTTTATCCACTTCTACTTTTAACAATTCACTTTTACCTCTTCACCTGCCATCTGAGATTCTCATTTTCCAGGAAATTCAATTGAATCCGATTGGTCCAACTGCTTGTCCTCATGGAAAGGCCCATGAATAGCATCTAGGTCATGCCTTGAATTTGTGAACAGAAGGTCATATCTAGGTGTGATAAAGACTCCCTTCTAAAGATCAAGAAGAGCCTCTGCATGAAGCTTTCGAGTGTGGCCTTCAGCTTTCACGAACAATGCCTTCATTTACTAGCAAAGAGCCAAGCCGTTCATATGCTTCCATCATCTCATGATCTTCCTCATCTTCATAGCCTATTTGAAGAATTCTGGGTCCATTCACAGAGGAACAGAAGCACTCTTCTCTTTCTTTCTTGGTGATACCGGGCCGTATGTGTGTGGGTGTGTGTGTGTGTGGGTGTGTGTGTGAGTATGTGTGTGTGTGGTTGTGGGTGTGTGTGTATATGCAAGGATGTGCATGTGTGTATGTGAAGGAGTGCATGCATGTGCGTGAGTGTGTGTGTGTGTGTATGTCTTTGTGCGTGTGTATGTGTGGGTGCATGCGTGTGTTTGTATATGTGTGTGTGTGAGTGTACGGGTAGGTATGTGTTTGTGTTTGTGTGTATGCGCGGGTGTGTGTGTGTGTGAGTGGGGGTGTGCCTGTGTGAGGGGAGGTGTGTGTGTAAGTGTGCGGGGAGGTGTGAGGGGAGGTGCGAGGGGAGGTGTGAGGGGTGGGTTGCGGGTGAGTGTGCGGGTGTGTGTGTGTGAGTGTACGGGTAGGTATGTGTTTGTGTTTGTGTGTATGCGCGGGTGTGTGTGTGTGTGAGTGGGGGTGTGCGTGTGTGAGGGGAGGTGTGTGTGTAAGTGTGCGGGGAGGTGTGAGGGGAGGTGCGAGGGGAGGTGTGAGGGGTGGGTTGCGGGTGAGTGTGCGGGTGTGTGTGTGTGTGTGTGAGTGGGGGTGTGCGTGTGTGAGGGGAGGTGTGTGTGTAAGTGTGCGGGGAGGTGTGATGGGAGGTAAGAGGGGAGGTGTGAGGGGTGGGTTGCGGGTGAGTGTGCGGGTGTGTGTGTGTGTGAGTGGGGGTGTGCGTGTGTGAGGGGAGGTGTGTTTGTAAGATTGGGGGGAGGTGTGAGGGGAGGTGCGAGGGGAGGTGTGAGGGGTGGGTTGCGGGTGAGTGTGCGGGTGTGAGGGGAGGTGTGAGGGGAGGTGTGAGGGGAGGTGTGAGGGGTGGGTTGCGGGTGAGTGTGCGGGTGTGAGGGGAGGTGTGAGGGGAGGTGTCAGGGGTGGGTTGCGGGTGAGGGGGCGGGGGGGTGGCGGGTGTGCCGGCGGGTAGAGGCGGGGAGGCGGGGTGGGGCAGCGGGGGATGCAGGGTGGAGCAGCGGGGGGGGGGGGGGGGGGGGTGCGGGGCTACGGGCGGAGAGAGGCGGGGAGGCGGGGTGGGGCTGCGGGGCATGCGGGGTGGAGCAGCTGGGATGCGGGGAGGGATCGGCGGGGGTGGCGGGGGAGGAGAGAGAAGGAGGGGAGGGAGGGAGAGAGAGAGAGAGAGAGAGAGAGAGAGAGAGAGAGAGAGAGAGAGAGAGAGAGAGAGAGAGAGAGAGAGAGAGAGAGAGAGAGAGAGAGAGAGAGATAGAGAGAGAGAGAGGGAGAGGGAGAGGGGGGGGTCACGCGGGGTAGCGGGGAGAGAGAGAGAGAGAGAAATAGAGAGAGAGAGAGAGAGAGAGAGAGAGAGAGAGAGAGAGAGAGAGAGAGAGAGAGAGAGAGAGAGAGAGAGGGGAAGAGAGAGAGAGAAAAAGAGAGTGAGAGTGAGAGAGAAAGAGAGAATGAGGGACCGAGAGAGAGAGAGGGAAAGATAGTGAGAGGGGGGAGAGAGAGAGAGAGAAAGAGAAAGAGAGAGAGAGAGAGAGAGAGAGAGAGAGAGAGAGAGAGAGAGAGAGAGAAAGAGAGAGAGAGAGAGAGGGGAAGAGAGAGAGAGAAAAAGAGAGAGAGAGTGAGAGAGGTCGAAAGAGAGAGGGAAATAGAGAGAGAGAGAGAGAAAGATTTTAGAAGCTAAACAGAAGGGACTTGGTGTCCGAGAAGGCTGAGTTTAGTAGTAACAAAAGGCAAAGGCCTAATCCAGCAAAGAGATAATTTAAAGCAGCTACTGGCAGAGAAATCGGCAGAAATGGAAGCTATGGCATCATCATATCAACAAGAGATCCATGCCAAGATGATGGCTTTAAATGAAGCTGAACAAAAGGCAAAGCTTAACCTTGAGGTAGGAGAGCGTGTTGAGGCTCTAGAGTCAGAACTATCAGACATACAGAACTCAGCCAATGCTTTACGTGAGTCTTTTCTGCAAAAGGATGCTGCTCTTCAGAAAATTGAAGAGCTATTAGAGGATGCAGGCCTCCTAGAAGAGTTTCAAATGAAAGATACTTGCGAAAAGGTTGAGTGGGTGATTCTCAATCAAACAAAAGAGAGAGAGAGAAAAACGGAGGGGCACTAGAGACCCCCACATCAAGATTTTGCACCGCCTTGGTGCAATTTCCTTCTCATCCGCGAAATAACTGCCAAAACTTGAATGACATGTGGTATGTACAGTGGTTTAAATCCTTCCGAGTTGACTTAGTTTAGGTACTTCTTTATCCTGGAAATATTAACCAGGGGAATCCTTATGCCCTGCAAATCCTCCAGATGCACTGCGCCATGTGGTAATACCTTGATAACCTTATATGGTCCTATCCATTTGGGTGCCAATTTAGTTTGAATTGGTGGAACCTGATGCACTAAAACCATGGACCCTTCCTGAACTTCATTGGATCTCAGATACCTGTCATGCAATCTCTTGCGCTCTTCTTTTGTTATCAGAAGTTTCTGCATTGCCCTTTCTCTGTACTCTTCTAATGCCACCAATCTCTAAATGGGGGGTTCAATTCCAATGGTTTTGATTCCTATTTCCTTTCTGATAATTAACTTGAACGGTGCCAATGCCTCTTTCCCATAAACTAAACGAAATGGAGTCTCGCCTGTGGTTCCCCTCTTCGTGGTTCAGAAAGCCCAAATTGCACCGATCAGTGCTAGCGGCCAGGAGCTTTGATGATCGAAAGATAATTTGCGAAGCAGTCCAATCAAAATCTTATTGGAACTCTCTGCTTGGCCATTTGCCCTGGGGTAGTAGGCACAAGATTTTTTATGGAAGACTTTGTACCTATCAAATATTTACAAAATGTGTGCCCCTATCACTAGTAATTTCCAGTGGGCAACCAAATCTTGAGAAAATACGAGAATTTGGCTACTGTTAAAGCCGTGCAGTCCACAGTAGCTTTAGCCTCTATCCATTTAGTGGCATAACATGTGGCCATCAAAATATACTTTTTACCTCCAGGTTGACCAGTTGGACTAATTGGTCCTATGAAATCAAGACCCCATCGTTCAAATGGAAGCCATCCGGTAGATATGACTAATGGTTAGAAATTCAATCTGGTTGGCGCGGGAGCACACCTCTGGCAGATGTGGCATTCTTTAGCAAACTTGATTGCATCCTCGAAAATGTGAGGCCACCATAGACCTTTGTGGATGATTCTATGAGCCAATTCTTCCCCGCTTAGATGTCCTTCACTGTGTGCAGCCTCTAGCAGAAGATTTACCTCCTCTGGATAGACACACCTTCTCAATATATCATCCTGACAGTATTTATATAAATTTCTATTTATAAAAGAATATGCTTTGGTTTTGAGGAGCAATCTTCTCTTTTCTACAGGTGTCAAGTGTTCTGGGATCTATCCAGTAGTAAGAACATGGAGAATTTCATCATACCAACCAGTCCGAATTGCTACAAGAAAAAGATTGCTATCCACCAATTCATCATTAATACATGTTGCCTTTTCGCTCATTGCCGTCCTGGACACTTGATCTGCCATGTAGTGCTCCTTTCCTGCCTTAATATGAATATCAAAATTAAATTCTTGAAATAAGAGTAACCATCTCCAAATCCTTCCAGCTACTCTAGGTTTGTTTATCAAATACTTGAAAGGTTGATGATCAGAGATAACAATGAAATGTACACCAAGGAGATAATGTCGAAACTTCTGAAGAGCAAATACGATAGCCAAACCTTCTCTTTCCGTTGTACTGTAATTCCTTTCAACTTGGTTGAGTAGTCTGCTGGCATAAGAGATAGGTCTATCCACTTTGTGAGATGATGGTTGAGCTAAAACTGCACCAACAACATGAAGACTAGCATCTGTATGCACATGAAATTCCAATGACCAATTAGGAACACTTAAAAGTGGAGCAGTACATAGCCTCAATTTTAGTTCACAAAATGCTTTGTCAGCTTCAGCACTCCATGAAAAAGGGATCCTTTTACTAGTAAGCCTTGACAAGGGCTTAGCAATTTCTGAATACATCCTAATGAATCTTCTGTGATACCCCGCATGGCCCAAGAAACTTTGCACTTCCTTTGGGCTTTGTGGAATTGGCATGGAAAGAATAGCTGTAACCTTTGCACGATCAACAGTTATACCTTCAGCAGATACTATGTGACCAAGAAGAGTACCCTTGGTGACCAAAAAGTGACATTTATGAGGATTCAATTTCAAACCTGTTTTGAGACATTGCTCAAAAATTTCTTTTAGATTTTCCAAATGGTCATGGAAATCTTGAACTGCTGCTCTTTTATGTGTACCTGAAAATACTGAAAAGGCATCCATGAAAATGCGTAGAAATGTTGTTAACCATTTGCCCAATATCAGATACATCGTTCTATTAAATGAAGTTGGTGCATTCTTCAAACAAAAATCCATTCGAGTATACACATAAGTGCCCTAGGGAGTGACAAAGGCTGTTTTGTCCCTATCATCAGGATGAATTACTATCTGATTGTAGCCACTAAACCCATCCAAGAAACTATACAAAGTGTGACCAGCTACTTCCTCAAGCACTTGCTTTGTGAAGGGCTGAGGAAATCCATCTTGAATAGTCACTTTATTCAAATCACGGAAATCAACACATACTCTTATTTTTCCACTATTTTTCTTGGGCACAATAACCATAGAAGAAAGCCACCTGGAATGTTCTACTGGCACAATTATACCTGCTTCTTCTAGTTTTGTAATCTCTGCTTTTACCGCCTCTGCATACTTTTGATTGAGTCGATATGGCCTACTTCTTACAGGTGCGGCTCCCTCAACTAAGGGTATCCGATGTAACCCAAGCTCTTCTGGTATCCCTGTTAGATCTTTGTAGGACCATGCGAAGACACTTTTGTAAGTAAAAAGCAAAGAAGTTACCTTTTGTAGCAAAGGAGGATAATGCCACAACCAGGATGCCAAATGGACTACTTGAGGGTTCTCTTCATCCCCTAAATTTACTTCTTGAACCAATGTTTCAGGACTACTCTTGCTTGAGAAATCATCTCCACTATATGCAGGAGTGGATTTTAATTTATATTATGCAACATGTTCTTCCATCCATCCTTGAGGTATATCTGCAAAAGGAAGATATTCTCTACTCTTAGGTTCATAACCTTCCACCTCTGATACTTTTAAATTGGTTGCCTCTTCGAAGCTTGTATTTTCCTTCAATTGCTCATTCTCCAACACCTTGTGGTCTTCATTGCCCTTTTCTGTAATTACCTTATCTGCAACTTCTTCCTCAATTTCATTGATCTCCACTGTGCAACACTCTGCACTTCCCATCATCCAATTTAACAATGTATCATCTTCTTGGGGTAGAGAGGGCATTACCTGAGTGTCCACAGTATATCCAGTAGTTTTCCCTGAGTCAAATCCTTCCTCCAAGTGTAGTTGTAGTTGGCTATTGGTGCTTGTTGAAATCCATACTTTATTTTTTCCCCAATCTTGCAAAGCTTTCGCTTGTCTCAGCGAGGGTCTCCCCAGGAGTAAAGGGTAAGAAGTCTCCTGTGGAAGTGCAATAACAACAAAATGTAGAACAAAGTGGCAGCCCTATACTACCATCAATACCTTTTCAATGATGCCAAGAGGCGCAACCCGATGTTGATCTGCTAGTGTAAGTGTAAATGGTGCCATTTTAGTGGGGTTCAAATTCAGTTTCTTCATTGTAAAATCCGGCATCAAATTGATACCAGAGCCTCCATCTATGATAACACCTGTGAGAGTTTCATGCTTTATACAAACAGATAATCTTGAGCTTTGGTAGTCTGTGAAGGGTGCAGGAGGAAAATCAACCATGAAACCATCTATACTAGGTGATTGGACCAAGTGAGCAGAGTGTATAATCTTCAGTAAGTCACTTCTTATTATTGAATCCATCCTTATAAGTTCATATAAACTAACCTTGTGATGAATACCTTTCAAGATCTGCTCAATGTCTACCTTATGAACATCTTCTTTCAAACTTGTTGATTGGTCCCTCATAGTAGTAGCCATCTTTTCATAAGCTCCTTCAATTTCTACTTGGTCCTTCCATCCAGACTTCTTTTCTTCCTCTTTATCCTGAAATCCTTGTTGTTCCTCCCTATGGATTGCTGCTGCTTGTCTAGCTCTAGTCATCATGGGCATTGCAGAGGATGAATCAACATAAGACTGAGTGGTTTTCCCTTCTTCATGTGGAGAGACTGCAATCATGTGGATTGGAGCAGGACGACCTCTTGGGAAATCTTTGGTATAATGATCCTTTGCCTCTGGACAATGTTGACAAGGAGGTGCATCTTCTGGAAGAGAGCACCTATTTTGCATGTGGCCGTACTCACCACAACGATAGCACATCAAAGGTCTATTATATCTAGGCTTTGCAGGCCGATTCTCCTGTCTATTTGATGTATTTGAAGTACTAGCATAATATGAATCCAAATTTTGAGGGTTACCTCTCTGCTGTGTACCCTTGAGGTAGTAGCAATCCCTTGCTTCATGACGGTCCTTTCCACAAAATTGACAGCTTACCTTAACAAGGCAATTAGCATTGGAATGTCCATTGTTGTTACACATTGTACACCAAATTTGTCTCCTTATATCTTGTGTGGTCTTCAAATCTTCTAACTCTCGACGAAGTTGGGCTACTTCATCATGAGTGCGTCGCAGTGGTGGCAAGACCTTCTCTTCTTGTTGATTTTGTTGCATCTTCAATGCTTCCAGTTCCCTTCTCAGTTGCTCAATCGGATCCAGGCCTGCAGCATACTTTGGTTGTGTATCCCCTTCAAAATGTTGCCTTGCTTCTTCAATGCGTGATGCCGCTGCAACAAAATCATTGAGGGTCGCATCCAATCTAAGAGACTCACGAAGCTTCTGCTGAGATGACCTGGGCAGAGCCTTTTCAATCCACCTTTTAACCAAGAAGTCACCAGGAGCGTGTGGTAGACGTGCAACAAGTGCTTTTGTTCTAGTGTGAAGTTCATGAAAAGATTCACCTGGCCTTAGCTTCAAATTCTCTAGCTGATCTAGAGCTCTTTCCGAAGAATCACTTGGTCTGAATGTTTGTGAGAAAGCCGCCTTCAGAGCCTCCCAAGTAGTAAAATAGCCATCTGCATATTGACTATACCATTTATCTGCAAGACCCTCCAATGTGGATGGAAAAAGTGCCAACATTGCATCCTCTCTATTCTGCAGACCTCGTCCACGGCATAAAGAGATGAATCTCCTCACATGATCATCAGCATCCTCATAAGCTTGTCCCCTGAAGGTAGGGAATTGGATGTTTAATTTGGAGAGTAAATGAGAGAGATCCTCCATTTGTACTGGTGTTTCTTCGGACGTATCTGAGGAGAAGTCTAGAGTTCTCCTATACCTCTCTTTTGACAATGGTGTCGCACCCAAATCAATAGATAAATTTAGGGAAGGCAGAGGGAAGGTAGACTCACTAGCCGTGGTTATTGCTAACTTGTTAAGGCTCCTCCGAACACGACTAGACTCCTTATCTGCCCGTGTATGGGTCACGTACCTACTTGCAAATGTAATAGGGCAAAATACTTCTCACAGAAATGCAAAGGTCCCACTAGGCGTGCCAAACTATAAAGGAGGTACTGGGGTATCCACTTTCACTTTTATCAAAAGTAGAGAATAAAGGTTAAAGACATCCAGTACGTCGCCTACTCAAGGGGGTTCTCTTTAGGGAAGTATACCCTTTAACATTTCTATGAGCAGACAGAGGAATTGTACATACTCTAGAAATATTAATCAACGAATGACTACAAGAGGCCATATATTTCTTGATTCGAATCAGATGATTACAAGGTTGGGCAGAGTGATGCTCAAATGTGCAAGCTTAGGGCTAACATGCCACCCTAAAAGTGAATAACCTCAATGCAACAGAGTCTTCCCATCAGCTTAAGGGGCCAATTATATGCAGATTAACCCAAAACAATACAAATGGCAAAGAATTTCTCAATAGAATAGAGCTTAACAGCAACACGCACTTACAGAAAAGAAAACTCCAAGCCACTCTCTTACACTATAGTGCTCATAGCCCTCCACTGAGAAGCCCACCCTCTGTATCCACACTACAGAGTAGCTCCTACAATAGGCTTGAAACCAAAAGTGCAAGAGAGGTCTTCTGCACGTACACGTATCTCAACCAATGTATCTCTAAAATTGTACCTCAAATGAGCACAAATCCATTGTTTTTATAGGCCCCAATAGGCCAAGAGGGTCTTGCCGATTCTTCATGTCCATTGATCACGCGCCAATTAATCACCCAAAATTGGGGGTAGGTCAATTATTCCACTTGATTTGAATTAGATCCACAAAAATAGGTAGTCGCCGTGAATGGTTGGCGGCAACATTTGTTTATCCACTCACTTTTAACAATTCACTTTTACCTCTTCACCTGTCATCTGAGATTCTCATTTTCTGGGAAATTCAATTGAAGCCGATTGGTCCAACTGCTTGTCCTCATGGAAAGGCCCATGAATAGCATCTAGGTCATGCCTTGAATTTGTGAACAGGTCATATCTAAGTGTGATAAAGACTCCCTTCTGAAGATCAAGAAGAGCCTCTGCGTGAAGCTTTTGAGTGTGGCCTTCAGCTTTCACGAACAATGCCTTCATTTACTAGCAAAGAGCCAAGCCGTTCATATGCTTCCATCATCTCATGATCTTCCTCATCTTCATAGCCTATTTGAAGAATTCTGGGTCCATTCACAGAGGAACAGAAGCACTCTTCTCTTTCTTTCTTGGTGATACCGGGCCGTATGTGTGTGGGTGTGTGTGTGTGGGTGTGTGTGTGAGTATGTTTGTGTGTGGTTGTGGGTGTGTGTGTGTATGCAAGGATGTGCATGTGTGTATGTGAAGGAGTGCATGCGTGTGTGTGAGTGTGTGTGTGTATGTCTTTGTGCGTGTGTATGTGTGGGTGCATGCGTGTGTTTGTATATGTGTGTGTGTGAGTGTACGGGGAGGTATGTGTTTGTGTTTGTGTGTATGCGCGGGTGTGTGTGTGTGTGAGTGGGGGTGTGCGTGTGTGAGGGGAGGTGTGTGTGTAAGTGTGCGGGGAGGTGTGAGGGGAGGTGCGAGGGGAGGTGTGAGGGGTGGGTTGCGGGTGAGTGTACGGGCGTGTGTGTGTGTGTGAGTGAACGGGTAGGTATGTGTTTGTGTTCGTGTGTATGCGCGGGTGTGTGTGTGTGAGTGGGGGTGTGCGTGTGTGAGGGGAGGTGTGTGTGTAAGTGTGCGGGGAGGTGTGAGGGGAGGTGCGAGGGGAGGTGTGAGGGTTGGGTTGCATGTGAGTGTGCGGGTGTGTGTGTGTGTGAGTGGGGGTGTGCGTGTGTGAGGGGAGGTGTGTGTGTAAGTGTGCGGGGAGGTGTGAGGGGAGGTGCGAGGGGAGGTGTGAGGGGTGGGTTGCGGGTGAGTGTGCGGGTGTGAGGGGAGGTGTGAGGGGAGGTGTGAGGGGTGGGTTGCGGGTGAGTGTGCGGGTGTGAGGGGAGGTGTGAGGGGTGGGTTGCGGGTGAGGGGGCGGGGGGTGGCGGGTGTGCGGGCGGGTAGAGGCGGGGAGGCGGGGAGGCGGGGTGGGGCACCGGGGGATGCGGGGTGGAGCAGCGGGGGGGGGGGGGTGCGGGGCTGCGGGCGGAGAGAGGCGGGGAGGCGGGGTGGGGCAGTGGGGGATGCGGGTTGGAGCAGCGGGGGATGCGGGGAGGGATCGACGGGGGTGGCGGGGGAGGAGAGAGAAGGAGGGGAGGGGGAGAGAGAGAGAGAGAGAGAGAGAGAGAGAGAGAGAGAGAGAGAGAGAGAGAGAGAGAGAGAGAGAGAGAGAGAGAGAGAGAGAGAGAGAGAGAGAGGGAGAGGGGGGGTCACGCGGGGTAACAGAGAGAGAGAGAGAGAGAGAGAGAGAGAGAGAGAGAGAGAGAGAGAGAGAGAGAGAGAGAGAGAGAGAGAGAGAGAGAGAGAGAGAGAGAGAGAGAGAGAGAGAGAGAGAGAGAGAGAGAAAGAGAGAGAGAGAGGGGAAGAGAGAGAGAAAAAGAGAGAGAGAGTGAGAGAGAAAGAGAGAGTGAGGGACCGAGAGAGAGAGAGGGAAAGATAGTGAGAGGGGAGAGAGAGAGAGAGAGGGGAAGAGAGAGAGAGTGAGAGAGGTCAAAAGAGAGAGGGAAATAGAGAGAGAGAGAGAGAGAGAGAGAGAGAGAGAGAGAGAGAGAGAGAGAGAGAGAGAGAGAGAAAGCTTTTAGAAGCTGAACAGAAGGCACTTGGTGTCCGAGAAGGCTGAGTTTAGCAGTAACAAAAGGCAAAGGCCTAATCCAGCAGAGAGATAATTTAAAGCAGCTACTGGCAGAGAAATCGGCAGAAATGGAAGCTATGGCATCATCATATCAACAAGAGATCCATGCCAAGATGATGGCTTTAAATGAAGCTGAACAAAAGGCAATGCTTAACCTTGAGGTAGGAGAGCGTGTTGAGGCTCTAGAGTCAGAACTATCATACATACGGAACTCAGCCAATGCTTTACGTGCGTCTTTTCTGCAAGAGGATGCTGCTCTTCAGAAAATTGAAGAGCTATTAGAGGATGCAGGCCTCCTAGAAGAGTTTCAAATGAAAGATACTTGCGAAAAGGTTGAGTGGGTGATTCTCAATCAAACAAAAGAGAGAGAGAGAAAAACGGAGGGGCACTACAAGTAGCTAAAAAGTACCACTTTTATGTCATTCTATGTTGGGAGACAAGTCAATGCTAGAATCGTCTTGAATCGGAAGGACTATCCAAGAACCAAAACAACTACATAAAAGGAACATTAGGCGTTTCCTTACATTTCGATCACTTGAAAAGAAAGATTCAAATGTTGGGAAAATTTAGAAGATCTTAATAGCATTAGTAGCTCAACCAGAAGACTATCGAACAAAGTAGATAAAATATAAAGACAAAACTCTTGGCTGACCAAAAAGCATTTTAACAATCGCTAAAAGATAAGTCTTTATAAAGACTGATACCATAAAAAAATATAAATACAAGTAATTGGAGGTTTAAAGTCGACATAAGCAAGAAGAACTACTTAAACTTTGTAAAGATTTTTCTTCCGTTTTAAGAAGTAATAAAATGATTTATAGGTCTAGATGTTAACATACGATCCAATTATGGATACCTAGGAAAACTCTTCTACATTCTTTGAGATTCCATTTTCATTCTTTTGCACTCGAAATTATAGGATTCGAGATTTATTTCCTATATTCCCCTCATGCAAATGCATGCTTCGAAGTTCAAGTTCTATTTCAGCTCTTCATATGGGGAATGTTGGACCTTTATTCAACCTAACTCCCTCAATTAAGTGCATTGTTTTGAATTCCAATCTCTATTCCACATTTTCATGGTTTTGATTGGTGTTGAAATCCTCCATCTTAACCTCTTTGGCATGTAATCTCCCTCCAATGAAAATGGTGGTTTATATTGATTTGTTTCGACCTAGCATGAAGCATGATACTTTATGCTTGGTACGTACTACTAAGATTTATGACATTAGATGGTAGCTTTCATAATCCATAGATTGATATGATTGAACAATTTATTTATCCGCAAAGTTTTCCATGAAAACTAAAATAAGAATTTATTTCTAGCTCCACATGAAATCAGTGCCGAGCAAAGGTTTCACCTTTGAGCTGAAGGAGATAGATTCGATGCCTCGTGTAAGCACACAACCAGTAATACCCATGTTACAAATCAATTAAGGCAGCTTAGTGAGATCTAGAGTATGTCTTTATTTGAAAGAAATATTTCAAGGATTAGATAAACCTTTAGCTGACTTGGGCTATTATATCTTGAATTGTACGATCAATCACATTACCTAAGGTATTCACAAACATGACTTGCTTGTGATAAAAAGTAATGGCTTTGGGTGAGAGAAAATGCATTAAAATTTTTGGTAAAAAGAGTATATTAGATAAAGCTTTGCATTTTATTTTATCATCTATGATCTAGAATTTCCCATTTAATTAGATCAAGAGAGCTGTCATTTTCTCCTAGGTAGACTTTTTGTTTGTGTTCTTCTATATCCTAAAAGGATTCTCAATCCATGCAAATGTAGGAGGTAGTCGGGCTATCGAATCTCCATTCGTGGAATGAGCTAGAAGTAGGCAAGGAATTTAATTTGTTTGGGATGAACAAATGTGTTTTAGAGTGAGCTTGTCCTATCACATAAGTAAAGTACCTAAGTGAACTTGCAAGATCACCTCACTACAAAAGAGTATATACACACACACACAGACAAACACACACACACACACACATATATATATACATATATATATATATATATATATATATATATATATATATATATATATATATATATATATATATATATATATATATATATATATGTGTGTGTATGTATGTATGTATATATATATATATATATATATATATATATATATATATATATATATATATATATATATATATATATATACATACACATATATATATATATATATATATATATATATATATATATATATATATATGTGTATATATGTATATATATATATATATATATATATATATATATATATATATATATATATATATATATATATATATATATATATATATATATATATATATATATATATATATATATATATATATATATATATATACACATATATAGGCGAAGTGCGAATCCATGTAGTTCTACATGTGGACACTTCTATATTTCTTTTTATCATTGGTTTTTTAGTTATTAGATACTCTTATCTCTCAAAGTTTTCTCCATGCTTATGTTCAATCTCTGCTTACTTTGAGAAACGGTTCGAGAAGTGAGTAGTCATGTGTGTGTAGGCTTAGTGAAGGTTATGATTTGTTGTTCTTGGAGGTATTGGTTCTCATAGTAGGATTGACAATTTTTAATGACACAATGTGCATTAGCAATGGCATAATACTGGAAAAGAGGAGCATCAAGCTCATCTATTTGGTACTTGTGAAGGGCAGATGCAAAATGTACCATCATTTCTCATTTCTCTTCTATCAAAGGGATCTAGGAGAGTGCATGAGAGTACATCGTGTCAGAGTTTAGCACTCAGATCAAGAGTTTTGAAAAAAGGAACATTATCAGCCATGACGATTTAGAACATCTTGCTGTCTCATGTAATCCAAAATGAAAATTTTCCAACTTAGGACACTTTCTCAAATGAATCTAGCTAAAAGTTCTTGGGAATTTTGTATCTAGTGAGCAATTCCTAACTTCTCTGTTCTAGAGTATACTGAACTTTAGAAATTCATAAGATTTATGCTAGATAACCTGAAGCAAATGTAAATGAATAAGTCAATTTAGACTTATCATCTTTTGAAGATTCAAAGGGTTTTTGTATAGAACATCCATCTAGGATGTTGAATTTAGTTATCTTGTTCCAACCGGCTAACCCTCAAGTTTCCCAAAAATGTAGAGATACCATATTCAAGTCAATTCCAAAAGATTCAAAAAGTCGAAAGGGATAACTAAAGTTCTATACAACCAATTTAAACTTCAAAGATACATAAACTTGTGACAAATCAAACTCTAGATGACTCAAAACTTTAACTATTCAAGATCTTTGTCAACATGTTATTGAAGCAATTTATCTATCTTTAAGAGAAATAAACGGGATTCTCAAAAACATTCTTGGATTAAAGCTAAACACCATCTACCCACAAGATACTAGTGTGATATCCAACATTAGTACGTTGTCGGAAGAATTTCTCCACTCATAATTACATTTAAAAAACTATAAGCTCCTTAACAAACCTGGTGATCTCTAAAGCTCTCAAAATATGTTCCATGTGATTTTTCGATCTCTTTCTTTAATACCTGTCAGTGAACAGAAAAAGGATTATCCAATTGGCCCCTCCATATGAACGTTCATTTGAACCCTCCATTTATAACCTTTCTTAATAACCTATGTAAGCACTATGAATGATTTTACATGTGAATCATATATGCATATGTATACGTATATGCATACATGTGAGGTATTGCATGACGTTACCGTATGTATATATGTCTTTCTGTGTTTATGTGCATCTAAATATGTGCACATATGTACGTGTGTGTGACTACTAAGTAGGTTAACTATAAGAGGCTAGTGTATGTTAGTGGGCATGAGAAAAGGGGGTGAGTGTGTGTGGTTTTTTTTATGTGAAGTGTGTGAGTTTGCATGCGAATGTGTGAGTTACGTGAGTAGTGCGTGTGCATGCCTATATGTATATATGTGGGTCGTGTGTGTGTTTGGGGGAGCCTTCTTCTTGCAGGTACGAACGCACAGAGAGAGAGATAGAGAGAGAGAGAAAGAGAGGAGGTAATGTTTTCTATTGCTGACATTGGTGGCACTCGGGGCATTGCAGAGATTGAATACACAACATCTCATAACGGATCAGGACATTTTAGTGCGCACGTACAGGAGCTCAAGTGCACGCGAAAGCAGCCCCACCAGCACTGAAGTCAAAAATTGGGCGATTTTGATTGCGGGATTATCTAGCTAGTGGAACTATCGATATCAGGCAAATGTGTGCCACGCTTACCACGTATTGACGAATGGGGTCATGTAGAAAACTCTCGGTGATCTGATGAACTTTGTGATTCTATCAGAGTTAAATGGGAAAATAACACGTCAGGAATAGACCATCGCTACAGCTTACAGATAAGATTTTTCTTATGTTTTCGTCTCGATTAGATGGCGTATGTCCAATCAATGTCATGTCTCAGTTTTGATATAAGCATACACCATTGATGTATATTCATTCCGTAAATTTGTTTTTGTAATCTATTTAAATATGTTTCAGATCAGTATTCGATCAATTTTTTACTTTTGAGGATATACAATCTCTGTTCTTTTTTATGTGTTACAAGTGTTTCCAATGCTTATTCTCGAACTTTTCTGCCTGTTTTCGTCCAGATGTAGTGTTGTTTTTATTTATTCAATTCTGGCGATTCAATACACGTGACATTTCAATGTTATTGTCTAAAAGTGCAATGCTTGAGTCACAGTACGCTAACATGTAATAAAGTGATAGGTGGGAGATGGTTGAACCACACACTTGATAGGTAGGAGATGGTTGAACTACACCCTCAGAGGGAGGATCAGGAAGTTATCCTTAACCGTGGCTTTTGGGGCAAGTGGTTAGCTCATAACATTCCTAACCAAGAGGTTGTGAGTTCAATTCCTTACATTGGTATTAGAGCTTAGGAAGTAGGCCTGGAGAAGGTGGAATGATCCAATGGCCTCTAAAAAAGGCGGTTGGGCACTCTATCATGTGAAAGGGTAGAAATTGTGGAGGCGGCGCTTTGAGCATTGGACCCAACAAAGAATCAAGTGTATCT
Source organism: Ceratopteris richardii (assembly GCA_020310875.1). Taxonomy (NCBI): domain Eukaryota; kingdom Viridiplantae; phylum Streptophyta; class Polypodiopsida; order Polypodiales; family Pteridaceae; genus Ceratopteris; species Ceratopteris richardii. Next base: position 123,738,067 of record CM035430.1, on the reverse strand, counting down.
CTCAATCCGTAAGTCAGATTGAGGCATATAAGATAGCATGGGAACAAACTTTCCAAATCTAGTGAGCTAGCTTGGAAGTGTGAAGTCCTTGGGAAACCTTGGGTGGCACTTAACTGAGGGTTCAAGATACCAAACATGGGTGAGAACAAGGTTCAAGACTGAGGTTGAGAACAAGGGCTCAAGACACCAAGGTTGCAAACAAGAAGGTTCAAGACACCAAGGTTGAGAGCAAGGGTTGAAGAGACCAAGGTTGCAAACAAGGTTCAAGAAATTATGTGAGGTTGAGGACATCAATTCAAGGGTACCTAAGGAGTTCAAGGGGCCGATCATCAAGGCTAGAGGGATACAAGAGTAGATCGTTGAGGACAATGATCGGCCAAGGGGGGAAGAATGTAATAAAGTTATAGGTGGGAGATGGTTGAACCACACACTTGATAGGTAGGAGATGGTTGAACTACACCCTAAGAGGGAGGATTAAGAAGTAATCCTAAACCATGGCTTTTGGGGCAAGTGGTTAGCCCATCACATTCCTAACCAAGAGGTTGTGAGCTCAATTCCTTACATAACATACCATATAGATTCTGATGGACGTAGAATATCCTCCTCGAGTGGTAACTTCAAAACGTTTCCATGATCTAGAATTTTTCTGAATAACACACCTATAGGGTGATCATTGCGAGGAAATTCCAATATCAAATCCAGCGGGGTAACACAAACAGAAGTGATTGTTTCCATGAAAGATAGTTGAAACACATGAAATCTCATGCGAATGATTTAATCATTGCTTCCCATAGAATGCCCAACGCTTGCAAAGCATTCAAATGCTTCTCTCACTCTAGTACTTAAACACATGTGCATAAGATTAAATGCATTGAAAGTTGATTCCAAAAGAAGTTTTTTGATCATATATGAAGAATGGGTTTTTCTTCCTCTATTCTTGACATAAGACAAGCTTGCGATCTAATCATTTCTCTTGGGATTTTTTTTTTCTATTTCCATCACTTTTGCTTGCTCGAGGCACTGATCCATCAATCGAGTCCTTCACCTCTGACATCTTGAATCTAACATGAAGTCCTTCACTGTCGTTATTGGAATAGCGACAATTGAACTGATCCATCAATCGAGTCCTTCACCTCTGACATCTTGAATCTAACATGAAGTTCCATGGTACGATGACTAAGGTGATCTCTTTTCCCATGTTGCACATGCATTTTGACAATGGTTATGAGCAATGTAGAAGCTTCATCATCCTTCAAACAGTTTCTCGATTGCAATCATAAGAACCCCTTGATCTTGAGTGCTAGCTGACTTCACTTGAGTGCCTCCAGGATGTCTTACAAGTGGCTAAACGTTCTCATTTCTACCCTTTCCATCAACAAAATGAAGGAGCTACATTTGCACACTCAGCATATGCTTAGAGTTTCTTGTAAGTAGGCTTTGAAATAACAAAAATGCATATGCCAAGCAAGATATATGTACTTTACGTTCTTGTGTATTTTCATTATAAGCATATAAAAAGAACCTTTTCACATACATATTTCCCTATTTTTCAACTTTGTTTTATATATTTTTGCATACATTCATAGAAAGCACACAAAGAGATACCTCACGAGAAGGGGAGGTAGAAACAATTTTTCATGAACTACATTCTTACATTTTTGTTCTATCAAATTTATCTGAATTAAAATTAAATGACATTACATCACAGTTTCACTACAACATATCGAGGGTATGCCGAGGCTGCTGGTGTCGCTGTGGGTATGGGTGTCGGAAACATAACGTCGGTATAGTCGTCGGTATGCGTGTCGGTATGAGCATCGGTATGAGCGTCAGTATAATTGTAGGTAATACCGATGCTCATATCGATGCTTATACTAACACCTTTACTTGGTGTACCGACGCCCATACCGACGACTCTATTGGGCGTACCGATGCCCATACCGACGACCATATCTGCACAAATGTTTTTGGGCAAAGTGTGTTGTCTTTTGTTACATCATGATGTTGTTTAGCAAAATACAATACACTCTGCCCAACTTTAAACCGAGTACATGTGTTATGTACTCTAATGGCAACCAAACCGATCAAGTGAACACAAGTGGATGAAGACTTGCACTGATCAGTACACAGATATGAAGACTTGCTGTATGGGAAAGAGCACGAAAATACCCCCAACTCACATTGAATGACAAAACCAAGCTACTTCTTCACACTAAAGTGCTATTAGCCCTCCACTGGGAAGCCCACACTCTGTATCCTCACTAGAGAGTGACTTCCTACAGTAGGCTTGTAGCCATAGAGTGCAAAGAGAGGACCAAAAGAGATGCTAGAAATAAGCCCCGTATGTCTATCCCCAGTGAGTACTACTCCATTCCTTTTAGAGGCTCCAATAGGCCAAGAGGGCCTTGCTGATTTCCCACGTTCACTGAATATGCGTCGATTGATTGCCCCTATATTGAAGGGGTAGATCAAATATGGTACTGGCCTCCACTTTTGAATTAGATCCTCTAAAATCGGCATTCATCACAAATGGTTGGCGGCAACAGTCCTTTATCCACTTACACTTTTACCACTTATACTTTTACTGTCACTTTTGAATGCAAGCTAAAGTCTCTTTCTTAACCAAACAATTCACTTGGATTGGATGTCTCAATTGATTTATGAGCTCCTAAGTAAAGATTGAAGGATCCTCATTACGTGCCACCCATGATATTGTAATGACCCTCAGAAGCACACATAATTCTTGTAGTAGCGTTTGATCATCTAACCATGAAAGAAATCTTCTACTGATGTCATAGAACCTCTAGCATCATCTTTTGCATATTCTTACATATTCAGTGCTGGAAGGGAGTGAGTGGTGTGGGTGGTGTGGGTGGTATCCTTGTTTTTGACTTTGCATCTGAAATAGGCATCATTCCCTCTTCCTATTTCTGTCAAACTGTTCATTACCTGTGATACTCTCTCAAAGTCAATGAAAAAGATAGGCTCCTCCAATATCCTGTGCAGCCCTACTGCCTTCCATCTTTTCATGTTGACTGCCACTCTTTGGAACCTGTAGAACTCCTGGCACAACATTGTATACTTGTATCCCCCTACCCCCACCGTGAATATGTGCTGGCCAATTATGTTTAGGGTCTCCTTAAGTTCCTTCACCACTTTCTCAGCTTCTCGAACTTCTGATTCTTCCTCTGACTCCAAGTCCACCTGTTCCTCCACAGCTTCACTATCCAGAAACCAATGGCCTCTTGATAGCACAACTGATTCTGCCTTGAAGTCATGAATTGGCAGCTCCTTAGTGTTCACCATTTTCTGAGGAAAAAAAAAAAGAAAAACTATACCCACATAAGTTGCAAGAAATCAAAGAGTAATATGTTTTCAGAAGTCATATCATAAGACTGAGAAATCCAAAATAAACTTCATTTTTTCTCCAGAAAAGACTCAACAAGTGATCATCACAAGTGTAGCAAGATATCTAGTGCAGTCCCTTTTCCTAACTATTCTTTTGGAAAGATAAATCATGTATCAAATGATAGAAAACAAAATACTAACAAAAAAAAATTAACTAAAGAACTAACTATCAATAAATAAAAACATAAAAAATAAATAAATCTCCACTATTCTTCTCCTTAGATCTTGCTTTGTGACATATGATTTTTGTAAAAAACAAGAGAAAGTAAACAATTTTTTCACAATTTCTCATTCTCTTTTTTTCAACAGATTTTCTTTTCTCTCCTTTTCAGCAATGATTTTTTTTTTAAAATACTTTTTTCCCTTTCTTTTCTTTTTTCATTTTCATTTTTTTTTCATAATAATTTTTTCTATCTTTCCTTCGTATTTTTTTCAAAATTTCTTTGATTTTCTAGATATAGTTCAAATCCGGATGATCTTTCTTCCACTGAAACAATTCTGATTTTTTAACCCAGTATTTCCTGACTCCAATTGGTATGTTTCCCAGCAACCAATCATTCCCTTTGGATAAGTATTTTGTAGGAGCTTTTGGTCTCCATATCCATTTTGTCCTTGATTCCTGTTTTAATGAGTAGCCCTGTTGTAGACTTTGAGTCCATGTGCTTTTTGCTCTGATGCTTTGATTCCTTGAACCTTGCCATGATTGCCATCTTCTTCTTATCTCACCACCCTTCTTTCTTCCTCCAATCCTTTGCTGATTTGGATCATATGAAGCTTGATTATTAAGCATTTGTATTGGTAATGTCTGTGTATCCTCAAGTGCAAAAGTGAATCCTTCCAAGTGTATATCATGCACATCTGATTGAATTTCCTGTTTTTCATTACTCAATAGAAATATTAAAAAACTTTTGTCATTTATGTTCAATTTAAGCTTCATTTTTTCAAAATCCAAGATCACTTTACCTTGTTGAAGCCATGGTTGACCTAAAATCACTTTTTCAGTCATCAAATTATCTGGCCATTCTTCACACTCTATTGTCATATATTCTTCATTAAATTTTACTTCAATAGTCAGTGAAGACATGCTCTGTACTACTTGACCTTCCAAAGTTTTGATTAGGGTTCTACTTTCTTTCCTTTTTATGTTGAATTTACTTACCAGGGCTGAACTAATCAGATTTACTTATGCTCCAAAATCTATCAAAACCCTAATGTTTTCATTTTGAAAATCCATTATCATCACAGGGACATGTTCCTTTGGTTTGAGAGGAGATGCACATAGACAGACTTCCCTAAGCTCATTGATTTTTCTTATCCTTTCCATAGCTTCCTGTTGAGCTTCTTTTCTGATATCTTCCTCTTCTCTTTTCCTATTTTGGGCTTGTTGCAACCTTCTCCATTCATCAACAGTTAATGGGCAATCATATCTCTTAACTCTACATCCACTTATAAAGTTTGGCATGACTTCTCCTTCTATGTTAGCTAGTTGAATGGCTCCACTGTTGCTTATTTGATGTATAATATATGGTCCATGTCCTTTTTTTTGGAACTTTTTCTGATGTTCTCTGATTGTGTAAGCCAGCACTAGATCTCCTACCTGTAGATCTTTCTCTTTTATGTGAACATCATGATAAGCTTTTTGTCTTTTCTTGTCCACATATAAACTCATAATGGCTTGGAGTCTAGATGCTCCCAACTTTTCCAATTCTATCACTCTTTCTGATAGTTCATGTCCAGTCCAATTATAGTGACTTCCTACTTTTAACGTTGGAATAAGGAATTCCATAGGTAAAATTGCATTTTGTCCATATACTAGATTGAATGGTGTGCTCCCTATTGCAGTTTTGTAAGCCACTCTATAAGCCCATAGGACATGATTAAGTTGTAGATCCCAATCATTTTTGTTTGTGTTTACTAATTTTGATAGTACAGTACAAAGTACTTTATTAGTGCTTTCTGCTAGTCCATTGGCTTGTGGGTGATATGGGGCTGATTTTCTATGACTGATCAAGAAATATTCAGTGATGTTTTCTATGATCTGGTTTATTAAAATGGGTCCCCCTATCACTTATTAGTTCAATTGGAAGTCCAAATCTGGTGATAATGTTTTCATATAGGAATCTGGCAGTAGTATTAGCATCATTTCTCTTTGTGGCTTTGGCCTGAGCCCACTTTGTCAGGTAGTCTGTAGCCACTATGATGTATTCAGCATGGGATTGTTTTGCTGGAGGATGTATAGGTCCAATGAAATCCAATCCCCATTTACTAAAGGCCGTGGCTGAAATTAATGGAACCAATGGCATGTCATTTCTTCTGTTTGGTTGACTTACCCTTTGACAGATATCACATTTTTTTACATAAGTTCTTGCATCAAGGAATAGCGTTGGCCACCAAAAGCCAGAATATAAAATGAGTTTGGCAGTTCTATCACTTGAGAAGTGTCCTCCTGCCACTCCAGAGTGTGCCATTTCCAACATTTCCACATATTTATTCTTAGGAACACAAATTCTTAGGTATCCATCCATTCCTCTTTTATACAATTGTTCCCCTATCAATTGATATTCCTTAGAGATTACTTGTAAGTTTTTTGATTCTGTACCAGTTTTCACTTGTTTTCCTTTCTCCTTCCTTCTCAACTCTCCAATGATATTCTCACTCCAATCTGGATTTTTCTGGAACCAATATAGAGTAATGAATTCTGAGTCATGTAATGTTTGGCACTTCTTGCAATTGGCAATGTATTTCGATACATCTTGAATTTTATTAGGCCAATGTACCCCCATCCTATTGAGATTACTTAGGGTGACTACCCTAGAAGCATGAGTGCAAGGGTTCCAATGATGAGCTCTCCTCAGGTATTCTTGTTGCTCCTCCTCAGGAGTGCAATATTCTAATATACGAGTATGGTTGAGATGGTATAAATGCCCAGCTAGTAACATGAAGTTTCTGCTTTGCAAAACTAGGTGTGCATTATTCCTAATTGTTCTACAAGGTCCCATGGTTAATAATGGTACTAAAGTCATGTCCCACTCAGGAACACTTTCTACCTTAAAGAGATAAGTGTCTGGCAGATTGTCATCTAAAGGTGAACTGGGTTCTTTAGACTAGACTCGAGATAAATGATCTGCCCTTAAGTGTGTTTTCCCTTGTCTGAGCACTACTTCAAACTCAAATTCCATTAGCAATAAAAACCATCTGACTATTCTCCCAGTGTGACAAGGTTTATTTACCAAGTATAACAAAGCTTGATGGTCTACAAAGAACTTAAACTTGTTGGCCAAAAGGTAATGTCTGTATTTTTCTACAGCAAATACCATGCCCAATCCCTCTCTTTTAGTGGTTGTGTAATTTTTCTCTGCTAGATTCAATTGTCTACTAGCATAGGCCACTGGAAAATCTAACTTTCTTCCTTCTATTGGTTGTGCTAACACACATCCCAAAGCATAATTGGAAGCATCCACATGGACATGAAAAATTTTGTCCCATTGAGGTGTTTTCAGAATTGGGGCTGTTACCAAACAAGTTTTAGAGTTTCAAAGGCTTGGTCACACTCCTTGGTCCACTCAAACTTTGTAATTAGGGCATATAAGGGTTTTGCTATGTCAGCAAATTTATGTACAAATTTCCTATAGTACCCACAATGTCCCATAAAAGTTTGAAGTTCTTTTACACTTGTTGGTCTTGAAAGCTCTGTTATGGCCTTTATTTTCTCCTCATCAGTTGAAATTCCATTTTTAGAGACTATATGACCCAGCATTCTTCCTTGTCTCACAAAGAATACACATTTCTCTAGATTTAAGCATACTCTGTAGGTTCTGCATTTCCTGAATATATCTTCTAAGTCATGCAGGTGATCTTGTCTCTTTAATGAAAAAGTACAAAGATCATCTACATAGATTTCCATTACTTTTCTCAAAAACTCTTTGAAGACATAACACATCAATCTCTAAAAAGTTGCTGGAGCATTGGTTAACCCAAAGGGCATAACCCTAAAGGCATAGATTCCCCATTTTGTGGAGAAGGCAGTTTTATGTTGGTCTTCCAATGCTATAGGAACTTGGTTGTACCCTGAAAATCCATCTAAAAAGCTATGAACCTCCTTCCCAGCAACTCTTTCTAGAAGATGATCTGTTATAGGCAGTGGGTAATTATCCCTTATAGTTGCTGCATTTACCTTTTTCAAGTTAATGCATACCCTAAGTTTCCCATTCTTTTTAGGTACCACAACTATAGGAGATATCCATTCTGTATACTCAATTTCATATATAAAATTGACAGCTAATAGCTTGTCAATTTCTTCCTTTATCTTGGCAGAGTATTTATCATTAAATGTGTAATGTCTCTGTTTACTAGGTTTTGCTTCAGGTGTCATAGGAATCTTATGCTCACAGATTTTAGGATCAATACCTTTCAAATATTTGTAGCTATAAGCAAATACATCCCTATATTTTCTTGCCAAGTTTCTTAGTGCCTCTTCTTCTTGAGTTGTCATGTCATCAGCCACTACAATGTGTCTTTCTTCTCCCTCCTCTTGAGTGATCATGATCTTCTTAGTTTCTTCCTCATTGTCATAAGCTTCTCCTTTCTTCTTTTCCCTCTTTGGTTTTCTTCTGAGAAGTAATCTATTCTCCACTTCATAAGTCTTAAAATTTTCTGGTACATGAAATTGTTGGTCTTTGTTCATTTCACTTGTCTTCTTCTCATTTTCCTGATTTTCTTTTGTTTCTTTGTGTTTGTTTTTCTTGTACTTACCTGAAATCTTATCCTTAATAGCATCTTCAGCTTTTACCTCCTCCAAAAATTGTGTTTTTCCTTTTTGTAATATTATTTCTTCTTCTATGTCCTCTTCTGTTCTGGATACCTTTATCATTTGTATTCCAATGTGAAAAATAGCATATCCTTCTTCATTTTGAAATTCCACTCCTACATATTCATCACTGGCTAGATCCATGGTAGCCAAAACTTGATTCCACCCATAGGGCTCAAATTCCTCATCCTTGAATTGTTGCGGTACATAACTCTCATCTTGTAGCCCTCTTTCTTCCACACAATCCTCTCTTCTTAATCTTCTTTTCCTATTGGTCATATTTCTTATCATATTGCACCTCCATACAGATGATTCAGCTTCATCCTGATCCTCCATTTCTGATTCCTCACTCAACTCTTCATTCTGATGAATTTTATACCATTCTTGAGGGGGTATGTCACAATAGTGCCCATTTCTTAGATTTACCTTGGTTATTCTTCCTTTGCTCTGTAGGTATAAGCAATCATTACCCCAATCTTGTACAATTTGCATTTGTCTCATGAATGGTCTTCCTAGGATAATTTCATATGAAGTAGATTGTGGGAATTCAACTATAGCAAAGGTATGTTCTATCTCTATCCCACATATATCCACAATCACTTTTTCCCATATTCCTAGGGGTTTTTCAATGTGTCCATCTGCAAGTTGCAATCTCATTTTTGTGGGTAATAATTCACTTTTTCCCCATTTTTCCCAAGTTTGTTTAGTCATGATGGCCACTCCTGATCCACTATCCAAAATGGCTTTGGCCTAGTTTTTACCAAATTGTATTTTTAAAGTTGAGTTTCCCTCTTCTCCCTCACAATATCCTCCTATCTTGTCAATGGGAATATACCACAACTCCTCTATTTCCTGTAGTTGTGGGTGAAGATTTTCTGGTGTTGTCTCCCATTTTTTCACTTGGTTCTGTAGATGAGGATTTTGTTTTATTAAATCTTCCCATGTGGTGTGATACAGAAATGTGCATCTTTTGTCTATATTCACTTGGAGTGTTACTTGTGGGTTTTCTTCCTTGATACTCTTTCCTCTTGTTTTTGTTGTCTCAGATTCCTCAACTGTTTTTTGAGAATTGTCTTCTTCCCCCATTTTGAGTTGTACTTCGCGAATGATCTGTTTACACTTCTGCATTCTTTCATGTTCTAAGTCTGGCATAGGATAAGCCATTGTATGGTCAGCAGGGCTTGGTCCCTCTTGAATTCTTCCTTTGTATGCTTTTATCAGAGTGTCTAGAATTTTTGAATTTCCTATTTCCAACTGGGTCTGTGTCTTTGAAGAAGAAGTATTGTTTGATTGTTCCCTATTTTTTTCTTCTATATTTTTATTCATTTTATGCTTCCTCTCCCATTTCCCTTTTTGTCTATTTTTCTTCACCTTTGAGTTTGATTCTTCATTTTGTTCCTTAGTTGTTCTTTGTTGTTTTGTTTCTGACCTTGTTACAGCATTTACATCCACTAACTCAATGTCACTCAATTCTTCCTGTTCCATGATATTGACTGCTTTTAGTGGTATGTTATTGGATGTGTTTTGTTGTTTTTGGGGATTTTTTGGGCAATCTTTTATCAAATGCTCCCTGCCACAATCCTTGCAATATGCTCCTTGTATTCTCAATGTAGGAGGTTGTGGACAGTCTCTAATAAAATGATCTTCCCCACACCTATAACAAGTTATCTTTGGTCCTCCTTTGAATTGAGGTTTTTGATTGGACCTGTAATTATTGGTTATATACATGAAAGTGGCAGTGTCCATCTCAATTCTTCCATTTCCCAAGTCTAAGGCTTGTAATTCTGGCTCTCTTGATTCATAATCTTCCCATTCTTCTTGAAATCCCTCATTCCATTGATAATCTTCTTTGTATGGTGACTTTGCTCTTGAATTTCCCTCCTCTACTGGTGTGTATTTGATTGGTACTACATTTGTCGGTATAGGAGGTTGTTGCCCTAGCACAGGTCTTGGTTGCTCACTATACACTGATTCTCTCTGGCTCCCATAGTCTCTCTCCTTTATGGGTTGTTTATTATAGAAGCATTCCTCCCTGGTATGGTTGGTCCACTTCCTCTCTAGTATACAGTATTTGAGTGTCTTTCTGTCTTTCAAATGTGGAGGTTTTTGATATGGGCAATGTTGTATCAGATGACTTTCCCCACAATTATAGCATTTTTTATTTGTGTTTATCCTGGTGTTTATCAAATTGGTTTTAGTACTTACCTCTAGAGCTTTAGCAATGGCATGAGCTAACTCTTCTGTTCGAGGAATTTTGTCTTCATATGATCTAGGTTGATCAAATGCTAACAAATCTTGGCCTCTATTGTCCTCCAAATCTATTGCTTCTTTCACACAAGCTCCTAGATCAGGGCATCTCCTGTAGTACACTAGGGTTCTTAATTGAGCACTTCTCAACCCTTCTATGAATAGGGATACCTGTCTAGCCATGGAAGGGACTTCCTCTTTAGGGCATCTATCAATATATTGCTTAAATCTCCTGGCTGCTTCTCTGACATTTTCATCTTTTTGTTGCTTGAAACTATGTATCAAAGTAGCTGTGCTATGTTTTATCCCAGTTTTTGAGAATTCTCCAATAAAGGCCTCTAGGAAGGATTCAATATCCAGGTACATTTCTTTTCTTAAAGGGATGAACCATGATAATGCTGGTCCGGTTAATTTTAGACCAAATGCCTCAAATTGAACTTTGTAATCTTCCACCTCCTCTGCTCTAATTAATTGCCTAAACTCTGCAGCATGAGCATGGGGGTCTGAATACCCTTCATATTGATTTTTCATACATTTGGCTAGTTGGTATGGTCTAAGCATTCTACCCTGAGGTTGCCAATGGTGTCTTCTTCTGAGTGGAAATTCATTATATCCTTCTGGTTCTTTATCAAAGGGATTTGGTGAAGCATGTGTCCTCCTCCCATGTTGTTGCTCATTATTAGTGTAGTTTTCATGTGGTCTAGGTAAATCTGGTTGTCCCATGTTATGTTCCCAAGGTCCTTTGTCAGCACATTGCCCTAAGTCATTTGAATTTTCTGGGTCTCAGGAGAAGATGTACATACACCCTTGCCTATCCTCATACCTACCATCTTTGAATTGCGCTACAGGTGTTATGTTTAAGGGAACTTCTAAGTTTCTCAATCTAATGAGAATCTTATGCATCCCATCCTGATATACATAGGTGCCAAACCTATTTGTATACATGTACTTGAGGATATTTCTGTAATCCCCAGTTTCAATGGGCTCATTTGTTTCATTTAAATTTTCCATGTTGTTTTCTTGCCCTAGATTTCTTTCTTGAACTTCCCCTATTACTGATTCTGTTTCTTTCCTTCCTAGGTCTTGCTTGGTGAGTGAATTTAGTTTGTTCCCAGACCTAAGGATCATTCAGCTAATTTTCACGATTTTGAACTCAAAATCCTGTTTTTCACGATTTTGTGTTCAAATTTATGATTTTCCACGATTTTATGACTAAAATCGTGTTTTTCACGATTTTGTGCTCAAAATCGTGTTTTTCACGATTTTGTGTACAAAATCGTGTTTTTCACGATTTTATGCCTAAGCTATTGGTTTTTCACGATTTTATGACTAAAATCATGTTTTTCACGATTTTGTGCTCAAAATCGTGTTTTTCACGATTCTATGTACAAAATCGTGTTTTTCACGATTTTGTGCTCAAAATCGTGTTTTTCACGATTCTGTGCTCAAAATCGTGTTTTTCACGATTCTGTGTACAAAATCGTGTTTTTCACGATTCTGTGCTCAAAATCGTGTTTTTCACGATTCTGTGTACAAAATCGTGTTTTTCACGACTTTGTGTAGAAAATCGTGTTTTTTCACGATTCTGTTCCCAGACAATCGTGATTGCTCACAATTGTAAATAACACGATTTTCTAATGAAAATCGTGTTTTGGGAATCGCGATGTTGTTCTTAGTGCTCAAAATCGCGATTTTGTGTTGACCTCAGAATCGCGACTTTGAACAATTTTTTTGAATTTTTCCAAGTTTTGATTTTAAGATTTCTTTTTCTCCTAATAGAATCGCCTTACTGATTTTTTATCATGCAATGAAAGAAATTTATCAGAAAATACTTATCTCCTAGTGAAAACCCAAAAAATCAGAAGATCGCGATTCCGTGATTTTTGCTTATTTTCTATTTTTCATGTTCAACAAACCACTCCAATGCAAGAATATACACTATAAAAATGATGTTCAGAGTCTTTACCTGGCTTGCTTGGTTGAAAGTTTCTCCAAAGCTTGAATTTTGCAGCAAGTCGCGATTTTGGCTGCTCTCTCTCTCTCTCACACTCCACTCAAATGAATTTTTCTTTGAATTACAGGTTTTTATAGTGTCTAGAAAATCGCGATTTTGTGTGATTTTCAAAATTCTTCACTCTTCCACTTGTCCAATCTTTACTTGCCCAATCTTGATGACATCTTTTGCAATTTTCTTTCTCAAAGTACCCAAATATGCTAGAAATTCCAAAAATTTTCCTTTTCAGAAAATCGCGATTTTGTGCAGAAAATCGTGTTTTTTCTGAAGATCTTATTTTGTGCAAATTTGAGTATTCCTTCTTCTTGTTTTCTTTTAGTACCAAACTCCTGCACTTCTACACCAAAATCACAATCTTACTCAGAAAATCGCGATTCTGTGCAGAAAATCGTGTTTTTTCTAAGCTTTTGATTTTATGAAAATTTGAGTATTTTCTACTCTTGTTCCCCTTCAGTATCCTTTACCAACTTCAATTCCACAATCACCTGCAAGTTTACTTCACAATCACCATCATTAATTAGAAAATCGTGATGTACAGAAAATCATGTTTTTTCAAATTTGCTAACTTTTGACAAATTTTTTGCTTTTCTCTTACTTGGTCCCTGTCACTCTCATCCAAACAGCTCCCATGCAACTTCTTAAGCAGAAAAGAAATTTTTTTGATTGGTTTTTGTTGAATTTTATGAATTTTTTTGTATTTTGCCCTAAAATAAAGATGAACACTTTACTTAGGGTTCCTTGTTTTGGTGATCTACTGATCCTATGTTTTTTGATTGGTTATGATTTCTTATGGCTCAGCTATCACAACAGTTCACAAGAAAGTTATTCCAAAGAAAATGTGCCCTGAAGTGCAAGCAATTTTTGCAAAGATAAACTCAATCACATATTTTTCTTCAAAATGTAGCTCAACTCAAGATTTATGCTCAGATTTGGTTAACAAATGAATCTTTTCTACTTGCATCTAGCTACTTTAACTGACTTTTCCTTAGTGCAACAATGTTATCTTCCCAAGATCCGCATTGGTACCTAGTACTTGGTCAAAAAGAACTCTAAAAATGCAAGAATAGACACATGTTACCTCATCTTCAGCTTCCTTGGCTTATAACTTCCACACACCTGCACTTTTACTTCCAAAATGTAATGAGCAACTATCAATTTACAAAAATTTCAGCACTTCCATTTCTTAAAGATGATCTATTGCTTTCTTTTCCCCTAAGACAAACAAAAGACATCTACCTTTCCATGTTCACATTTCTTGATTAAAGAGTGTTACCTTTCCCTTGTGTTTGTTACCATCATCAATAGAAGATCCAGCAAGGTCCAACTTCTATGAAGCTTTTCAATTATTCCCCGGCAACGGCGCCAAAAACTGTTTGTTATTGATCTTTGGAGTTGTCCTCTCCAATCATTTAGCATAAAGAATCAACAAGGCATCTTTATTTTGTCAATCCTCGAAGTATTCTTGAGACCACAGCCCCTTCAAGATGATAGAATCCAAGAAATAAGAGAATAATGGCTGGAATTCTGAGAATAGTGAAAATGAAGAGGAAATTTCTAGGGTTTGGATTATCTTGAGCAAATCTACACCATTTTCTACAATCTTGGTGTCTATTCCATGCTATTTTATCAGTAGAACACAATTATGAAGTCAAAATCAAAAAATATCACCTAGATCATACAGACGAGACAATCGCGATTCTGTGCAAACAGACGATTTTCAGCTCCAGCACCATTTTTCATCAACTCATCACTCAACACAACAGTATTTAGCTCTCTTCATACACATTCTACAGATTTACACAATAGAAACTCACAAATCTCCATGGATGCACAAGATCTAGACTCACAAATCAAAGAAACCACATAGAAGAGGAGAAACACGATTTTCAGCAGAAACTCCCTCTCTATTCACTTGGATAGCAAGTACACAAATGATTAACCAACCCCCTCATAATAGAGGAAATTAGCTTATATACATTTTCAAGTGTCCCTTTTCACACTTGGATTTTGGTCCTTTCCTCTATTATTCTAAAAATATGCCATCTAGGAGTTTCCGAAAATTTTAGAAAAAATATATAAGATTCTATCCTACATAAGGAAGACTCTTCTTTATTTTTACAATAATTGCATAAATATTTCTACAAATTTCTATCATTTTATAATTATTTTCCTTCAAAAAGGTTTCCAAAAATGTATCTTCCAACAATGGTTAACTTTGATCCATACAGTTAATGGTTCCATTTCTTGAGAGCATTTATTATAGCGAATATCGCTCGCTCACAAGTAGAATATTTTTGCTAAGCAGGACTTAGCTTTCTATTTTCGAAAGCTATTGGTCGACCGTCTTGGCTTAGTACTGCTTGTACAACAGATGAACTTGCATTTGTTTCTAATTGGAAAGGTTTATTTGGGTCTACTATTTGTAGAATGGGGGCCGAAGCTAAAGAAAGTTTAAGCTCTTGAAAACGTCTTGCTTGCTCTTCTTTCCAATTGATCTTCTGATGCTTCCCTTTGAGTTGATCTATAAAAGGTACTACTATCTTGGCATACCCAACTACAAACTTTCGCTAATATCCTACCAATCTCAGAAAACTTTATAATCTGAAATTGTCTTGGGCTCAGACCATTCAAGAATCACTTTGAGTTTAGCCGAGTCTACTTTGATTACTTCTATGGAAATAATATGGTCTTAATAATTTACTTCTTGGGTAAAGAAATCACATTTTGACTCATTACCGTAAAGTTGATTATAACAAAGAAGTTTAAAAATGTTTTCGAGATGTTCTAAATTACTTTCATAATCTGTATTGTAGATCAATATGTCATCTACAACATCTACTACAAACTTTCCTAAGTATGGTTGCAAGAATTAATTCATCAAGCTCATAAAAAAACTTCTTCCACATGTTCTAGATGACTTTCATAATCTATAATGTAGATCAATATGTCATCTAAAAAATCTACTACAAACTTTCCTAAGTATGGTTGCAAGACTTGATTCATCAAGCTCATAAATGTTGCGGGTGCATTTGTAAACCCGAATGACATTACCAAAAACTCTAATGACCATACTTAGTTTGAAAGGCTATCTTAGGAATATCATCATCTTTAATTCTAACCTCATGATATCCATGGCGTAAGTCAATCTTTGAAAAGATTTTAGCTCCCTTTAAGCTGTCAAAGAGATCTTCAACCAACGGCATGGGATACTTATTCTTTATTTTCAGATTGTTCAATGCCCTATAGTCCACGCATAGCCTCATAGAACCATCTTTCGTTTTTACATGAAGGATGGGTGCGGCCCAAAGAGAGAGGCTTGGCTTAATAAAAACTTTGTCCAAATATTCCTTGATCTGTTTCTCATCTTTCAGATTCTAGACATAGGGGAGTCGGTAGGGGTTTTGGGATTTTGGCTTGGTTCCCGGAAGTAGATCTATTTTTTGATCATTACTTCCACGAGAGGGTGGCAAGCCATGGGGAAGTTCCATAGGGAACACATTTTTAAATCTCTTCATTAATTCATTGAATTTAGTATACACTTCACGTGGAATAAATGATGAGACATAAGAAACTTGTTTTGTATTATCTCAATCAATTACATCGATGCTAAGGACCAAAAAAGCTTGGGTTCTAGCTTCATTGCTTACAAGTTTCTTTAATTTTGTATGTGAAATCAAAGGGGTGCTTGGAATGGTGTGTTCGCCCTTCATCTTATACAAAACTCCGTCACCCTAGAATTCCAAAGTGTTTTATAATAGCATCGGGACAATGAAGGTCCAAGACTCCAAAGCCACTCTCTCCCTAAATCCAAATATACCTGGTCCATGTTCATAATTTGGAAGTCCAATATGTCTTTATAATCTTGGATTTCTAGTTCCAAATTTGAAATCATGGCATCTCAAACACGAGTATCCTGCCCGTGCATCACAAAGACAAAATATCTAGGAGAAGATGGACTCCGAGGAAGAGCTAGTCTTTTCGCAAGTGCATAGTTTATAAAATTATCCATCGTCGAGTCATCCACCAATATCCAGATGGTGTGACCTTTGCCTGACCCGTGCAATTTTACCAAATCATGTGCTCCAAATTCTTGAGGTTTCCACATGTGTTTGGAAACTTAGCACTTATGGGTACTATCAGAGTGCATGATCTGAAGCTTCTTTGCACTTGAATTTTCATCCAAGTTCAAAGTTTGGATCAGATGAATCTGTTGTTTCCCCTTACGTTTGCCAGTCAAAGAGACCTTAATATCTCTTCCAATTGTACATGTCCTACTATGATGTCCTGGCTCGAGGCATTTAAAACACATATTTTCCTTTTTTGCTTTAACAAGATCTTCTTGAGAAAGCACATGTCTAAAAATACGAGGTTTTTTTTTAGACGTGCATTCATATGATCTTGGCCCTTTGCCCTTGTGTTTAGTAATATTTCTTTGCAAGTGACCACTTTCCTATGGGAAATCTACACAGGAGTTATCCTCATAAATTTGCACTACCTTAACCCCTTCATCAAGTGATTTTGGCGCATATCTCTTAACCTCATTTCGGATTCGTTGGTTAAGTCCTCTGATAAAACCATGAAGCTGATGGAAGACATCAAGATTTTTCAATTTTCAGAATAACATCTCGGTACTCTGAAATATAAATTGATAATGGCTTTCCTTTTTGTTGAATTCTATCCCACGCCTCCCAGTTACGTTCCTCCTCATTCTCGGGGAGAAACTCTTTCTTAAAGAGACAGGTGAATTCAACCCAAGTTGAAGGTTTTTGATGAGTTTCAGAGAGACTCATCCACCACGTATAAGTCTTAGAGCCCAACGATAAACTCACTTGTACCACTCTCACATGCTCAGGGATGTTCTTAAGCTGGTGGACATCATGCCACTTCGCTAAGAATGTCAAAACAGTGTCTTTATTCCTATCCTTATCTTCACCCGAGAAGTAAGGAGGATGCAAATTCTTTCCCAAGGAAAGATCTACTAGACAGCTTTGACTTACTACTTGCCCTATAGAATTAGCAAACAATGGAGCAGTAGGAGTCATCAAGCTAAGACGACTCACGCTACCAGCTAGGGAAAATAAATATGCTTGGGAGATGGATGTATGTAGATCCTTCTCCAACAGAAAAACCATCGATGAAGTTGCAATCGTATCCATATGGATACCCAAAGTAACCCTACCTACATCCTTAGGCTTTTGGAGTAAGTCCAAAATAGCCTTGAGGTGAACTTGAACTCCATCAAAAGATTGACGAAGTTCTGCAACTTCTATCGGGGCATTGGACAAACGTCCAAGGCCCTGCTCTACTCTCAACAACCTACCTTCCAAATCATTCCTCTCATTTGAGGTGGTGTTGATATCCCCTTGCAAGGTGGTTCCGTCAATGTCTATATTTAATGCCATTGTATCTACGTTTGATGCATCAATCACATGACTAGGAAATGATTTTTTTTGTGCAGATGTATGCAATGCATGTGACACTACTAGTGCACTAGTCATGAATGAAGATGCTGCAAGAATAGGAATTGAAATATACATCGATGCGCTAGTACTACTCGTCAACATAGCTTGTCTTGAAGTCCCCTCCATCGCACACAATCGGTATACAAACTTACTTAGACTCCTAACGTTAGTGGAGTGTGTGATCAAATCAAAAGTACGATGCAGAAAATTCAACAAGAAAACTTTCTTGATCCGTTTGTGCTTTGAATTGAATTGGATTCTAGTAGAGAGTGCTAGAATAATGATGTGGTTTCTCCTTCAAGAATGGATGGACTTCACAGCTTCACTTTGACTTGCTTTGTTCTTCCTTTGTTCTTCTCAAGATTAAACAAAGATGCAAGACTAAGTTCTAATTCGGTTTCGGGTCGATGATAGCTCAAGAGAAGTATTCGGATGGGAGATGGCTTCAAGGCTCGGGTCAAGCAGTGGTTATGTGCAGAGATTGATAACAGATCATGACTCAAAAACTTTATAGCACCAAAAGGCTTGTAGCCTAGTGGCTGAAGGATTCGGCTCTGATCAAATCATCAAGGATTGGTCAAATCATCAAGGATCAAATGGCGTTGTGAACTCACAACCTCTTGGTTAGGAATGTGATGGGCTAACCACTTGCCCCAAAAGCCATGGTTGAGGATTACTTCCTAATCCTCTCTCTTAGGGTGTGGTTCAACCATCTCCTACCAGGATTATGTTACATTCTTCCCCCCTTGGTCGATCATTGTCCTCAATGATCTGCTCTTGTATCCCTCTAGCCTCGGTGATCAATCCCTTGAACTCCCTAGGTGCCCTTGAATTGATGTTCCTCAACCTCGCACAGTTTCTTGAACCTTGTTCGCAACCTTGGTCTCTTGAACCCTTGCTCTCAACCTTGGTGTCTTGAACCTTCTTGTTCGCAACCTTGGTGTCTCGAGCCCTTGTTCTCAACCTCAGTCTTGAACCTTGTTCTCACCCATGCTTGGTATCTTGAACACTCAATCAAGTGCCACCCAAGGATTCCCAAGGAGTTCACACTTGCAAGCTAGCTCATTGGAAAGTTCGTTCCTAGAGCTTTCCAACGGTATATTACACGCCTCAATCCGACCTACGGATTGAGAGATACACCCCAATCTATGTTAGGTCCATCCTTGAAGCCGACGCGCGCGCCTTCCACAATTCCTACCCTTTCACATAGAGGATGCCCAAGCGCCTTTTTTTAGAGGCCATTGGATCATTCCACCTTGCCCAAGCCTACTTCCTAGGCTCTGATACCAATGCAAGGAATTGAACTCACAACCTCTTGGTTAGGAATGTGATGGGCTAACCACTTGCCCCAAAAGCCATGGTTGAGGATTACTTCCTAATCCTCTCTCTTAGGGTGTGGTTCAACCATCTCCTACCAGGATTATGTTACACGTTGAACAACCCAACTTCTGGGTACGAACCCATGTAGCGCTTGTGGATATGAGTGTTATTTATGTTGCTGCCTAGACGGGTATGAATCTCGCCTATAAACAACTGAAGAAATTATCTTTTGGCTAATGGTTTGAACATCTGCTGTAGCGGAAATTAACTCAATAATAAGATCACAAATATACACGCAACCTCACGCGATTGTTCTCTTGAGTAAGACAATCTTCTCTCACTCAGTTGGTCACGGGTTCAAAACCGACACGCGACCTGCTGAAGATAGTACTTCTTTTTGTAACCTCCTCCTTGAGGTAGCCCACCAAAAGAATTCGGGAGTAATTGACGCATGCCCGGGAGCAATGGACTCCATGCACAAGCGACTCAATCTATGAAAATGATGATGCTAATAGTAATGATGATGAAGCTCACTCTAATGTCACCATGGAAGCTCTGATACCAATGCAATAGAGTTTCCAGAATACCAGCTCAATAATGAATGTGTACTCACCTTGGAGCCATATGCCTCTATATATAGCTGCTTGAATCAATGAGGACCACAAACGTAACTAAAGTCCACAAGTACATATGCAATCTCCTCCACTCCTTTGATACATTCCACTAGAGTCCACTAGTGGCTGGAATGATCTCGTCCAGTGCTTTAGTACCTTCCACTAGAGTCCACTAGATGTACTTGTACTCCCCACTCGAGTTAAGTCTCTCATGACTCAAGTTAACTCACGTTAACTTGAGTTAGAAGGCTCTAGAGCTTCTTGGGCAAAACTCTCTCCCCATGCTCCCCATGGTGATTGAACCCATGATCCCGTCCTTCACAACCATGAGATTAACCACTAGGCTAAGTGGATCACTTGAATATGACAGCACATGAACTTATGCTTGAGTCTATTCTTGAGATCTTTGTTCCTATAGACGAGTGACCAAACGATATCCGATTTCAGATCTGTCTGAAGCAGTCGGATCCCTAGACCATAGAAGTACTTTATTACATATCGAGTTCGTCCATCATATCTTAATTTTTTATTTTTTTCCTTGTTTAATTTTCAACCATACCTCAAAATTGTGAAATTGAGAAAGTAGCACACTCTTCTACTTCATAAAATATACCAATACTTCTGTAAATGTTCATCAATGAATGCAACAAAAAACCCATGAGCTCCCATGTTTATTATCGATAACAAGATACATATTGATTGTATGTAGTTGAGTAGTTAGAAACAATTTGCAATTAAATTTGACTCTATTGAAGACATTGATTATCCTACCTGGATAGATTAGTTTGTGAACTAGCTTGGACTTATTGTTATATTCCAAAAATGTACATGCTTGGAGGAACGAGAAGTTCCTTGCTCGGGGGATAGCCAAGGCCAAAAGCCAGAGAGTTCATACGAGGTGCCTACTCATGATGGCTAGATGAGTAGAGGGGCCTTAGAGAGAACTCTAGATGGTGACTACGCAAGGGCTATAAATAGGCTGGGAGGTGAGTCCTAGGCATGTCATTCTCCACTTCTCACATTTTTTATACCAATTGTGGGATTTGAACTCAAGACCTACTGGCTAGGAGTATGATGGGCTAACCACTTGTTCCAAAAGGCATGGTTGAGGATTACTTCCTAATCCTCCCTCTTAGGGTGTGGTTCAACCATCTCATGCCAGTCATATCTTGAGTTTAACACTCTCTTCCCCTTCTAGAGCTCATTATCCTCAATGATCAATCTTTGTTCTCCCCTTGGATTGATGTCCTCACCCTCGCACAATCTCTTGAACCATCTTGTCCTCAACCTTGGTCATTTGAGCCTTGCCTTTCCGCTTCTTGGCCACTTTGCCTACAGACTTGCCTTGCTCTCAACCTTGGTGTCTTGAGCCTTGCCTTTCTACTTCTTGGCCATTTTCCTAGAAACTTGTCGTGCTCTCAACCTTGGTATCTTGAACCTTGCCTTTCCGCTTCTTAGCAACTAGCCTACGGACTTGCCTTGCTCTCAACCTCGGTCTCTTGAACCTGGTTCTCACCCATGTTAGGTATCTTAGATTCCCAATCTAGTTTCTTCATTGGATTGCTCGTTCCAAGAGCTTTCCATCAATATACATGTCTAAATCCGATCTATGGATTGGGAGATAGACTCTAATCTATGTTGAACTCGCCTTTGAAATCGACGCGCGCGCCTTCCTTCAACTTCCCCCAAGCCTACTTCCTATGCTCTGATACCAATTGTGGGATTTGAACTCAAGATCTACTGGCTAGGAGTATGATGGGCTAACCACTTGTCCCAAAAGCCATGGTTGAGAATTTCTTCCTAATCCTCCCTCTTAGGGTGTGGTTCAACCATCTCCTGCCAGTCATATCTTGAGTCTAACACTCATCATGAAGATTAATATTTTGCATGTAAGAGGTTCTTTCTTAGACTTGGATCATTTGAGAAGGAATTAAATCCTATGAGGGTCTTGACAAGTGTAGCTTACTACGAGATTTAAGTTTTAAGCAAAAAAATACACGCTTTTGAATAATAATATGTGGACAATTTATTATTTTTAATGTGAAAAATCTATTTATACGCGAGCACTAGGAAGACAATTTATACTCCGTTCTACCGTTCTTCAAGATATGTTTTAATAGTAATTCAAAGTCTCTTGTGGGAACAATGAAGGGTGGAATTTGCTTCTTTCTTAACTATAAGTAAATTGGAAAAAATTAAAAAAATATATGCATTTTTGAGAAAATGTAGATTTATAATTGTTTGAAGTGCTTCGAAGTAAATTCAAACTCGATTTTTTGGATATATTTTTTCTTGATTTATTGTACGCCATTAGCTGTTTAATAGAAGTAAATTTGAAGCTAGATTTTGTCGAAGGCCATTAAGTTGAGAAAATGAAATCATATATTTCAGACAGTAGATCATTAGTTTATCAAATTAGCACTAGGCTAGAAAATAACTATCTAGTGGAAATATTATTTCCAATCACAACTGCTCCTTATCTTGTACATCTTGTTGACTAAAACACTCTTAGGATATCCAATCGATATAGTAGTTGAAGTCCTTGTTCTTTATGTTTGGAGTTCTTATGTAAGTGGAAGCGTATTTTAATGTAAATAGGATAGGTAAAGAGAAGATAGAGGTAATTGTAGTGGCGATGCAGTGTTGATAGGAGGTAAAGTGATGTCTTGATAGTCTAGAGATCAAACAAAAGTTGACGCACCCTCAATTCAATCCGCTGGAAGATTACACCACCACTCCATGTGTGAGGTAATGTGGATGAATGAGGACTTTGAGTTATACTTTTTTATGCGTTCCATTCAAGATTAAGAAGAGTATGATCCATTATCAATTTGTTGTTGATGCAAAGTTTCATTTTCAATTAGTGATCGAGTTATGAGTATTATCTGAAACATTACAATTCTTTCCATCAACGTGATGGCTTTAGAAGCGTCATGAGCTTCATAGTTGTCCAGTGAGGTTCTCTATTCTCACACCCCAAATCTTTATGAGAAAACAAGTTTCGTAAGCTTTTGATTTTCGCACATAAGTCATCCGGTCCCATTATAGCATCGGCACTTGAGCCATGGAAATGACTCACGTCTGGTTTTATGGTGTTTGTTTTTCCTTCTTCCGGCTCAAATGAGATACGTTGCTGAGAGTGCCCTTGTACAGCTGTAGAATACATTTGCTTTATGGCACGTATAGTTATCACCCCATCATCAAGCGATCTGCGCAATGCTGTCGTCTCCCCGTTGTCAAGCTTCCTTGCTTATTCTTCCCATGCAAGAAACGTTAAACAGCTCACTTATTATTTCCAGTATTGAATTGATTTCAAATGCAAATAAATCACCCTAAAACTTCATGGGAAAAAAGAATGTAACCCTTACAGGTGATGTTGTCAATGTCAATTAGTTCATTTAGCTTTAGTAGCCTCATGGAAGCAGCAGTTGCGCTTAAGAGTTAAGAAAATTCAAGTATGTTAATGTATTGTTAGTACTCTTATTTGGAAAAGGTGGTTCTGTGTATCTGTGTTGTTCTTTCGAATTCCAGATCGAACCCAAGAATACATTTGAACACTGAACTTACACAAGATAATAATAATTTGCACTTGAACGTCCAAATGATCGTAGTTAGAGATTAAGGTGAGTTATCGAAAGACTTGTGTTGCAACCAGCAAACCGACAAATTACTCGGCTCACATGGGATGTTGCGCTAAGAATTCCATCTGTCGTACGTCATCAACAGAGAAGCGGATAACGATTGCCGAATAATATGAGAGAAGCTCAAAGGTGCACTAATTGTACGCCCTGAGGTTGAGGTCATATGCTGTTTTCATGATCATTGACCAGCCAACTGCCGAGCCCAGGATGTATTGTCTGCATATTTCAAGCGTCTTCATCGCCGCTCCTTGAGCTGCTTATACAATAAACCAGCGGATGCATACATCTCTTTCTATCATAGCTTGTATTACGGATGTAAGTTTGTAGACATGGTTTTGTCGTTATCTTATCCACATGCTTGCCTCTCTTTCCTTCACTTTGTTCTCACGAAGAAAAACAATAGATAATCTTCACTTTAATATCTCCTTCTCTCTCTTTTTTTCTTTTCTTTGTGATTCAGTTTCTGTCGCTTTATTGCCTTGAATTCCATACTTCAATTTTTTCTTCAGAATCAGGAGTACTGCGAAGGTTACAGTTATAGGGACGAGAATGGACACAAAGTAGGTTCATGATCTGTCATTCCTTTTGCATTTTCTGTTGTTGTTTTGACAATCAAGAGAATCTTTGCTTTTCCTTCATAAAGAAAAAGCCCCTGATATCATTCTCAATCACAATTTGGATGCCCTTTGGTTTCGCTGTTAGTAGCTGTTAAATAAATATAATTGTATATTGAAACTTCTTAACATCCACACACATATATACATACATACAAGCACACACACACACACACACACACATATGTATATATATATATATATATATATATATATATATATATATATATATATATATATATATATATATATATATATATATGTGTGTGTGTGTGTGGATGATGTGTGAGGAGCAATAAGGAGGATGGGTACTTATGGATTATTTGAATCTCCTCTGGAATGCTTTTGCATTCATATGGCAAACTAAAGGGAATAGAAAATTTTACAATTTGCAATAATTCCAATGGATTATCTTCAATAGAACAAGGTCAAAAGAAAATGGATGACAAACCCAAGAATTCTTGGTTTGTTGAATGTAGAGATTTATCTTACTACCAATGAATTCTATTTTGTGAATTACGATGATGGGTTTGCATAGTTCACAAGGTATTTTACATTAAACTATTACTTGTGTTTACACTCAAGATTAGAAAGACCTAGAGAGGTATGAGGACAAGTCTATCATCTAGTCCTAGATGCGTTTGGAGGCACTTTATATGGGAACTTCTTCTAAATTTTTGAGAATTCCACGGTTTATTATCTCTAATTTGCTATGGTCAAGCCTATCAGCTGGGCCTTTTAAACGTTGGTTTTTTCATACTATTACTCGATAAAGGATACATGATATGGAATTAGTTCATTTTTATGATGTTACATGTCATGGGAGTGAGAGTTTGGAAGTGGAGTACATAGGAGATACGAGGCACCATTGAGACGGATTCCCACCTTTATCATGATCTCAAATGAGCCTCTTAAGAGGAAGGATAAGGGGAAACAACACATAGAGAGATTAACATGTACATAGAGTACATGTAGTTGAGGGAATTGTGGGCACTTTCTTCTATGACTACAAACATTTCATCCACATTTTTGAGGATGAAAATGCTTTTACAGGAAGGGAAATGTCACATCATGGGACCCTAGGTAAGAACACACACTAAGGGGTTCATGGTTCTAATGTCATGTGGCATTAAAACGGTCCTCAGCATGTGGTTTATTTCATTGGTGAGATGGCAGTGCATCTTTCAGCAATGTAGGATTGCTCAAAAGCATGCTAGCCTTCCTTTCAAGAAGAGAAATTGCATGAGCTATCATCCACTTGATCTAGTCCATACAGATATTTGGGGAGCTACAAAGGAGATTTCAATTGGAGCTAATAGGTTTGTTGTCACTTTCTTTGATAATTGCATATGGATGAATGAGATCTATTGTATTAAGAATAATTTAGATGTCTTTTACTCCTAGAATTTTAAAGCTATTGTTGAGAAGGAATGTGATGGTACATCAAGTGCTTAAAGTCAGATGGAAGAGGAGCATACTTCTCCCATGAGCTCTCCCATTTCTTGGAGAAAAATTGCATTAAAAGAAAAATCACATGCAAGTACAAACCACTACAAAATGGTGTGGTAGAAATGAAAAAAGGTACATTTTAGAATGTTCTAGGACCATGATGAAGGAGATGGGTATGCTTAATTATTGTTGGTTTGATACAAAAACCACAACTATATACATCATGAACAAGTCTCCCATGTCAACCATATATCCTACCTCACCCTATGAATCTTGATATAATAGGATGCAAAGGTATCACAGTTGAGAGTATTTGGTTGCACATGGTATGTATTGATTCCAATGGAGTTAAGGATCAATTTTGATGATAGATCAAAAATATGTATTTTTATAGGGTATTCAAATGATAAAAATGGTTATAAATGCTTTAAACCCCCAACAAAGGAGCTAAACGTATCATGAATGTCAAATTTTATGATATTTTACCTTGGTATGCTAATTATGTATTTATGCATAGAATTGATGATGAAGAAAGAAAGAATTTCAAGGGATGAACTAGAATTCATGGTTCTTAGTGGACCAAAGGATTTGATTATTCAACCATCAGGGATAAAGGAAGTCCTATATCAAGATAACTAAATGATGGAAGGATTAAGGGTAAATCCAAATTCACAAAAATCGAAAAAGATGAATACTTATGGATTGAGATGAATGCCAAACATTATGGGACAAAGAGGGAGAGATCAAAGTTCAACAAGAAATATACAAATCAATGCATTTGTGAGGTAAGAATGTGTGATAAGTTAAAGTATCTATTTGAAAGACTTACCTATGATTCATTTATGGCTAGACATTATGCTTACATGAGCATTGTTGTTGAAGAACCCACATGTTTTGAAGAAGCAAACACATGTAGGGAATGGAAAAAAGCTATTTAGGAGGGCATTAAGGCCTTGGAGGAGAATCACACTTGGAATCTAGTTCCAAGGAAGGAGGATATGAAGGTAATTGGAAACACTTGGGTGTATAAGGTAAAGAAGCATCTAGATGGTAGTATTTCTACGTATAAAGCTAGGCTTGTAGCTAAAGGGTTTTCTCAAACATATTGAGTATACTATGAAAATAAATTTAACCTTGTGGCTTGGATGACTACCATCACAACCATCATTGCTATTGTACCAAGCAAGCATTAGAAGGTGTATCAACTTGATGTGAAGAATGCATTTTTGAATGGGGAGTTAAAGGTGATTGTGTATATGGACCAACCATTAGGGTTTGAAGAACAAAAGAAGAATAATTATCTTTACATGTTTAACAAAGAATTATATGATCTTAAGCAAGCCCCAAAGGCATGCAAGCAAAGACTTGTAGATATTTTTTCATCTCTAGATACAATTAAAGCAAAGCAGATCTATCATTGTTTTAGAAGAGAGAAGATGAAGCATTTGTTTACTTACGTGTATATGTAGATGACTTGATTATCATAGGTTATCATAAAGAAGGGATCAAGGACATCATGGAGGAGCTTAAAAAGGAGTTCAAGATCTCAAAACTTAAAGATCCATGGTATTTTTTAGTTATTCAGGTGACATACAAGAAGAATGGTATTTGGATTATGCAAAGGATTTACATCTTGGATGTATTAAAGACATCTGAACTCACGAGATGCACCCCATTGAGCAATGCTATGAAGGTAAACACAAAACTGACTTCAATGGAAGGTAATGAGGTTCATTATCCATTTTGTACTCTTCAATGGTGGGATCATTGGGGTATGCCACCATTATGAAGCTTGATCTTGCTTATATACTTTTTTTTTATCTCAATTCATGCACAAACCTAGGGTTCCACATCTAGCTTTAGCTAAAAGGGTACTTAGATACTTCAAAAGGACAATAGATGAATGTATATTCTATCGTGTTGAAGAGGAATTGTAGGTGAATGCATATAGAGATGTTTATTGGGTCGGATCCAAAGAACGTAGGAGTACAAGTTCATATAGAGTGATGCTTGGCAAGAAGGTAATCTCTTGGGTGGCAAAGAATCAACCCATAGTTCACTTATCTTTGATGGAGGCTGAGTACATAGCCTTATCTGGAGTTACATGTGACGTTATGTGACTTAAGGAGCTAATGCTTGAACTAAATTTGTAGGTGTATCAATTTCACATTATGTGTGATAATATGAGTAGTGTGTACCTATCTACAAATCCTATGTTCCAAGCTAGGAGCAAACACAGAGGTATACTATCTTTACATTAGAGAGAACTTTCTTCCTCCATTTCATGATGGTTGATTACGCAAATCCCTTGGTCCGCTTAGGATTATAATTTTTGTTTCTTCACTTGAGGTTTTTTGTTCTTCATCTTCATTTCCCTACATAGATACATTTGAAGCATAGAAAGGTTAAAGCTCATCAAGGCTCACTTCCTTTGATACCTTTAGCCCATTTGTTGTGGGGTTATAGCATCCATAACCCTTTTTTGCATGTGCATAGCCTATACAAACACATCTCTCTTGTCTATCATCAAGTTTTCTCCTTAATTTATATAGAATCAACACATAGCATGTACATCCAAACACGTTCTAGTGTGACACATCTAGGTTTCTATTGTACCAAGCTTCACAAGCTCTTATAGCATGTATACCTGATGTGAGAGATCTATTCATGATATATATTGTAGTGGTTGTTGCATCAACCCAATAAAACTTGGGCATTCGTGTTTCTTTCTTCATTACTCTATCACACTTTGGAATGTACATATTCTTCCTTTTCGCAACAACATTGTTTTGTGGTATTTACGTGCATGTGATTTGTCTCTTGATGCTAGTTGACCCCAATCAATTAGAGAGCTCATGGGAGAGGTAGTATTCCCCTCCATCTCACCTTAAACACCTGATATATCTCTCACATCTCTTCTCTACAATAGTTTTGAGCTTCTTGAGGTAATAAAAGACATCTCATTTATGCTTCATGCTATAAAGCCAAGTCATCCTTTAGAAATGATTAGTGAAAGTTACATAGTACCTTTTACCTCAAATTGATTTATACTTGGTCCATTCACATCTATAAGGAGTAGTTAAAGTGGATGATGGATTACATACCGTCTCTTCTTGAAAGGTAACGTAGTCTACTTATGAAATTGGCAAGATTCACACAAGTATTTGACATTCTAATTATAAACGTTTGATCATCGTTGCACTAACCTCTTCCTTTCCATAATCTCAACCTCTAAGTATTGATGTGGTCATATGTTTTATGCCATAGGTCAAATTAGGCTAGCTTCCTACTCCCATATGTGACCTAAGTAGTATGATTGAAATTTGGCTTCATATCCAATGCAAATAATCTTTCCTCCTTCCTATCGCTGGCCATCAATTTGGAACCCTTTTTAGGGTTTTCACAAAGCATCACTTCTGTTGAGGTTCAATGACAAAAATCTCTCAATACTTTGATCCATTGAAACAAGATTCTTTTTTATTGAGGTAATGTTAAGAAAACCTTTAAACACTTAGTTTTGTGAGAGCCGTCCAAGATAATATCAGCTATGTGTGGAGTATAATCGTCTGTTTCCACATGGACTTTGGTTGACATATTTCAAAACATATCCTTGTTGTAGCTCATATGATTGTGGCATCCACTATGAATGTACCATGTGCTTGACCCTTCTATCATTTGGACATTCATAATCTGCATCATAGCTATCCGACTCTAATTCTCATTTGAAGTAGATGCATAATTACCTTCTCCTTTGAATCAAGAGTTGTTCTTCTTCTATTTGATAGCAATGCCTTGCATAGTGGCCATAATAGCCACAAATGAATCAACCTCCTGAGTTGTGGTTTTCTCTATTCTTATTATACCTTCCTCTCCTCCCTTTGCACTTGCCCCCTCTTCTTCATGAAGATACTTTTTTTTCCTTGTTCTTGATTAGGATCACCACTTGATCCTCTTCATGTGCCTTGATTCCTTCCTCTTCCGTTTTCTATAATCTAGATAGAATTCTTGGGCTTCATTTCCCTTTGCGTTTGAGCCTCCAATATTCATTTTGTCAATGGCCATCAAGGCCACCAATTGCTGAAAGTCGAGAAGAGAATGTCTAGCATACACAAATTTTGTAAAAGCCTTCCAATGCTTATTGTCCCTTAACCCATTCAAGGTATATAAAATAGGTCATTATCACCTATATGAAAATCTATATGTTAGGGGATTCTTTAATTGAAAGGATCTTGAGTGTTTGTAGGACAAACATAGAGAAAAAAGAAGAAAGACAAATTGCACCAAAAGCCTTTGTGCCTTGATTAGCATAAAAGATTACACTAGCTTTCTCTAGAATAAGACAAAATGTGTGCTTCCAGTTGTGTTACCCATTTTGGAAACTCTCCTAAAGGATGGTCTATCGAGAAATCTATTTTCCTTTTAGGCAAAATAATTTCCAATTGTAAGAAGATCCCACTCTTTAGGCATCATAGAGTGTTTTTTCCTCGAGAACAACAAGATTAAATCCAAGTGGGTCCGGCATGAAGGATATGGGAGGGTTATCAACCTCCTTTGTAAAATTCTCTAACTTTGTATGTTCTTCCCTTGCTATGTTATCAATTGTATAGGTTAACGGTGCTAGACCTATTCACCTGTATAATTCTTTCCTTTATTTTAATTAAAGTCTGGGAGAATATGCTATTGTCGAACTTCCCTTTTTTTAAAATTAAAATAATAAAGAAAATAAAAAATAAGACAAATGGTTCTCTATATATAGCCAATTAAGAAAAAGAATTACACACAAAGGTACGCAAAAGATCACGTACCTATGTGGTTAACATTTGCAGTAGTCCTTCACCTTGTCTAGTAGCTTGTCCTTGTGAACTCCTTGCACTTAAGCTTCAAAAAAGGTTGAGGGATTAGTCAAAAAAGGTTGAGGCATATATACAAAGACCATTGTTCACTCCTAGAGCTATTTCTCTTAGAATATGTACATTTTGGACATGAAATTTAAGACATCTTCACAAGTCAGTAATAGATTTGTAACAAACCAAATATAACAAGAAATGAGTAGAATTCGATAAGGAAACTCTGCTTAACACTCATAACGAACTAGCTCATACACACAAAAATATGTGAGGTAGATATGGCTACATAAAGTCTATATAAATAACCCAAGCGGGCCTACCAAGTAAACTTGATAAGATTCCCTACATGATAGGGACCTCTTTTCTTGATTATAGGCTTTGTCAACCCTAAGTTTGATAGGTGAACTTTGATTGTTATGAATTCGAACTTGAGTCATTATGCTGGATCTCTTTCTTCTCAATGCTCTACGTGGCAACCATTCGAAGGTCCAAAAGGTTATAAGATTGAAGCTGAAATTTCAACAATATTTAGCATCTGTTATTGAAAACAAATAGCATGATTGGTCATTTCCAAAATCTAGATACAATTAGAGGAGTGTAGGAAACTCTTAACGGGCTCAGATCCATGAGTATAAACAAGAAAGATAGAGCTCAAAAGTGAGCTTAAAAACCTTGGTTAAATAGAAATTAATTTAATCAATTACTATAGATTTAAAATGAGAATTCATGTGCATGCTCATCGATCAATAGGGTAGCACATAGTGGATGATCATCTAGTGGCATAGATATTGCGTGTCTTAAGGGATGATGAAAATTGAAGGCTTTCACCACATGGGTATAAAAGGGACTCTTTAAGGAACTTTGAGGAAATCATAACATTTATGTTTATAGAGGAAATGAATATAGGGGGTGGGAACGTAGTGCTTGTCAATTCCAAAACGTATATGGAGGTAACTCTATGGATAAGGAAAAAGCGAGGCTCAACAAATGAAGACGAATGATCTTCCAATATATCCAATCTAGAAATGAAGATCAAATCAGTGGAGACTCATCTAATAGACGATAAGTATTTTTAGTAGGTATAACAATAAGAAAAATGGTTATTGATGCCATAACCTACAAACTAAGAATCACTTTCCAACCTTCAAACAAGATCTGTAAGGCTCCTTGGTTCCATGCCAGTGCTTCCTCCTTCTCTCTCCCTTCCTTCCATCAAGAAATTTCTGATGTGTGGAAGGAGGCGTTTGCCTCCGGCTTGTCCCCAGCCAAGTGCTGGAGAAGTGCGGTCAATAAGTCTCGACAGATCATGATTAGATCCAGGAAGATGCTCGAGACTGTGCGGTGGGCTCGTAGGGAAGCTCTTTATCACAAACTCTGGAGACTCGAGGAGGAAGTGAACAAAGGAGAATCTCAAGCCCAGAAAGGTCTTCATAAAATCAGAGCGTTGTTGATCTTGCCACTTGAGAGCGTGGCTAAGCGAGGACCGAAAACGTTTCATCAAAGGCAGGTCAATTTTGGAAACCATTATAGATATTTGGGAAGGTCTTGAATTTGCAAATGAGTCTAAACAAGATGTGGTCTTCCTCAAGATCGACTTTGATAAAGCCTACGATGGGCTAGAATGGGACTATATTCTTTAGTTGCTCCAAGATCTTGGATGTAGTCAGAAATTCATGAAGATGATCGTGACCCTTCTCGGAAATGCATCGACCCAAATTAACATTAACGGAAAACTTTCGAAGGTGATCAAACTTAGAAGATCTATCAGAGAAGGGTGCCCATTGGCTCCCCTTCTCTTTGCCATTGCCACGGAGGGGCTTAGCAGGCTTGTGGCACACCAGGTGGAAGCTGGTAATATCAAAGGCCTCTGATTGCCTCACGACCAGAGTCAGATCACCATGAGACTTTTTGCCGATGATATGAATGCGTTTGTTCACAATGATAGTACTAGCCTGGAGACGTTTTGGAGGTGTCTTGCTAATTTTTGTGAACACTCTGGATCCATAATCAACCACTCTAAGACTGCCTTTAGAGCTATTGTGGGGTCTCAGCACGGCCTTCTCATTGATCATGGCTATCAAATCATTCCGCAGGGCCAAATTTTTCAGCTTCTTGGGATCCCCTTGGGATTTGGCGTCTCTATGGAACAGCGGTGGAATTGGGTGCTGCTGGCCAAACTCGAAAACAAGCTTAACTATTGGAGAGGTATGCAAATCAATCTTGCTGGTTGTGCTATGGTTATCAACACGTTCCTCCTTTCCTCTACCATTTATTTCCTTTCCTGCTGGAGACCGAAAGAGCAAGATCTGTCCAAACTAGATAGTATTTGTAGAAACTTCCTTTGGACAGGCGATCACAATAGAAGGGGGGTGCCTAAAATCAAATGGTCCATCTGCACTAGCCATAGAGATAGTGGGGGACTTGGTATCCTGTACATTGGGTGCATGGCTAACAAATTGGTAGCCAAATGGATGGTTAAGGCATGGTGCAATGGGGAGGCTTCGTGGGCCAAGTTGATCTTCAGAAACAAGGACGAGTTGGCGCTCATGGGCTTCCCAAATTGGAAGAATCTTGACATCTTGACCTTGCGGTTTTCCCCGATCCCCATATTCCTGAAAGGCGCTAATCTCGTGTGCTCCCTATGGAAGAGTTGGAATAAAGTCAAAAGCTACACAAGAATTAGTGAAGACTGGAAGTGGGCTGCAGGTATCAGACAAAACGACTCTATCTGGTTTCGGATCCATGGCATCCGGAGTGTGGAATCTTGGAACATTCAAAATGCCAAGAAGTTATGGAACAAAAGCTTCAAAAAATGTAAACATCTTTGGAAACAAGACACCAACCGCTGGATAAACTTCGAGGATATTGACCCTTGCGTCAACATTTCGTATGAAGAATGGAACACTTTGCAAAGCAGATGTCTCGCTTGGGATCTTCACAAAACTCGCCTTCTCATGGGACACGACACATCGAGCTTGCTTGGTCTCAAATGGCACAATGGGAATAGCCTATCAAAAATCCCGAACATCAAAGAAACGATTGAATATCAGGTTAACCTCAACAAGAACTGGTGCCTGTCATGGACGCGGCTTCAGTGGGACATGAAGTTCATGGTTATATGGCACCCCCTCATAGAAATCAAGAAGTCTGTCCTCTTATGGCAAATTCTTCATCATGGAATTTGGACCAATCTTAAGGCTAGCAAACTTTGTGGGATCCCTCCCTGGTGCAAACGCTGCTACCAGTCTATCGAAGATGTTCCACACATCTTCTTTACCTGCCTCAACTCCAACAGACTCTAGCAGACAGTTGGAAAGAAAATTAGACTTCAAAGACATCTCAGTTGGCAGCAAGCCCTGCTGGGAGAAGCGATCGGCTGCTCCGTGACTCTCTGGAACACCATCAGAGGGAAGTTCCTATGAAAAATCTGGCGGGAAAGATGTGCTCTCAACTTTGGTGACTCCCCCAAGGAGTGGTCAATTGAGAAATCGTTGTTCCTCCTTGGCAAAAGGATTGTTAACTGTAAGAAATCCCCCCCCTTCAGGCATCACCAAGTTCTCCTTTTGATCAATACCAAGCTTAAACCCAAGTGGGCCCCTCATGAGGGTGATGAGAGGGTGTTTAACCTTCTTTGTAATGCCATCTAAGCTCTGTGAAAGCTTCCCCTGCTTTGTGGGACTTGGGGGGTCCCGTGGGCACTAGTCCCCTTCTCTTGTAATTTTCTTTCTTTATTTAATTCAAGTCCGGGAGAGTAGGCTAATGCCGAACTTCCTTTACATAAAAAAGAATCATAAGTCTCAACGGATTTAGCATTTCATCACCTACTCCCATGGTATGGTAGGAAGAATGATACAAACTAGAACACATGGATAAATCAATGTCAATACAAGGAGAGGAGCAAGAAAACATGGATCTAGTTGGATAAAGGAGCTTAAGCATTAAAGAGAGATAAAATATCATCTCGCCATGGAGGAGAAGAGTAACTAGATACTCAAACCAAGGAACGCTCAAGAAAGAAGTAGAGCATGAATCGTAGAACTTGATGACGAAGTAACGAACTCATAATATACTTGCAGAGTGAAGATCAAGGAGATTAGTAAGAAATATCAAGGGCTGAAATTAGATTTATAAGTAAAAGGATGCCCATAGTTCCTAACGTAGAAGCAGGAACGTTTGGTAAGGATAAATATTCCATGGATAGATTTACATAATTCATGGATTGGGAAATGTGATCCCTATTTGAAGAAGCTACTTCAAGACATGGAGCCAAATAGGTGTGATGATTTCAAACCTGTCATATACACAATGAAAACATATTTATTACCATGGCAAAGATTACTACCATCAAGACCATAATATCCCTAGCTATATAAAAACTTGGATATTACATGGAATGAGCGTAGAGAATTCATTTCTAAATGTAGGCTTGGAAGAGGAAGTTTTAATGGAGAAACCTCCTATCTTTGTTCATGATAAGTGTCATGTTCATCTTTGTAAGCTTAGGAAGGCTCCTTATGGATTAAATCTAGATCTTGAATCATGAAATCAACTATTGGTAAAATATTTATGGAGTTTTGGATTTACAAAAAGAAAACCCATGAAGATCCTCCATTGCTCACAAAGAACGGATAAGGTAAATTGGTATACATATGTATCTATCTTGATGATTTTGCCACATGTAATGATCAAGACAGCATCAACCACATTAATCAAAGACTTAGAGAACTATTACAAATATGAAATCTCTACGAGTTGAAATATGTTTAAGGTTCCAAAATGGATTATATAAAAGAAGCGCTATAGCTAATGTAAAGAAAATAATTGATCGATCTATTGATGATGGCATGCATGAAAGCACGAAAATTGAAAACCCTATGGAATCGAATGTTAAGGTCAATTCATATGGAAGTGAGATAATCAAGGAAACGTCATCATATAGGTCTTTGGTGATTTCGTCACTCTATGTAAACATAATAAGGATTGATTTAGCATATAGGATTGTCCCAACATCTATGCTAACCGAGAATCCCACATAATGAAGCAATAGGACGGATGCTAAAATATTAAAGGGAACAAGAATATAAGTTATATACTATGCATATGATGATAATTCGCATGTTGAAGAATTCATTGATGAATATTGTTGAGGATCTCAAAAAGATAAAAGATTTTTATATGTAGGTTGATCAATTTCCAACACGTTTGACATCATAAGTAGTAAATACCTTGCATTCAAGCCCATCTTTTATGTATGGACTAAAGACATTGAAGTACACTTTCAATGTTTTTTAGAAACGTTTGTAGAAAATAAAGAGAAAGTACATCATATAGGTACAAAAATCAAAGTGTCTGATCTTCCTTCGAATCACTGATCTTCCTTCGAATCACTGGAGACCATGAAGTTATTTAGGATTAAAGTGTGCATTGGATTGAAGAATCGTGGAAACTTTTCACAAGTTCAAACTCAAAGGGGATTGTTGAATATCAAGCGTCAATCAATGGAGGCCCATGAACCAAAAAGAAAGCTTATGGACTACAAATTTTAGCTCCTTACCATCCTAAACTTAAATTCAAATCTATATTGATTTGTAGTTCACTTGTACGTGAATGTTTATTGAGCAAGTACCTAGAGTTTTCGGTAGTGAATTCTTACACATGAGAAAAACTAGTTTAATTAGCATGGATGCTAAGTTACCCACATGTATTTGACTGTTGACATATTTAGGTAGTGATGTATGTGAACATACTAGGATTGCTGGGGCACTTTTTCCCTCTTTAGGAGGGTTTTTCCCCGGCCTTGTATATATGCCTATTACCCTAATGGGCTACTTATCCTTGTACATTCTTTTGGTAATAATTCAGTATTCTCTGTTGTGCTTCAAGCTTCTTTGCTTCCTTGTGCTATGCATGTGCTTCTAAAGACCTCAAAATCCAACAATTGGTATCAGAGCAGGTTGCCATTTCATCTAGGGCATTGTGGACACCCCTTTCCTCACAATCTCAAAATTGCACATACATTGGTGACCATAATCAAGGTGATTAGAAGATCAAAACCTCTTCACTCTACCGTGTTGAAATCACAATCTAAGCTCATTTTGGTCTCCGAACTCACTATCGTAATCTAGAGTGTTGTATACACCGCAAAAGAATGGATTTGTTGAGCTAGAGAATAGGTCATTCATGGAAATGGCAATCTGTATGGTCAAGAGTCAATCTTTACCACATATGTGTTGAAGGAGATGGTGGATAGTCTTTAGAGATGAAGTGGTGCTGCAAAACCCTTCTTCACACCAGCCAAGAATAGGTGGTGGAGAGTGTAGTAGGTCTCTTTAGCTTCCTAATGATAAAAAATAATCACTTATGTGTTCTGTGAACATGATCCACTAATTAGTGGATCAAAACACATGAGTAGGAAGTTTATCCAAGAACATAGACTTGCTATTTTAGTCTCTACACATGTTTAGTAGAATGAACAGTGCTCTCAACTTGCTAGCAATTTGCAAAAATCCTTTTGGTGATATCTAATTAATTTAGATATCTACCAATAATGAGTTATTGCAATAAAGAAGATGGACTACACACTGAGAATCATGCTTAGCAAGTTATAGGACTTGCTAGACATTTTCATGGTGCTTCTGACTACAGACTAGAGAGCAATGCTATGAAGATATCTCGATTAAGTGAGGCAAGAAAAATGCAATTTTGTAACTATGATGTAGATAGTATGATGATTCTATAGCACTTTAAATCACATCAAATGATCAACCGTGCATTCAGAACACGCTCTGAGAATTTCACAGCTCTGAGATGGTCATAGCAGAGAAGTGAGGTAGAGAGATGATCAATGTGTATGTATTCAATCACACAGTAATACAATAACATTGACAATATTCAATTGCACAATGTGAGCATAGTGAAGTGGCTATGAGATGAGCACACAAATCACTTAAGTCCCTCTCAAAATGATCTCATAATTGGGCTCTCATAATCTCACATATCTGCAAATCTTTTTGATCCTCTTTTATAGTTTAAGTTGGAGCCAATATTTGAGTTCAAATTCAAATGCTCACCTAAAAGTAATACCTAAACTATAGGATTTATTCTCCCATCAAGTAACGCGAGATTTGATTCCATCTAACACCTTGTGGAATTAGTGCATCTAACATATGCACTTTTACATGGGTAAACGTTATTCATTTTACAAGGGAATGATCATATGTGACTATATGAAATACATGATAATTGTCTAAGTATGTAGGCTTGGATTCTCTTGCACCTCCCCCTCAAGCCTAACATGCTTGGTCTTCATTCCACCTTGATCTCCTGCAAAAGAATCATCATCTTGAACCTATTCATCTTAGTTCCATCCAAATGCTTTATGAGTATATCTGCACATTGCAAATGAGTTGATATATAGGACAATTGAATGTCCTTGCTAACTAATTTCTCTCTTACATAATGATAGTGCACTTCAATGAGCTTAGTTCTTGCTGGATATACAAGATTAGGAGCCAAACGAAGTCAACTAGTGTTGTCTCCAAAAATCATTGTAGTGTAACAATGTAACCCCAAATTTGTGTAGATGACAATGCCACAGTTGCATTTGCTAAGCCTCTATATTCTACCTCTATAGATGACAATGCCATAGTTCGTTGCTTCTTTGATAACCATAAGAAGAATGGGCGTTTAATATTGTTTGCAGTTTTGACCCATCTTCTCATGGGTAGTGCATGTTTGCAGTAGACTCAGATGTTTGTTACTTTGATATCTCGGCGACCAAACATATTACCTTGTAGCACAATTTCTTCTCTTCACTCGAGCCTGCCCCTGCATGGAATACTGTTACATGCGCCAACAACTCCTCCTATCCTATTATGGGAGTTGGTAAGATCATTTTTACTACTACTGTTGGTAGTTCTTTCACTTTGTCAGATGCTTTGTTTGTGCCAAGGATCAAGAGAAATCTTTCATTAGTTTCTGCATTAGCCAAGATTGGATTTGTTGTGAAATTTGTTGATGACAGATGTATATTCATGATCTGTCAAATGGCGATGTCATTATTACTTATGGCATTTTATGTGGTGGGCTATATAAGCTCATAGAATATGAAAGATTTGTAAATGATTTGGCATGTATAGTACATGATTCTCAGGCTATGTCAGATGCAAAGCTCTGGCATGCACGCTTTGATCATCTGAATTTTGCTACTTTGTGTTGGAAGAGATGGATGGATACCTAAAGAAAGTGAGGTGGTACTACTAAAACCTGCTTTGTACTTACTCTATGAAACTTTAGATTTATGTTCTAGGCCCTTTTAGCTTGAAAATGACACCAAGAGAGTACCTATGCACTGAGATATGGTCACGCAAAGTTCACTATTCTAAGTACTCATAGCAGAGAAGTAGACCGAGATGATCAATGAAGTATATGTATAACAGAACATTGTTGTACAAGATCATTGACATAGAAATGATGCACAATGATTGTAGTGTAAGTGAGCTATGGTGTAAGACACTTAGCTACTACAAATGACGATGAAGAACACTATCAATCAGGCTCTAAGGCCGAAAGTTTTATAAGATCCTTTTAAAGGATTCCTCTTTAAAATTTGAATTTGAATTGAGGTTTTGGCTCCAACTAAAAGTGATCCCTATGATTGAGGAGTTATTCTCTCATTGAGTCTCTTAGCTCATATGCTTTCTACTTCCAGAAGATACAAGGCGCTTGAAAGATTCTCAATGATTCAACTTTTACAGATGGTAAATGACCAAGTATTACAAGCTATGGTTCATATGAATCAGTACATGCTTCCACATATAATTCACCAAGCTAAGCCAAATATGAAGGCTTGTGTATTCGCACCAAAAACTTTCCGTCAAGCCAAACATCTTCGCTTGCAGATCTTTACTAAATCATGGGGGGTTGGAGTATTACAAGAGAGACTTCCACAGATGCAGGTATCTGGAGTTATGAAGGCGTAGCCACAGCTCACATCATATTATCCGGTCTGATCTTCTTGAATGTCCTGCAATCCAAACATGGCTTTAAATGTGCAAAGCTTAGTACCATCAAGTGCTTTAGTTAACAAATCTGCACATTGCATATTTGTGGATACATATGCCAATTGAATTTTTTTGCTCAGAATTTCTCTCTAACATAGTGATAGTGCACTTCTATGTGCTTGGTTCTTGCATGATAAATGGTATTGGTTGCAAGATGCAAAGAACTTGTTAATCCCCTGTATTTAGCCTCTGTTGACAATAGAGCAATAGTTGGTTGCTTCTCGGAAGACCATGAAATGGGCTTATCACCTTGAAAAGATAGATATCGAGAAGCACTTCTTCTGTCGTCCTTACAACCTGCCCAATTTGCATCTGGGTATAGCTTAATATCCAAATCTGACGTGTATGGAAAGTAAAGACCTTGATCTTGAGTACCTTTGAGATACTTCAAAATTCTTTTAGTAGCTTCCAAGTGAGGTGCTCTAGGTTTATGCGTGAATTGACTCAAAATACTTTCTCCATAACTTATATCAATCCTCATTAATGTTGCATACTTGAGACTTCCAACTATGCTTTGATATCCTGCAATGTCTTCAAGAAAATCACCTTCATGAGCACTCAATTTGTGATTTACCTCCATAGAGGTGCTAGCTACCTTTGCATTCTCCAAGTGGAACTTCAACAACATGTCTTGCACATATTTCCTTTGAGTGATGTGAATTCCAGAGTTAGTGTATACCAACTCAAGTCCTAGAAAATACTTCAAAGATCCTAGGTCATTGATTTTGAACTCCTGCATCATTTGGTTCTTGCTTTTTTTTATGACATTGGCATCACTACCTCTAAGAATGATGTCATCAACATATAAACATAAGTATATCAATTTTGAGTTACTTCTCTTGACAAACAGAGAAGAATGTGCCTTCCTCATCATGAATCCTTGATCCTGAAGGTAGGTTGTTAACCTATGGTTCCATGCCCTAGGTCTCTGCTTCAAACCATAAAGTACTTTGCTCAATTTGCATACATGTTTTACCTTGTTTGGGTCCTCATAGCCAAGAGGTTAAGCCATATAGAACCTCCTTTGAAATCTAGCCAATCAAAAAGTCATTTTTCACATCTATTTGATACATATTCCAATTTCTAAATGCACCTACACTTACCAATACTCTGATGGTTGGCATTTTAGCCATAGGTGAGAAAGTTTATTCATAATCTACTCCTTGGGTTTTTGCAAAACCCTTATCCACAAGTCTAGGTTTATACCTATTTATGGATCCATCTAAGCTCCTTTTGATTTTGTAAGTCCATATAGAACGAATTACCTTCATTGATGCCTTCTTGGGTACTAGTTCCCAAGTATCTTTCTCTTGAATTGCTACTATTTCTTCATCCATAGCTTCCTTCCATTCTGCCTTGGTACTTGCTTCTTCATATGAAGAAGGTTCTTCGAGTGATGAATCCTTAGCAAGATAAATAGAATGCTTGGTAACTAATGAAGTATCATACCCATATCTGATCAGCTTCTTACTCTCTTTTTCAAATCTTCTTACTACTTGGTTGGATGATTCAGGTATGTTCTCCAACCTCTTCATCTTGGCCTTGCCCTTTCATTTCCATCCTTTGAAATCTTCCAAGTTGATGGTGTTCTCATCATCTGATTTGATGTCTTCAATTTTGCTTGGATCCTCCTTGGTGAGGCTTGGAAATTCGTCTTCCAAGTCATATGGCAATTTGACCTTCCTCCATTCACTTTCAAAGCAAGAATCATTCTCATCAATCAAAACATCTCTAATGACCATAAATCCTTTGTTGGATGGATTATAAAATCTGTATCCAATCTAATTTAAATCATACCCTATGAAGATGCATTTCTCTACCTTAGGGTCCAACTTAGCTCTAATTTGAGATGGAACATGAACATAAGCAACACATCCAAATATTATGCAATGATCAAGTGATGGTCTCCTACAATGCCATGCCTCATAGGGGACCATCCTATCAAAGGATTTAGAGGGTAGCATGTTAATAAGATAAGTGGCAGTAGAAACACTCTCTACCCACAAATAATTAGGCAATATCTTTTCATTAAGCATTGATCTAGCTGCTTCCATAATCAACGTGTTTCTTCTCTCTACTACTCCATTTTGGCTCAGGAGTATATCTCATAGTAATATCCCTTGTGATACATGTGTCGTACAAAAATGCATCAAATTCATTAGAGAAGTACTCACCTTCTCCATGTGACCTTATCCTTTTTAGACTTCTTCGTGTTTGATTTTCCACAAGTGCAAGATACTTCTGGAAACAACTGAAAACTTCATCTTTATGTTTCATGAAATACAAGATATTCCACCTTTTGAAATCATCAATGAATGAAACATAGTACCTTGAGCCTGATATCCAAGGATCCTTACTTGGTCCCCACACATCTGTGTGGACAAGTTCCAAATAATCCTCATGCCTATAGCCTTTCTTAGTAAAGGGTAACCTGTGTGATTTACCAAACTGACTTGCACCACACTTATAGATCATGTGTTGCTTGAATACATTAGGTATCCCAAGTACACATTGATCTCTATATATCTGCTTCAAGGTTCTCTCCCCAATGTGCCTTAATCGTTTGTGCAAAATCTCTAACTTAGACAAAGTTTGATCCTTATAATTGTAAAGTACAATATTTTTAGTGTCTTCAAGCTCAAATGTAAATAATCTACTTGTTGTTTCTCCTTTGGAAATTCTCTTAAATCTATGGTTGGGGTCCTCCACAAAAGCTTCAAATGTATTGAACCTAACGTGCAAACCTTTTTCCACTATCTGTCTAACACTCATCAAATTCTTTGTGATAGTAGGTACATAAAGATTTCTGCTCAACAAATTCCTATTCCCATCAAAAGTTTTGACATTTCCCACCTTAACCACTAAATGCTTGGTGTCATCACGTGTCTACACTTGGTGCTTTCCCTTGGGCTCCTCAAGATCAGAAAGAAGAGCTACATTGCCTACTAGATGGTCTGAACAACTTGAGTCAATATAGAAGAGGTGTTCATCATTTATACCTTGTTTTGAAGTCATGTTCATA
Source organism: Ceratopteris richardii (assembly GCA_020310875.1). Lineage (NCBI taxonomy): Eukaryota > Viridiplantae > Streptophyta > Polypodiopsida > Polypodiales > Pteridaceae > Ceratopteris > Ceratopteris richardii. The sequence continues at coordinate 123,695,560 of CM035430.1, read as the reverse complement.
ATGAGAAGGGAATCCTCTTGATCCTCTGTATAATTGTTGAAGCGTTTTCTTGATTTGTGTCCCCCTTGATAATTGTTGTTGGAGCCATGGTTGTAGCCTTGATTATGGTTGAATCTTCCTCTTGATGAGTAGCCACGTCTTTGAAATCCTCTTCCTCTCTGATTTATTATTACTATCTCGTCTATAGTCTGATGCACCCCAAAAATGTAGGGCAAGTGTTGTAACATGCTAAGCATCATTCTTAGAGTGTAGTGCATCTTCTTTAGTTGAAATAACTCATGATTGGTAGCTATCTAAGTAAATTGAATACCATCAAAAGGAATTTGGCTAACTGCTAGTAGGTTGAGAGCACTATTCATTTTATAGAGAAGGTGTAAATACTAAAATAGCAAGTCTAGGATCTTGGTTCAACTTCCTACTCATCTGTTTTGATCCAGTGATCAGTGTATCATGTTCTGATGCACATAAGTGATCAAATGTGATGATTAGGAAGCTAAAGAGATCTTAGAGTGCTTTACCTTGCAATATCTATGGTCTAGCCAATCTGACCATAGAAGAATGCTTCAAGGACACAAGGAATTAGAGGGGAGGAGGCTTCTATAGAGGGAGCTATGGAAAATCCATGGGTAGGTTCAATAAAGGAGGAAGTAATTACCATCACAACTATAATCATGGCTACAACAACAACTACCAAGGAGGCTTGAGAGGTAGAAGAGATTATAAAAACTACACACAAGACCAAGAGGATTCCTTAGTTATCATGAACATGACATCCAAGTAAGGTAAAGATGAAGAACACATTTTCTATATTGATTTTGGTATTTCTAGCTCTTGTGTTTGAGGAAAAATATGAAGATAATGTATCCCAAGTATCTTGGGAAGTTTTACAACTCCTAATGTGAGGAAGAAAGAATTCAGAAATAGAGTTAAGATATGACCTTGCTAAAGCATCTTTGGCACATCATGAGTTGAGTCTTTCTAGCTCTTCAATTGTAGGTCGACTTTTGCTTCTTATATGTATCCATAAAGACTCCTTCCTTGTAGATAGGTCTTCATCCTCAAGGACCATGCTGGATAATTCTTCATGTCCAATTTATCAATTAAAGAAGGAAAAACATATCCCATTTTACCTCAATTTTCTGTGATACCACTGTTGGAAGAGATGGATGGATACCTCAAGAAAGTGAGGTGGTATTGCTAAAACCTGCTTTGTACCTACCCTATCAAAGTCATAGTTATGTTGTAGACCCTTTTAGCTTGAAAATGACATCAATAGAGTACTTATGTATTTTGGAGTTGATCCTCCCAAAAATTCAATCAAAACAGATTACTTCACAAATAGCTAGTGTCACAAAACTTGTTGTTTTGGTCTAGACACCTACTGGTTCTTTTGCTTAGTGCTCACACTACATAAGAAATTGATCACATTCCTTTCGAGGGAATCAAATAAGCTTAGATATCTAATGATTACAAGTGGAACGATCTAAAATGATAAATTATACACTCAGAAATCAATTTAGCAATGCAAGGCTTACCCCCAGCTTTTTAGGGACTGAACTGTACAAGACTAGTTAGAACTTCGATGGAGATTTCTCCAAAATGGCTAACGCAAATATCTTGAATTTTTGAGTGCATAAAATGGACCTCAAGTGGGTTCCAACAAGCTATATACCATGCAAAGTGGGTGAGAAATCACTAAGATATGATCAAGAAAAGTTCACTTTTCTGAGTAGTCATAGCAGAGAAGTAGACAGAAATGATCAATGAAGTATATGTATTATAGAACATTTTTGTACAACATCATTGGCATAGAAATGATGCACAATGATAGTAGTCTAAGTGAGCTATGGTGTAAGAAACTTAGCTACTATAAATGATGATGAAGAAGACTATCAATCAGGCTCTAAGGGCGCGAGCTTTACAAGCTCCTTTTATAGGACTCCTCTTTGAAATTTGAATTTGAATTCAAGTTTTGGCTCCAACTAAAATTGATCCCTATGATTGAGGAGTTATTCCTTGATTGAATCTCATAGCTAATATGCTTTCTACTTCCACGAGATACAAGGCTCTTGAAATATTCTCAATGATTTCACTTTTACAAATGGTAAATGACCAAGTATTACAAGCTATGGTTCATATGAATCATCACATGCTTCCACATATAATTGACCAAGTTAAGCCAAATGTGAAGGCTTGCGTATTTGCACCAACAGTTTGCTATGCCTGCAGAAACCTCAAATGGTGTCCGGTCTGCCCAAACTTGAGGCACCCGGCAAACATGTATCTGAAGGCTATACTTTGGGCAAAATGCAGCATTCTTCCTTTTCAAAAGATGGTTCAGTTTGGGCTACTCAGAAATTGGAGCTTGTACATAGTGATTCTTGGAAGAGATGGATGGATACCTCTAGGACGTTAGGTGGTACTGCTAAAACCTACTTTGTACTTGCCCTAAATTACTTAAGAGTTTGATAGTAGGCCCTTTTAGCTTGCAAATGACACCAAGAAAGTGCCTATGTACTTTGGAGTTGATGCTTGAAACAATTGAATCAAAACAGACTACTTCACAAATAGCTAGTCTCACAAAACTTGTTATTTTGGTTTATACACCTACTGTTTCTTTTGATCAGTGCTCACACTATAGTAAAAATTGATCATATTCCTTTTGAGGGAATCAATTAGCTTAGATAGCTAATTATTATAAGTGGAATCATCAGAAAAGAAAATTCTCTAAGAAATGATTTTAGCAATCCAAGGTCTACCCCTGATTTTTTAGGGACTAAACAGTAGATGACAAGCGAGAAGCTCTATGGCGATTTCTCCCAAATGGCGAAACAAAATTCTTTGAAACTTTGAAAGAATAACATAGACCTCAACCTAGTTTCAACAAGCAATAGATCATGCAAAATGGTTGAGAGCGCATTGAATTATTATTAAATAAAGTTCATTGTTCAAAGAAGTCATAGCAGAGAAGTAGACACAGATGATCAATGAAGTATATGTAATATAGCACATGATTATACAAGGTCATTGGCATTGCAATGGTGCTCGATGATAGTGAAATGAGTAAGCTATAGTGTAAGCTACTTGAGTCCTACAAAAGATCAAAGGGGGAGCTCTCAATGAAGCCACCCTACTACAAGATTTACAAAGCTTCCTTTTATAAGAATTTTCTTCCACATTTGAATTTAAATTCAAACTTGGCTCCAACTAAATGGAATCCTCTAAATTAGGAGTTATTCTCTCATTTCTAAATCCTTGCTAATATGCTTCCTACTTCCACAAGATTCAAGCCTTTACAAGATTCTCTCAAGGTTAAAACCTTTTACAATGGTGAATGATTAAATGGTTACAAGCAATGGTTCACATGCTTCATCAAGTAGTTGCACATATTCTCTTCCATGCCTAGCCAAATGTGAAGGCTTGGACATTTGTACCAACAACTCCCCATGAAGCCAAACATCTTGGCTTGTATAGCTTCATCAATCCTCTTGAATATTATGCAATCCAATCATGGTTTTAAACCTACAAAGCTTAGTACCATCAAGTGCTTTGGTTAATAAACCAGCACATTGCATGTTTGTGGATACATATGCAAGTTGAATCTCTTTTCTCAATAGTTTTTCTCTAACATAGTCATAGTGCACTTCTATATGCTTGGTTCTTGCATGATAAATGGGATTGGCTGCAAGATGCAAAGAACTTGTGTTATCACAATATATCATAGATCAATGAGTATGAAGTCCCAAATCTCAGTAGAGCAATCTAATCCAGATAGGTTCTTGTGTAGCATTTGATCATCCCCTATATTCAGCCTCCGTTGAAGATAGAGCAATAGTAGGTTGCTTCTTGAAAGACCATGAGATGGCTTATGACTTGCAAAAGATAAATATCTAGAAGTACTCCTTCTATCATCCTTAAATGCTTCCCAATCTGCATCTAATTATAACTTGAAATCCAAATCTGATGTGCATGGGAAGTAAATACCTTGCTTTTGAGTACCTTTAAGATACTTCAAAATTCTTTTAGCAACTTCCAAGTGAGGTGATCTAGATTTATACATGAATTGACTGAGAACACTTACACCATAACAAATGTCAATCCTTCTTAAGGTTGCATAGTTTAAGCTCCCAACGATGCTTTGATAACCTGTAATGTCTTCAAGCAAATAACCTTCATGAGCAGTCAATTTAAGATTTACCTCCATAGGAGTGCTAGCTTCCTTTGCATTTTCCCGGTGGAATTTCTTCAACATGTCTTGTACATATTTCCTTTGAGTGATGTAGATTCTAGAGTTAGTGTAGACTAACACAAGTCCAAGAAAATACTTTAGAAACCCTAGGTCACTGGTTTTTTATTTGTTTGATACCATTGGCATCACTACTTTTGTAAGAATGATATCATCAACATATACACATGAATATATCATTTCTAAATTACTCCTCTTCATAAACAGAGAAGAATCTACCTTTCTCATCATGAATCCTTGGTTTTGAAGATACGTTATTAGCCTATGGATCCATGCCCTAGGTGCCTACTTCAAACCATAAAGACCTTTGTTCAATTTGCATACATGATTTACCTTGTTTGGGTCTTCATAGCGAGGAAGTTAAGCCATGTAAACCTCCTCTAAAATCCTGCCATGGAGAAAAGCATTTTTCACATCTAATTGATAGATATTCCAATTTCTAGATGCAACCACACTCACCAAAACTCTGATTGTTGGCATTTTAGCCAAAAAGTCTCTTCATAATCTACTCCTTAGGTTTCTGCGAAACCCTTAGCCACAAGTCTAGCTCTATACATGTTTATGGATCCATCTGGGTTTCTTTTGATTTTGTAAATCCATCTAGAACCAATTACCTACATTGATGTCTTCTTGGGTACTAGCTCCCAAGTGTCCTTCTCTTGGAGTGCTTCTATTTGTTCATCCATAGCCTCCCATTCTGATTTGGTACTTGCTTCTTCATATGAAGAAGGTTCTTCAAGTGATGAATCCTTGGCTAGATAAGTGGAATGCTTAGTTACTAATGAAGGATCATACCCATATCTGATTGGCTTCTTACTCTCTCTTTGTGACCTTCTTATTGCTTGGTTGGATGATTTAGGTATGTCCTCTAACCTCTTCATCTTGGACTTGCCTTTTGATTTCCATGCTTTGAGTTCTTCTAAGTTGATGGTTCCTCATCATCTAATTTGATGTCTTCAATTGTGCTTGGCTCCTCCTTGGTTAGGTTTGGAAATTCTTCTTCCAAGTAATTTGACCTTCCTGCATTCACTTTCAAACTAAGAATCATTCTCATCAAACACATCTCTACTCACCATAAATCCTTTGTTGGATGGATTATAAAACCTGTATCCATTTTGATTTAAATCATATCCTATGAAGATGGGTTTCTTTGCCTTATGGTCCAGCTTACCTCTAATTTGAGATGGAACATGCACATAAGCAACATATCCAAATATTCTGCAATGTTCAAATGATGGTCTTCTACCATGCTATGCCTCATATGGGGTCATCCCATCAAGTGACTTAGAGGGTAACCTGTTAATAAGATAAGTGGCAGTAGAAACACTCTCTGGCCATAAATAATTAGGCAATTTCTTTTCATTAAGCATTGATGTAGCTACTTCCACAATCAATTGGTTCCTCCTCTCAGCTACTCCATTTTGCTGAGGAGTATATATGATAGTAATCTCCCTTTTGATACCTTTGTCCTACAAAAAATGCATCAAATTCATTGGAGAAGTACTCACCTCCTCCATCTCACCTTATGCTCTTTAGACTTTTCCTTTTTGATTTTCCACAAGTGCAAGAGGCTTCTTGAAACAACTAAATACTTCATCTTTATGTTTCATGAAATACAAGGTAGTCCACCCACTGGAATCACCAATGAATGACACATAGTACCTTGAGCCTGAAATTGAAGGATCCTTACTTGGTCCCCATAGATCCTTGTGGACAAGTTCCAAATAATCCTCATGCATATAGCCTTTCTTTGTGAAGGGTAACTTGTGTGATTTACTAAACTGACAAGCACCACATTTATAGATCATGTGTTGCTTGGATACATTAGGTATCCCAAGTACACATTGATCTCTACATATTTGCTTCAAGGTTCTCTCATCAATGTGCCCTAATTGTTTGTGCCATATATCTAAGTCAGACAATGTTTGATCCTTATAATTGTAAAGTGAAATGTTTCTAGTGTCTTCAAGATCAAATGTAAATAATCAACATCTTTTTTCTCCCTTGGCAATTCTCATGAATCCATGTTGGGGGTCCTCCACAAAAGCTCCAAATCTATTGAACCTAAGAGGCAAACCCTTTTTCACTATCTGTCCAACACTCATCGAATTCTTTGTGATAGTGGGTCCATAAAGTACTCTGCTCAACATATTCCTATTCCCATTAGAAGTTTTGACATTTCCTACCTTGACCACTAAATGCTTGGTGTCATCACTTGTGTGCACTTGGTGTTTTCCCTTGGGTTCTTCAAGATCAGAAAGCAAAGCTACATTTCTTGCTACATGGTTTGAACAACCTGAGTCAATATGAAAGAGATGTTCATCATTCATACCTTGTTTTGAAGTCATGTTCATAATGAGAAGAGAATCCTCTTGATCCTCTATATAGTTGTTGAAGTCGTTTCTTGATTGGTATCCTCCTTGATATGTTGTTGTAATTATTGTTGTAGCCATGATTGTATCTTTGATTATGGTTGAATCTTCCTCTTGATTGTGAGTAGCCACATCTTTGAGAGCCTCTTCCTCTCTGGTTCTTGAAGTTCCTATATTAGTCATCTCTTGTGTGATTAGATAGTCCACATATATTGCATGTGGAAGAGTTGAAAGGTCTCCCCCTCCCTTGCTTACCTCCTTTGCCCCTTCCTCTTGAATTCCTACCTCTCCCTGCATAATTAGCTTGATAAGTAGTACCTTCATCTTCAGCTTTCTTGCTCTTTCCTTTATCTTTAGACTTCCCTTTATTTGAATAGATGGCAAAGAATTGTTATCTCTTGATGGTTCTCCATTTTTCTTGAGCTTGGCTTCATGGGTAAAGAGTTTTCCCATGAGAGTGGTAAAATCTCAAATTAGCATGTCCATGTAAAGGTCCATAGCAATTGTGAAAGCTTCTCACTTACCATTTGCCTTGATGCCATTGATTATTTGTCTCACTATTTGCTCTTCTTCAATCTCCTTGCCTATGCTTGCCAATTGACCAAGAACATCTGTTACTTTGGTCACATGCTTTGAAACACTGTCTTCTTAGGTTGCTTCCTCTGAGTAGTAAACTCAATCCATAATTGATCTTTTCTAGGTCCTATATTGGAAGAAAAATATGAAGATAATGTATCCCAAGTCTCTTAGGAAGTTTTACAATTTCTATTGTGAGGAAGAAGGAATTCAGAAATAGATTTAAGTAGATATGACCTTTCTAAAGCATCTTTGGCACACCATGAGTTGAGTCTTTCTAGTTCCTCTCTTATAGGTTGACTTTTGCTTCTAAATATGGGCATCTCCTCATCTCTTGATATGTATCCATAGAGGCTCCTTCCTTGTAGATAGGTCTTCATCCTCAAGGACCATGTTGGATAATTATTCTTGTCCAATTTATCAATGAAAGAAGGGAAACCATCTCCCATTTTACCTTAACTTGCTCTAATACCACTGTTGGAAGAGATGCATGGATACCTCTAGGAAGTGAGGTGGTACTGCTAGAACCTACTTTGTACCTACCCTAAATTACTTTAGATCTCGATAGAAGGCCCTTTTAGCTTGCAAATGAAACCAAGAAAGTGCCTATGTACTTTGGAGTTGATGCTTTAAACAATTGAATCAAAACATACTACTTCACAAATAATTAGTCTCACAAAACTTTCTATTTTGGTTTATACACCTGCTGGTTCTTTTAATCAGTGCTCAGAGTACAGTAACAATTGCTCCAAATGCTTTCGAAGAAATCAAATTTTTGTAGATACCTGATGATTACAAGTGGAACCATAAAAAAGATAAACTATGCTATGAGAAATGATTTTAGCAATCCAAGGCGTACCCCTGATTTTTTAGGGACTAAACAATAGATGACCAATGAGTAGTTGGATGGCGACTTCTCCAAAATGCCTAAACAAAATTCTTTGAAACTTTGGCAGCATAAAATAGATTTTAAGCTGGTTCCAAAAAGCTATAGATCATGCTCGATAGTTGAGAACTCATTGCCATATGATCAAATAAAGTTCACTATTTTGAGAAGTCATAGTAGAGAAGTACACAGAGATGATTAATGAAGTATATGTATTGTAGCACATGATTATAGAAGATCATTGGCATTGCAATGGTGCTCAATGATAGTGGAATAAGTAAGCTATAGTCTAAGCTACTCAAGTCCTAGAAAAGATCAAAGGAAGAGCTCTCAATGAAGCCACCATACCGCAAGATTTACAAAGCTTCCTTTTATGAGAATTGTCTTCCAAGTTTGAATTTGAATTCAAATTTGGCTCCAACTAAAAAGGAATCCTCTAAATTAGGAGTTATTCTCTCATTTGTAACTCATACATATTATGCTTCCTACTTCCACGAGATTCAAGCCTTTACGAGATTCTCTCAAGGTTAAAACCTTCTACAATGGTGAATGATCAAATGGTTACTAGCAATGGTTCACATGCTTCATGAAGTAGGTGCACATATTCTCTTCCATGCCTAGCCAAATGTAAAGGCTTGGACATTTGTACCAATAGTGATGATTGTGGTCCTATGCAGACACCTTCTTTTGGGAACTATCTTTACTTCGTGACTTCCATCGATGCTTTTTCTAGGCATGTATGGGTATATCCATTGAAGGCAAAGTCAAAAATGTTTATGTGGTTCAAACAGTGTTTGCTTTTGGCTAAAAATCTGTCAGCATGTAAAATGGGACCCTTCAATCTGATCAAGGGGGGAATATATGTCTCTGACTTTGATGCATTTCTGGATAAACGTGGGATAAAACATTAGAGTACAATGTCGTATACACCTCAACAGAATGGAGTTGTTGAAGGAAAGAACATGTCACTCATGGAGATGGCAAGTTGTATGGTCAAGACTGAGGCTTTACCACATAGTTTTTGGCTTGAGGCTGTTATGTGTGCAACATATGTACTGAACAGATGTCCCACTAAAGCACTACACTCTATCACTCCATATAAGGCTTGACATGGTCTCAAGCAATCTATTGCTCATGTGCGTGCTTTTGGTTGTCTCGCATATGCATTTCTGCCTGAACAACATCGCAGAAAACTGGATGATAAAGTAGTAAAATGTATTTTTGTTGGGTGCAATTTTGAAAGTAAAGTCTATCGTCTATATCATCCACAATCTAAATGCATTCTAGTTAGTGGTGATGTTGTTTTTGTGGAAGATGCTATTCTGCCATTGCTTTCATGTACTAAGGAGACATCGGTTAGTTCCATAGACATGTATGATACTTTCCTGCCTCTTTTTACACGTGGACAATCTAGTGTTGGCCTTAATGAGGCAGAGTCTCAGCCTTTATAGGTTTCATGTGATGATGGAGATCATTCCATTTCTGATGCAGATTTACATGATGCACTTGTTGATGAGAGAGCTGATATTGAGCATGCAAAAACTATGCCAAAATGGCAGGTGCAGACTTTGTGTGAAAGCAAATTACATGCACCTATGTCATATTGTACTCAGCTAGGCTCTCATAATGCCTCTTTTGGATCAGATTGTTATGCTATGGCTGCCTCTAGTCTATGTGATGAGACTTAACCTGTTTTGTTTGATGAAGCACAAAATTCAAAACATTGGATGGCTACAATGCAATCTAAATATGATGCTATCATGAAAAATTGTACATGGTCTTTTTGTGACTTGCCTCCTGGCAAGAAGGTTATTGGCACTAAGTGGTTATACAAGCTAAAGTGCAAACCTGATAAAGCACTTGACACTTATAAGGCTAGGCTTGTTGCAAAGGGTTATGCGCAGCAACGAGGCATCGATTTTGATGAAACCTTTGCTCCTACTTGCCGAATGACTACAGTTCATAGCATCTGTGTACTTGTAGCTCATCATGGTTGGAATGTACATTAGTTGGACAATAAAACAACATTTTTGAATGGTGACTTGCATGAAGAAGTGTATGTTTTTCAGCCCCATGGCTTTGTGCAAAAAGGGCATGAAAACCAGGTGTGCAGGTTAAAGAAGGCATTATATGGTTTAAAGTAAGCACCACGTGCTTTGTATGAAAAGATACATGCCTATCTGATTGCATATGGTTTTTAGAACAATCCAACTAAAAGCACCTTATATGTTAAGCGTACTAATGATGTGCTTCTGATTATTGTGGTATATGTTGATGACATGTTGCTCACTGGTCCTCATGACATGCATATTGCAGATTTTAAGGCTGATTTGCATGCCTCATTTTAGATGTCTTATTTGAGGCATTTGCATCACTATTTGGGCATTCGGCTTATGCAATTTGATGGTGGAATGGCTTTGTGTCAAACAAAATGTATTGAAACATTATTGCAGCATTTTGGCCTTGAAGATTGTAAGCCTATTGCCACTCTTATGGGGACAAGTTTACGGTTGAGTCTTCATGATTTTGGAGATGCATTTGATGCTATTCTCTATCAGCACCCTATTGGATGCTTGATTTACTTATGCATTACTCGGCCAGATATTCAGTCCGCCATATCGCAAATGAGCAGGTTTATGCATTGCCCAAGTGTCAAGCATTGGTAGGTAGTTAAGCGCATCTTTCGCTACTTGAGTGGTACCTAGCTACTTGGATTGTTTTATCCCAAAGGGGGATCACTACCTCTAGATGTGCATGCTTTTTTTGCACAGTGATTGGGTTGGTTGCTATGACATGCGTGTGTCTACTAGTGGCTTTTGCTTCATGCTTGGTAGCCAATGTATATCTTGGTTGAGCAAGAAGCAGCCTACTATGGCCACTTCCAATTGTGAGGCTGAGTATAGGGCAACTTTCATAACCATTGTTGAGTCTGTGTGGCTCAGATGCCTTATGGCTGATTTGGGTGTTGGTCAATCTTCTGCCACCACCATCTTCATTGACAGTCAGAGTGCATTGGTAGTTGCAAGGAACCCTGTGTTCCATGCTCCCACTAAGCACATTGAGGTGCATTATCATTATGTTAGGGAGAGGTTCTCTGGAGGGGAGATCAACTTGGCATATGTGCCCACACAGAAGAACATTGTAGATCTTTTCACAAAGGCTCTGCCTAGGGAGAATTTTGAAGCTTTCCATAAAGCTTTGGGCTTACTTCCTTTTGTGGATTGATTCCACATACCTTGGAACTTCCTTATACATGAGTGCGAGCTCCTTGTTCACTACATCACTCCCAGGGGGGATTTGTTGATATATTTAGGTAGTTATGTGTGTGAACACTCTAGGATCACCGAGGCACTTTTTTCCCTCTTTAGGAGGTTTTCTTCCCGCGGATTGTATATATTCCTATTGTCCTAACGGGATACTTATCTTGGTACATTCTACTCGTAATGGATTCAGTATTGTGTGTTGCACTCCAAGCTTCTTCTTTTTCCTTGTGCTGCTCGCATGCTTCCACAGATGTCTAACTCCAAGAGTTTCTCCTTATCTTCATACCCTGGTGGTTGAGCCATGTACACTTCTTTTGAGATCCATCCATTTAGGAATACATTCTTAACATCTAACTGATATAGGTTCCAATTCTTAATGGCAACAACACTTACCAAAACCCTAATTGTTGGCATCTTAGCCACAGGTGAGAAAGTTTCTTCATAATCCACTCCATGGGTTTGAGCCAACCCCTTTGCCACTAGCCTTGCTTTGTACCTTTTTATAGAACCATCTGAAGTCTTCTTGATTTTATGTATCCACATGGATCCTATTACCTGCACGCTTGGCTTCTTGGGAACCAAATCCCAAGTATTGTTTTTCTGAAGTGCTTCAACTTTTTCCTGCATGGATTCTCTCCGTTCTTTCTTCTCATTAGCTTCTTCGCATGAAGAAGGTTCTTTTGTCATAGACTCTTTAGTGATGTACACACAATGCTTGGTGACTAATGATGTTTCATAACCATACCCTATGATTTTTTTACTCTCCCTTTGAGATATTTTTAGTCCTTGGCTGGAGGACTCTGGAATGTCTTCCAATTGCTTGAACATGGTCTTGCCTTTTGACTTCCAAGACTTGAAGTCAATCTATTCTTGATCCTCCAAATTGACATATTCTATTAGTTGTTGATATTCTTGAGTCAAAGTTGGAAAATCACTTTCCAAATCATAAGGTAACTTGATCTTTCAGCAATCATCCTCAAACCATGAATTATTTTCATCAAAAACTACATCCCTACTAACTGTAAAACCTTTATTAGTGGGATTGTATAACCTATATCCCTTTTGGTTTTGGTCATAGCCAATGAATTTACACTTTTCATCTTTTGGATCAAGCTTCCTTCTAATCTAGGAGGGAATATTTGCATAAGCAATGCACCCAAAGATTCTACAATGGTCCAATGAGGGTCTCCTAACATTCCATGCCTCATATAGTGTCATTCCATCCAAGGATTTGGATGGGAGCCTATTAATCAAGTATGTGGCTATGGAAACAGCCTCTGCCCATAGGTAATTTAGTAGTTTCATTTCATTCAACATTGATCTTTATATCAAGATATCTCACGATTAAGTGAAGTAATAATAATGAAAGTTTGTAGCTATGAAGTAGAAAGTATGTGATTCTATAGCACTTTAAATCAAATCAAATGATCAACCATGCACTGAGAATGAGCTCTAAGAAGTTCACTGCTCTCAGATGGTCATAGCTGAGAAGTGAGGTAGAGATATGATCAATGTGTATGTATTAAATCCCATAGTAATACAATGTCATTGGAACATTCCATTGCACAATGTGATGGTAGTGAAGTGGCTATGATATGAGAACAATAATCACTTAAGTCCCTCTCAAAATGATCTCATAATCAGGCTCTTCTAATCTCACATATCCACGAGTCTTTTTTATCCTCTTTTATACTTTAAGTTGGAGCCAATATTTGAATTCAAATTTGAATGCTCACCTAAAAGTAAGTCCTAAACTATATGATTAATTCTCTCATCAAGTCACTCAAGGTTTGATTCCATCTAACTCCTCGTGGAATTAGTGCATCTAACATATGCACTTTTACATGGGTAAAAGTAATTGATTTTACAAGGGAATGATTATATGTGACTATACGATATACATGCTAATTCTCCAAGTATGTAGGCTTGGATTCTATTGCACCAAAAATATGTGCAACATATGTATTTAACACATGTCCCACTAAAGCATTATAGTCTATCACTCGATATGAGGATTGGCATGGTCACAAGCCATCTGTTGCTTATCTTCGTCAACAACAACATAGGAAACTAGATGATAAAGCAATAAAATGTATTTTTGTTGGGTACACTTTTGAAAGCAAAGGCTATCATCTATGTCATCCATAGACTAAACGCATTCTGGCTAGCCGTAATGTTGTTTTCGTAGAAAATGCTATTCAGCCATTACTTTCATGTACTAAGGAGACATCGGTTAGCTCTAAAGATATGTATGATACTTTGATACCTCTTTTTATAGGTGGACAATCTAGTGTTGTTTGTAATGTGGCAACTTCTGAGCTTTTACATGTTTCATGTGATGATGCTAATCATTCCATTTCTAATGCATATTTACATGATGCACTTGTTGATGAGAGAGTTGATATTGAGGAGGCAAAAACTATGCCAAAATTTCTAGTAGACACTTTGCATGATAGTGAAATAGATGCACCTCTATCATATCATACTCGTTTTGGCTCTCATAGTGCTTATTTTGCATCTCTATGGCTTACTCTAGTCTTTGTGATGAGAATGAGCTTGTTTCATTTGGTGAAGCACAAAACACAAAAAATTTGATGGTCCCTATGCAATCTCAATATGGTGTTATAATGAAGAATGGTACGTGGTCTTTATGTGACTTGCCTCATGGCAAGAAATCCATTGGCAGTAAGTGGATATACAAGCTGAGACATAAGCCGGATGGAATAGTTGAGAGGTATAAGGCTAGGCTTCTTGCAAAGGGTTTTGCTAAGGAAAGAGGCAATTTTTTTGTGAGACCTTTGCTCCTACTTGCCAAATGACCACTGTTTGTAGCATTTTTGCACTTGTAGATCATCATGGCTAGAATGTACATCAGTTGGACATTAAAACTACATTTTTTGAATGGTGACTTGCATGAAGAAGTGTATGTTTTTGAGCCCATTAGCTTTGTACAAAAAGTGCATGAAAACCAAGTGTGCAGGTTGAAAAAGGCTTTATATGGTTTGAAGCAAGCACAATGTGCTTGGAATCAAAAGATACATGCCTACCTCATTGGACATTATTTTGAGAACAGTTCAACAGAGAGCACCATATATGTTTAGCATGCAAATGATGTGCTTCGGATCATTGTTGTCTATGTTGCTGACATGTAGCTCACTAGTCCTCATGAGAAGCATATTGTTGATTTTAAGGCTGATTTGCATACCTCATTTAAGATGTCTAATATGCAACATTTACATTATTATTTGAGCATTCAATTTATGAGATTTGATGGCACATTATCTTTGTATCAAATGAAATATATTGATGCTTTACTACAACATTTTGGTCTTGAAGACTATAAACCTATTGCCACTCCTATGGAGACATGTTTCTGATTGAGTCTTCATGATGCTAGAGATGCATTTGTTGTTTTTCTCTATTAGTTGGGTGTTGGATGCTTGATTTACTTATGCATTACTCAGCTAGATATTCAGTTTGTTGTCTCATAGATGAGTAGGTTTATGCATTGCCTAGGTGCCAAGCATTGGCACGCCGTTGAGCCCATCTTTTGCTACTTGAAAGGTACCCGATGACTTGGATTGTTTTTATCCCAAGAGGGGATCATTGCTGCCAGATTTTACATGCTTTTTCTCACTATGATTGGGCTGGTTTCTATGACACTCATGTGTCCACTAGTGGCTTTTACTTGATTCTTTGTCGCTCATGTATATCATGGTTGAGCAAGAACTCGCCTAGTGTGGCCAATTCGAGTTGAGAGGCTGAGTACAGGGTAGCTTTCACAATGACTTTTGAGTTTGTGTGGCTCACATACCTTATGGATGATTTGGGTGTTGGTCACTCTTGTGCCACCACCGTCTTCACTGATAGTCAAAATGCATTGGAAATTGCAAGGAGCCCTATGTTCCATGCTCGCATTAACCCCATTGAGGTGCACTATCATGATGTTAGGGAGAGGTTCTCTACTAGTGATATCCTTCTCTGAAATGATTCCACATAGCTTTGTACTTCCTTATACATGAGTGCCAGCTCCTCATTCACCACATCACTCCTAGGGGGGATTTGTTGGTATATTTAGGTAGTGATGTGTGTGAACATACTAGGACCATTGAGACACCTTTTTCCTTCTTTAGGAGGCATTTTTCCCCCGGCTTGTATATACACGTATGACCCTAATGGGCTACTTACCTTTGTACATTCTCTTGGTAATACATTCAATATTCCATGTTGTGCTCCAAGCTTCTTCTTCTTCTTCCTTGTCTTTTTCGCATGCGTTTGCACACTTTGAACTCCAAAATTGATTGTATCATTAATTATTCAAGGTGTACTAATAAGGAAGCAATATTTGTGCTTAAGATAGTTACTTGATTGCTTCTACTCATTGTTTTACGCATTTTTTCTAGGTATTGAGTTAGATAGTGATTAGCATGTCTATATCCATGCTATCATAAATGATTTTTCTATCTTAACAATCACTTCATATTGACTTCTTTTTCTACTTAAATGGAAATGTAATATCATAAGTATTTCACTTCATATTGATTTCTTTTCTACTATAATAAAAATGTAATATCATAAATGTTTCATACTTTTTGGAATCATTTTGCCTTTAATCTATTAGTAAAATTCATTTCATTGAATGGAGATCACTGCTAAGTGCTAGATAAGAGTTTATTATGGCATTAATCATTGAATTCGGTCTCTTTATCTAGGAGGGTATATTGCAAAGATCTATTTTTGCAAGGTATGTGAGAGATTCATATATGCTTGTTAAATATCTAAAAATGTCATCACCTAAGGCTTTAGAGAAATAAAAATCAATTTGAAGAGGTCATATTTAACCTATGAGGGCCATTTCATGTTCAAGCTACATAAGGAGTATTTGATTAAGCTCTCAATAAGTGGAGTTTCCTAGCCTTCTATGAGCTGGATTTATTTAATTGCTCTATGGTCTCTATAACCAGAACAAATATCAACTACATCCTCTCTTGCATATGAGTATCGTGATGAATCTCTCTAATGGAACTAGTTGAGTGCATTCTTTAGATGGAAAAAATTTCTTTCTCCAAGATCTGTGGATTTCGATACCAAACGTGAAAAGAGAGAAAGGAGAAACGTGTCTATAAGTCCCATCCCATCTATTATATCTCTTCTTCCAAGCGAAAAGTTTCCTGCATTTCCCTAGTGCCACATATAGGGTGATTAAAAATGATAGACTCACTATGAACTCATGATTTTGTACACATAATAGCATTCCACAAGAAAGGCTGCTCAACTAGTCTCATTGAGACCATACATCAAGACCAGACTAGAGCATTTCACACAATTTTTTGGGCTTCTTCAAAGAATAAACAAAATTGTTAAGTAAAGAAACGAGACATTGAATGATGGATAAAATAAATGAAATAATACTCTACTTCAGTACATAAAAATGGAGAATCCCTGTAAACGATTAACCCATAATCCTCCCTCCATTTTTTAATTAACTACAAATAACGTAATGTACAAGGTCAACTAGCGAGGAGCTTTCTTAATCTAGACTCATATTTCCTAAATTCCAATCACCTAATCTAAAAACTGAATAATGTTCATAAAGTAATTAAGCCAACTTTACTTTTCCTCTAATATAGTATATTGAAAATCTTTTCCAAAATTAAGGATGTAGCAACTAATCATATAAAATAATTTTCTATTTGTAACCTAAATAATTGCGTTGTATAGTCGTTTTGGTGTGAAGTTTAGTTGAGGAAATTACCTAAGAAAACATTTTATGATCCTTCTTTTGGCCTAACTTTGAAGTTTCGGGTTAAACACTCCACTTAATATTCAACGTACACATTGCGTCCGAATAGGTCTCTTTAATTTTGTGGTCGTGAATCCAAAAAGTACACATTTTAAAGAATTTTATCTATTTCTTTTTTGTTATGACGTTATGCCTATTGATTTGTTCTTCTATTGGTTTATTTATGATAAATTAGTATTATAGTGCAATACACTTTGACCTTGCATTCATGATCTTTGATAGATTCTCACTAACGCTCTCCTAGAATATGGGTACATATTTTATCTAAAATCAAAATAAATTAAGATCTTTTTAAGAGCTAGATTCTCAGTTTATTGTTGATCTGAAGTCTTCTACTCAAATGAATGTAAGGAAGAGCAACAATATAATGTTTCTGGATTGATCATGATATATTTTTTCTCCCTATAATGAGAACATATGCTCTTGTTTCCTACTTAAAATTTTGAGCTCGAGACTAGTTACCACTTATCTTGAAAACTTTTTAATAGAGTGGAAACTATTTCAATCACTAATCACTTGAATAATTGTAAGAATCCTTTCCAAAAGAAATAAGGGAGAAGCCGTTCGTGTCCTCTTATGTCCAGATAGCACTCTAGCTATGCACTACGTTATGTCTTTTTCTAGTTCAATAAATCAAGCATGCACAATATGACCAATAAAGTGTTATAATATCAACATAATATCCTTCATGGGCATTGAATTCACATTAAAGCCAAAGGATTTGTGAATTTCTTGTAGCGAAGGATGTTAAAAGCTAGAACAAAGATCACGGTTATACTTTCCCATCATTATTCTATCATCACATTATATCAATCCAAACTAAAAAGAAATTATTATTCTTTCCAATGATTTTAGGTTTTAAAATTTCTTGTATATGATTTTAAATGTAGGTGATGCTTTCCTTGTCATTCCATGTCATAATGAGGTGACCAACGTAGATAGAAATCAATAAAACTTAATGGACTTCTTTCTTCAGGTATAAGGAAGTTTTAGTTTTACTTTGAGCTAAGCTACGTATGGTAAAGTGGTTCCAATCGGATTCGGATCCATGCTATTCGCGATATAAGAGGTTCGCATAATAAGCTCTTAAAGTTTCACTTTGTATGAAGTGCCACAACTCCAATACCATTTAGAAATTTTTGCAACTCCAACACCTTCCAAGGAAAGGGGAAAGGGAGCCCCTATTAAAGGTGAAACAAAGTAGATGGAGTGACTGCAACACTGTTGGCCACCTATATTATCAAGACCCATCTCGAGCCTCACTCCAATGTGTCCGTGCACATGAAGTGTAGTGAGTCTTATATATGGCACACACATGTCCGCTAGGAGGATAGTTTTCTTTAGATCTCAGCTTCAAGAATTTCCTACAAAGTGGCCTCTCGTGGCCTACTATCCACTAAGATACCTCATAGTATATTTTAACGTGTGATCCCTATTAGAGGACTAGTTAGTTGATACTGAGTAAGCATCTTGATGTATAGCATTTTATGCCCCTTGAACCATTTTAGAAATCAGGATTAGTTTTAATTGGTCCCATTACACCTCCAACACTATCTACCCTCAAACAATACATATTAACTTACATGGATTATGTTATGACCTGGGTAGAAGCTTGGTAAGTTAAGAAATCCACCACCAGTATTGTTGCTCAAATCTTGCTTGAGGAGGTTTTGACGTTTTGGCTTACCATTAAAAATTGTCTTAGGTTGTTGAATGCATTCTTCTAATGATTTCATTAAAGATTTAACAATGTATTTTAATATAATTGACAAGTAGAGTACCCCATATTACCCTCATGCAAACGGATTGGATAAGAGTACCAATGAAAATTTTATTCCAATGCTTAAAAAAAATTATGCAAGAGAGCCCCAAACAGGAGGATCAATTATCACGAATTGGGCTTAACATACAACCTATAAAGTTGCTTCAAAGATTTACTTCATTAAAATTAGCATATGTTATAGAGGTAATAGAGCCCATGGAAATACTTGCCCTAGTATCTAAATTTCTCTAGAGCATAAGTTACTATGAGAAGAGTCTTTGTATCATCCACTCGAAGCACTCAAAACTTTAGATGAGGCCCATTTTGAGAGCTTCGTTCTCTTATAGGAAATGCAGCTTAGATAGGACCAAATACATGATTCATACTTGAATACTCTAGTTTTCTCAAAAGGACAACTTGTTAGGTTCTACAGCTCAAAAGTAGATAAAAATGTACACAATTTTACAATATGGTGGTTCCGATTGTACCAAATTTTGGAGCAAATTAATCCCACAACCTTTTGGTAACTTTGATAAAATTTAATCAATGTTCCTACCAATAAGTCAAAGATTTAGTCCTTTTGGTTACCAGATGCATTGTTCGCTTCGAGCATTAATAGTTGCTATGTTGTCAATGCCTTTTTCTACAATTTGAGAAGAGTATCTATTTGAGCTATCATCCATTTTATTTACAATATAGATGTTTATGGACAAACAAAGGAGACTCATATAAAGGATCTAGATACTTTGTAACCTTCATTGATTATTGCATATGGATGACTTGGCTTTATTGCATGAAGCATGAACGAGATGCATTCCCTTACTTCAAGACGGTCAAGGCTCATATAGAGAAGTAATGTGGTATGTATATCATATGTCTATGTTCATATGGAGGGAGAGAATACTTTGCAATGAGTTCTATAATTTCTTGGAATCCAATGGCTTCAAGGGAAAAATACCATGTAGGTTCATACCTCAACAAAATGGTGTAGCTAAAAGGAAGAACAGATACAATGTTGAATGTGTTAGGGATAGATGATGGAGATGAGAATGACAATTTCTTATTGGGCAGATGAAGTTATTACCACTACCATGTATATCATGAATATCACACCTACATTAGGTATACATGCTTCAACAACATATGCAGCTTGATATATATTAAAATAAAATTTATTACACTTGTGAGTGTTTGTTTCTACTTGTCATGTCCTAATACCAAGTGACTTGATCACACACAATGGTATATAAGAAAGATATGTATTCATGGGTATGCATGTGAACAAAAGGGGTATAGATGTTAGGAACCCACAAATAAGGGGTAAAGATATCAAGGGATGTCAGACTTGATGTACATTCTTTTCGGTATTCCTCGAATATATCTATGTAGGCAAATGAAAATGATGAAGGAAGGGTTGCAAGAGAAAATGAAGAACTAGTGAGCATGGATCTTAGTGGATCAAAGGAGTCAAGGTGAAGAAGAAACTCATCATGGATTTTAGGCACATCAACGTGAATTCAATAAATTCATGCAAGAAACAAAGGCAAAGCTAAGTCCATAAAGATCAGAGAAGATGAAAATTTGTGGATAGAAAACAATGAATATCATCATTCAAAGAAGATGGAGACTTCAAAGCACACAAAACGCATCCAAATAAATCATAAAGGGAATTAAGAATATCGAATAGGATAGGGTATCTAGTTAAGAGAATTAAAGATTGTTCATTTATGGCTAAGCGCTTTTCATATATGAGAAAAGTTAGTAAAGAAGCTTCATGCTTTAAAGAAGAAAATATATGCAAACAATGGAGAGAGGCTCTGCAAGACGAAATTTAAGCTTTTGAGGACAACGAAACTTGGACATTAGTTCCAAGGAGGGGAGAAGCGAAGATAATTTGAAATAAATGGGTATACAAGGTAAAAAAAGCACTCAATTGTAGCATTGTATGTTAAAAAGCAACACTTCTAGCCAAATGATTTGCTCAAGCATATTATATGGATTATGAAGAGGCCTTTAATCTTGTGGCAAAGATGTCCACCATGAGAAGATAAATTGAGATTGAAGCTAGCTAGCATTGGCAGATGTGTCAACTTGATGTGAAGAATGCTTTCCTAAATGGATAGCTATAGGAAGTGCTCTATGTGGAACAACCACTAGGGTTTCAAGGTAAAACCAAAAATGACAATGTTTGCATGTTAAGGAAGGCACTTTATGGTCTCAAGCAAGCCCGAAGGTCATGGAGTTATAGTCTTCTTGGCTTACTTATAAGTTTTGTATATAAACAAAGCAAGATCGATCCTACAATGTTTTACAAAGTAGAAGGCAAAGCATCTATCTACTTTTGTGTGTATCTTTGAGATGCTTTGAGTATTATAGCTTATCATGAAGAAGGAATCGAAGACATCAATTGAGGACTAGGGAAGGTTTCAAGGTTGCATATCTTGGAGATCTAAGGTATTTCTAGGATATTGAAGTCATATACAAAGACATGGGTGCCTAAAGCATGCAAAGGAAACACATTGTGGATGAACTAGAGAAGTATGAAATCAGTGGATTCAAACCATTAATCAATCCACTCAAGTTGATATGAAAATGAATTCAATGCAAGGAAATTAAGTACAAGTTGCACTCTTATAGATATCCATAGTGGGATCCTTAACCTATGCCACTATCAGAGACTAGGCCTAACATATAAAGTTGGTATGATGTTCTAATTCATGCACAAACCTAGAGTCTCTCATCTACAAGCACTTAAGAAACTACTTAGATATCACACAAGAACTTTGAATGAAGTTGTTTTTTATCATTTAAACGATTATTTGAAAGTGAAAGAATTTAAAGATGTTGATTGGTCTAGATCCAAAGAGGAGAGGAGAAGTACAAGTGGATATGTAGTGATGCTAGGCAAGAAGGTCGTCTCATGGATGGAAAAGAATCAACCAATTATTTCTCTATCCTCAACAAAAGCATTGGTGCAGGTAACCTTTGAGCTCATGTGAATAAAGAAGCTTATAATTGAATAAATCTTACAAGTTAATCAATTTTGAAGTTCCTATGACAATATGAGTAGTTTCCACCTATGTGCCAATCCTATGTTCCATGCTAGGAGTGAGCATATAGAGGTACATTACCACTACGTTAGAAATAAGGTGGCCTCTAAGAAAGTGTCATTCGAACAGATAAGTAACAAAGATAAATGTGTTGCTGTTTTCACAAAAGCATTGGACTAAACCAAGATCCTAAAGTTCAAAAGTGGCTTTGGAATGATAAAACTTGTATAAATACTTAAGATTGAAGCTTGAGGGGGACACTTTCAAAAATCAAGATCCAACCTTTGGAGCATATGCACCACTTCCCGTGTTGACATTTGGAGCATGGTGAAGCAAGGGGCCAAGCACAACAACTTGTGTATTCAATTTCAAGTTGAATCCAAATCATATCTCTCAAAGAAATCACTTACCACAATTAGGTGTGATGGATCCTATTTTTTGGAAACGAGCATTCCACATTTTAGGGGCCCTTTTCCAAGTTCTACCGAGACAGCATGTACTTTAAATTTTGGAGATCGCACATGTCTTATCAATTTAGTATTTTCAATAATCTAGTAGCCACGTGGCCATGTAATCACCCTAATTGCTTGAACGATTTCTTCCAAATTTAGGTAGCCATATCGCACTCTTTGTTTTGGTAGCTAAGGATTTGAGAGCTGTAAGTGTAGAGTGGCATTTCCTCTCCATATGTTATCCATTTCTTAAAATATCTAGTGTGTTAGAAGATGATATAGTAGTATAAATGTTCCTTAAATATCTGGTCTTATCTCTACATATTATAAGAGAAATCATGTCATGCGTGAATAGTGGTCATTGTATGTCTCCCTTGTGAGCGTTGCAATATATGTAGATTGCGGGCATTGTTTCTTTGAGTATAGTCAAGTATTTTGCGAGAAATATCTAATATTCATAAGTTCTATAAGTCTTGTTTGAGTGACTAAAAGATATGAGTTTCATTCCATAGACAATCAGAAAAATATTGATTTGAGTGAACAGAGGTATCTATGGGTGTACCCACGAGGTTATTCTTGTTTTAAGCTGCTTGGGACGGTTAAGAGTTCTTCCATCAAATTTCATGTTGTAAATCACATGTTACTTATATTTATAATTTTTGACAATGTTTACAAAAAAAAGGTTGCAATTCTGAAAACTCTGTAGTGCTAATTATGGATGAGATCGGTCATACCAGTCAGGATTCTCTAACAATAAAGGCTTTGATTAAGAGTGAAGTACTTAGTGTTGAATAGTGGATCAACGATTGTACAAATGTAAAAAGTCTTAGATGCAGACCTAGATGGAAGATAAGAAGAAAACCTCGTAAGACTCGGATGATTATGGCTTTGGTGTTAAAACATAAAAGATTTCTCTCCCCATGAGAGTAAAAAACTTAAAATGGATTACGATTTTCCTTCCCATCCAAAAATCTAGATCTAAGGCACAAATCGACAACATAACCCCCTAACAAGACATTGTACCATCTAGGCCTTATAGGAATTTCGTCTTAAAGACAAATCGACAATGTAGTTGTTCCATCTAATACTTATCATATATCTTACTTTTACATCTAAAATTACAATCATCCTAAGCATGCATAAGGATATGCTCAGTTTGGTGAAAAAAAACTAGTATCATCAATTTAATTCGAGAGGTTCTTAGTGAGCTATAAAATAATTGTATAAAGTAATAGTGTTCAATGATTCTCAATGACTTTAACGTTCATCCGAAAGTTTTAAATGTTTCCATAAAGTGAGGTTGTCTTTGTATTTACTATATACTATATTCTTTGCAATTCTTCATTATGATATATACGGAGAATTGAGTTAAAAGTTCATTGCCACTATATACAGTTTCTAGCCATCCATATATATATATATATATATATATTTATATATATATATATATATATATGTGTGTGTATGTGTGTATATATATGTACGTATATGTATACGTACATACATACACACACATAAACAAATAAATAAATAAATAAATACATAAATATATATATATATATATATATATATATATATATATATATATATATATATATATATGTGTGTGTGTGTGTGTATGTATGTATGTATGTGTTCGTGTTTATTTGTACATACACACCAAAACATCGTGGGACATAAAGCGGAGAGATTTCCGAGAATGAGTCATTTGGATGATATCATTTTAAGTGCTTTTTATATAATTCTTCAGTGAAAATATCCGTCAACCGTTTCCTTATTCAATACAAATGCAGAATTCATATATGGTGACCTTTATAACCATCTTGTTCACAAATCATCTCATCCAGATAATGCACGATGCTCACAACATTGGTCTATGAATCATGAGGTTATACTTGGAGCATCATGGATCATTAGTGTGCTCGCATGAGTATAGATCATGGAAGATGTTAATCATCGCCTTCCCCCTTCAATGCAGACCCTTGCAGGAGATGTATTTGAGTGCATAATTTGTAAGTATTTCGGTCAATATATCCTCTCTAACGTTTTCAACTTAATGTATAACCATTCACGTATCTAAGAACTTTCTTGATAACTTTTCAATGTATCTGGGGCGACTTTCTTATACTAGAGTTGCAGCATCTTATTGTCTTAAAATCCATAGAATTAGATCATGGATGGATATAAGAAAATTCATATATGTCCATTAAAGTTACTCGTTTCATTCATGCAATTTAGGTCATAGAATATGTATTCATATAAACCTATGTATGCTAAAGAGAATATAGGCTGGCCACCCTCAATATATAGTCATGGAGACCCTATTTGCGCTGATTTACATACGGTTTCCAAGATATGTGTTGTATCAGCTAGTATATTATCCATAAAAGGCCACCCAAACATCAATTTACATCTATTACGTCTCCTAGATAGACCTTTTAAACATCAATTTACATCTATTACGTCTCCTAGATAGACCTTTTAGATGAGCTCCCCTGCCCCCCTTATGATCATTCTACAAAAAATATAATTAACCTTTTTCCTTTTCATTCAAAAGCTCAAATCCCACAAATGATCACATTTTTAACATCGCCTCTTTACGGAGATTGATTGTAGACATCTATTCTTTTGGTTAAGGTTGCCTTAACGAAAAAAAAAAAGAAAGTGAAGGTAGACATAGAACCCATGACACCCCCATATACCAAAATCTAGGGGTTAGAAACCTACGTTGACTAGGATATAGAGCCCGGAGACCCTCTAAGGTAGAATTCAAAAAGGAAAAATAATAAGGATAGAAGAGAGGAGTAGTTTGAACTCGGTATCTCCAATGCTTCGATGGATCAAGTGCCCGAAAGCCGACAGTTCTATGAATGGGCTTGTCTAGACATATCATCACAAATGATGAGGGATGTTCCGTTGTAGCTTAGGAGGGTTTAACCCTGCCCCTCCATATGAGATATGGAGTACCCAACAAATGGAGCTAAAAAGCACGGACATATTTTTACCATCCTATTCCCAATTACCTCCATCCATTGAATGTCAGATGCTCCTAGCATGCTTCCTCTTCATAATAGTGGGCTTTCATTCTAGATCATGATGTATCATTAGTGGGATCTCGTAGGATCACATATAAACCATGCCTAAAAAACATATAATGGGGGAAACCTCTTGTATTTAGTCCTCTCTCTTTGATCCATGTATATTGCGACATCTAGTATAGAAAGTAACAAAATAATTATGGAAACCATTGTACGGTTAGAAGTCTTGAAAAATATGGGTTCTGTGTTTTTGGCAATTTAAACCAAAGGGTCTAGGAGTTTACATGAAATGAGATATAACTCGAGTAGCATAACAAGAAAGTACGAAGCAACCTCGTTGAAACTAGGCCATGATTCCGTACTGAAAATAGAGAATTCGGCCATATTCATCGTTGCAGTTCGAGTGCATATTGTTTGGGCATGTTTGACATCTTTTCAACAAAGCGATAGATGTACCATGGAATATATGTGAATAATAGATTATTTTATTATTTAAATTGTGGAATATTTTCTACATATGGCTTATAGCCGCTATGATATGAAGTCTCAGAATACCAAAGATGTTGTTGCACTCTAAAGATGTTTCATCTTAATCGATCCCTTGTAGTTGGAATGAAAAATACTCATAGTGATTTACTTGTGTCAGATATTGTATTTATGCAGTTGATGACTGAATATTCTTAAATGAAACTGATATTTGGACTATTTACGTTATTCTTTTTATCAATTTATCATGAAATATGTAGTTGAAGAGTTTTCTTCTGAGTATATCGAAGATTCTGTTTCATCGCATTGGTTTTTGCAATGATGTTATACATATAGAAAATGAAATGTAATTGTCCGCAAGACAATAGGCATTCGATATGATACGAAGGTATCGCATGCGCATACTCAGGAACCGTTGGAACTTATCTGATCTGTGGTTTGGAACTTATCTGATCTGTGGTTTAATCTAGTTGAATTCAGTTGTAACTTTGTCTAACCCTTGTTTTATGGTATATGGGGGATCCGCGTGTACTATGCCCATTCACCTGTACAAATATTCTTTCAAAGTTAAAGCTCGGGGGAGTAGATGTTTGCAGAACCTCCACTTAAGAAAAAAAAAACCTTCTCTTCCTCGAAACGAGTCACTTTGTAACGCCCTAGCGCCATCGCTTCTGAAATTTCACCATGGTGAGCTTCATTTTCCCAACCGTGCAGGGCATCCCACCGTTGTTATGGAGCTCTATGGGTACTAAGCCTGCGTTCACTTCTAAATTGAGCATATCTGAAAGAGTGTACGCCAAGCCGAACTTCCGTTCAAAAAAGAAAGAGTAAACCTCAAGCGGAACTTCCTTCTACAAATGTTTTTCACTGCTCTGTCTCGAACAACATGTTTTCACCTGTTAGTTCCGAAGCCATTCTCAGAAAATAGATGTTACGTTTTCCCAACCAGAAATGAGAAATTCATGAATGAACATCACAAGGACATGATCTGCGAGACTACTACAGAAATAAGATGCGATTGTTCCTCTCTTTATGTGGGTGGCTGTCAACTTGTATGCATTCGAAGGCGACAAGCCAATACCACAAAAACAAGCGTGTTCAAGTATGTACTTACTGTTTACCAAACAGTCATTCCAAGGGGCTGCATATATTGAATTGAATTATTGTACTTTCTGTGAGTATTAGGTTTTCAACAAGGACGCAGAAAGCAGTTCTCAAGGAGAACGAAACGATTCGTAATGGACAAACTTAGAGACAGAGAGAACTCCTTAACGAAAAAGGTTTATCCGACCACGTGATTGACTTAGAAAATTAGTTGCCAAAATGTAGATGCTCTTTCAAATGTTGGACTAACGACAAAATGTACTTGCAGTACTTTATGGGCTGTGGTCTCCAGCCTCCAGATGTCATTTACGTAGTAAACGAAGACAGCTCTACTCATTCAAAAGAAAACGCAACTCTCCTATGCAATGCGCATTCACACAGGCAGCCGTACATAGATATATAAACGTATACGCACACATACAAATAAGTAAGTACGTCCATAAATCTCTCTCTCTCTTCACTCTAACAATCGTATGTGTGTATATATATATATATATATATATATATATATATATATATATATATATATATATATATATATGTATGTGTGTGTGTGTGTACGTGGGTTTGTGTGTGTATTTATACTTTAACATCACTTCTGTTCTACGTAATAAAGGATTTATTAGCGTTCATTTAGCATATATTAAAGATTTGTACATTTTTTTATAGTAGATAGCACAGAACATTTTCAGAATATATAACATGCATACGTGAATTCCTACTTGGGTTTTGATCTCATGATTGACATCATCAAGGAAAGCATCTGAGTACAGTAAAGAAAGTAACACTCCAATTGAGAGTGATTCATCAGTGCGGAAAGACTTAAACTTTTGATTTCTTCTTTTCAGTACAGCATATTTGTAATCGTCAGTAACAAGTTGAAACATGGAAATAAGGCTCATAATCCAATGATAAGGCAACAAAGTATCATTTATATGAAGTAAGTAAGAGATATTACAACTTTTAATTTCTATAAGCATTGTTCTCTCTCGGGCTAGTAATTATTAGAAATTTCTATTAAATTGAAGATGAATTTCGTGTTTCAGATCAATAAAACTGGTCTTGTGGGGATGAATTGCATAAAAATGATGGATGTCTAATCTGGAAGACTACCCGATCCATGCACGCTTTTGCATATACCGACAGATTGTCAAATGCAAAATTTCTGGTAATATAGATAATCAAATCATCAAAAGATTCATATCATTACAATCCAACCATACAATGGACCTTTGTGGAATCTAAAATGACAAGATGTCCAATACAAATTATACAGGACGACAATCAGGAAATCTTATAGAAATCAAAGTGATCAATTCAGACTCGAAAGAAAAAATATAGTCCAAGGCTCATAACTTCATGTTCATGTGGTTATTATTGATGCTGCCACTAAAAATCACCATTAATGTCCGCGAAATTCTTATAGGCGAAAAAGTATTTATCCATAAGCTCCATAAATATTGCCTCTTCTCATATTGGTTGATGTTGTGCATAAACAGCATTTGAAGACTAGTGAAGTTGTAAAGGTCTAAACAACGACAGGAGATCCTTTTAAGTTTTTTCAGCTCTTTCCCAACATTTAAAGTCTTTAAATAACCCTCTCTCTATTATTACTAATTTTCAAACCTTTTTTTCAGATACGAAGTTCGGCAATAGCCTACTCTCCTAGAATTTAATTAAAATAAAGGAAACAACTATTGACATGAACAATTCTAGCACCCATGGGACCCCCCAAATCCCACAAAGCATGGGGAGAACATACAAATTTAGAGGGTTTTATAAAGGAGGTTGATAACCCTCTCCTCCCTCTCATGTACGGCCCACTTGGATTTAATCCTCTCGCTCTCAAAGAAAAACACTCTATGATGCCTAAAAGGTGGGGGCTTCTTACGATTGGAAATCCTTTTGCCTAAGAGGAAAAACGATTTCACGATAGACCATTCTTTAGGAGGGTTTCCAAAATCAAAAGCACACCTCTCTCTCTCTCTAAATCTTCTAGAGGGTCTTGCCTGTTATAGCATTCCACAATGGTGATGAGCAGCTAATTGGCTCACCTAATAATGCTTAGTTCCAATTTATTTGCTCTTGTAGAAGCAATCTTTTTTTTTCAAGGATCCAGCAGATCAAGATAGATTTGGGGCACCAGAAGAAAATGTGTCTCGAATCCTTATTGCAATGACAACACTACTTGCACCACGACAGATCCCCAAAAATTTTGCTAGCCTTTGTAATGGTCTAGATTCCGCGATGGAGGATTTGCCACATGAGTACTGACGTTTTATCTTGATGAGGGGGTGCTAGACAGACATGAATTTTAGATCCCATCTCAAGCCCATCCAAGTAAGACACCACTTCTTATTGAGTGTGATATGATAGATGAGCAGGATTTTATGATGGAAAAAATAGGAGCAAAGGAGGGTGGACAATCGTTAGGTGATTTCATCTCTATGACCTCCACTTGAGAGGGGATAGGTGCATCTATCAAAACCTTTGTAGAAGTAATTACTCAAGGTAATGGAGACTTCAATTTTTTCAAGCACTCAGGTATTGTTCTCGACTCTCCTCCTTTAAAAGGTAAATCTATAGTGGGAGGGACTCCTAATTGTAGTACCTTTAGTGGTGTTCAATTTGTAAATCAGGATAAAGGTTCTACTCTTATTATAAACAAGCTCTCCTTTACCCAATGGGAGAGCAACCTCATAGATAGAGTTGTTATTGGGCTCAGTCACGGCCCTAGGCCACCATAAGAGATACTTCAGCAGTGGATTAAGATAAACTGACACAATTGAGGCCTATTTGTGCAACACATTCAGTAATTACCAAAGAGTTACTTTTTTTTTTGTTTTTTTTTTTTTTGAGGACTCAAGGAGTTCTCTTAAAGTGATCATAGAAGGAGAGTGGTTTATTCATTCGACACCTATTTCCTTTTTTGGTTGGTTCTCTCGTCTTAAGCCCTAGGGGCCAAAATGTACAAAGGTCCCCGTGTGGATAGAGTTCTCGGATCTGCTTGTGGAATTCTACCCTTGGATTGATGGAATGTGTTCTCTTGTTGGAAAGGTGTTAGGTGAACGTGCTAGAGGGAGGATTAATCCCAAATGGGATCCCCAAGTGCTTGTGGAAATTGAAGTTACAAAACAGGTCAAGACTTCTCTAGTTATTAAGGACTCTAAAGGTATGGTTCTACATGAACAAAAGGTGTCTTATAAAAATTTGCCTAATGCCTGTTTCAACTATTATAGGTAGGGACATTGGATCAAGGAATTTCTTCTCCTCAAAGGCACTCCTTAGGTAGTAGCTCCCAAGATCAGTGAGGATCAAATTGCGTCAAAGAGAGTTTCTACTTCAGCTCAAGAAAAAATCTCAGGCTAAGCAAGTAAAGAAAAAAGGTAAAAACTAGTGAAATTCCTTTGATGTGCTCCAAGAAGAAGTCTATAACCCTTTTTGTGAGACAAGAGATAAGCTTGGTCTTATTCAATAGCAAATTGATGTGCCTATCTCTATTAGGGAACCATCATTAGCTGGTGAATGTGTTGGAAAATAGGCTAAACTCAAAGTCTCTAACTAAGGATGGACTACAATGGTTAACAAAAAAAAACCCTACAACTTGGATATCAGATTACAATACTTTAAATGATCAAGCTAGCAATCCTAACCTACTGACTTCTTATGAATCACCAATTCTCAATGGAGCTAAACAACACGGACAATTTAGATATCAGTGAGATGCAACAACAAGGTATTGTAATGGATGACACTCAACCTGCTCGAAAGGAGAATGAACCCTCTCGGGTCAACATGTCTCTTTAGCAAGAAAAAAGGATGCTATTTTGAAATCTAAACATCGAGACATCCTGAAAAACTTTGTCTCACTGAATAATTTCAGAAATAATACTAGGAAATGATTTCTTTCATTTGTCTTAGTTTTATCATGAATCCTTTCAATATTTTATCTTAGAATATGAAAGGTCTATTTGATCGTGTTCGTGCTAAATGTATTGCCAAGTGGATGTGTGACTTTTCATTCATACGTGATTTTTTTTTGCTTGGAAGAGTTAAAAGTCAGTGGTACGAGACTTCCGCTGCATCTGAATTTTGTTTCCAGCAAGCATGCTTGGCACTTCACCAGTGAGCCCCAAGAGAGGGGGGTACCTCGTTAGGTATCTCCCATTTGTTCGAGCAAGTCTATGACAAGCCTAAGTATTGGCTTGAGTCCCACAAAGTCATAGAAGAAGCCTTAAAATGAAGACTATGTAAAGTTCACTTGTGAACTACCTCTTGTAACTTTTGAAGACTTTACTTAATGTAAAAGTGAAAGAATCTTAAGTGGTTGAGTCCACTTGATCAAAAAGGGAAAGAGGAGCCATGAATTTATGATTTGTGGTTGGTAGAGAATCAAATCAATCACTAATTGATTGGAGAGTGATTGAGGGAAGTTAGCCTCCCAAGCTCAACTACAAATAGATGGCAGTTTTAGTCATGGCTAGAGAGACCTATGTGAAGACCTCCAAGAGCTGAGCTTTATGCCATATCAAGGTGTGATTACAAGGCACACATATGTGTCAGTAAGTCCATTGTATTGTACAATCAATATACTTTCATTTTCATGATCATTTGGGTACATATTTCCATGTTCTTGTGAAGTGTACTACTCACTGCCATATCTCTCAGTTTTCTCAGTCAGATTGCAGAAATGGTTTCTCTAAGCTTGCTGCATCATTTTCAGTGATTTAACTTGGTAACGTTAGCTCTATAAGTCTACTATATGCTCACAAATTTTCATTTCATTTGCATGTTTCAATCTTCAGTTATCTTTGGTTGAAGTCAACAGTGTCTGTTCATTTTCACTTCTCTATCAGGTACCCAACTTTTTTTACTCATCTTGTCAGAGCTGTTTCTCAGTGTGTACTTACCCACATTCAATGATTTAAAGAGTATTGGATTTAGCATATTGTCTAGTATAAGCATACAAAATTTCATAATCATTGGACTCTTAAATCTGGAGTTATGTTCATTTTTCTACTCACTAGTCTCATTACTATAGCAGCCCGTGAAAATCGGGATGATGTCATCACTTGTTAAACATCTTTCTCATTGTGTGGTTCATTATTTTTTATGAGATTACTCTTGAAAGTTAGCTCTTTAAGTTAACTAGATTTGCCAAGAGGAATTAAGCTAATTGGTGTTGTGCTCAGAGAAATATGCAAAACACTGGACAGGTGTATAAACCAAATTAGCAAGTTTTTCACCTCTAAGCTAACTCCAGCTTATCTGTTTTGATCTATCTTTTTGAGAGTGATCTTCCGAGTTACATAGGGTGTCTAATACAGCCATTGGCAAGCTAAAAGGGCCCACTATATAATCCTAGAGTTCATTTGGCTAGTGTAGATCAATGATTTTGCAACACCTCTTCATCTTCAAGCACATACCTATCCATCTCTTCACAGTGGTATCAGAGCAAGGTTAGACAACATGGGAGATGGATTTCCTTCATCAATTGACAAATTGGACAGAGGTAACCACTCAGCTTGGTCATTAAGAATGGAAGCTTATCTCGAAGGTAGAAGTTTATATGGTTATGTGGCTGGAGATGAAGTTATGCCAAGTTTCTGGAACAAAAGTCAACCAACACAAGAAGAGCAAGAAAGATTGAGCACATGGTGCTCCAAGGATGCACTTGCAAGGTCTTATCTCCTCAACTCTATCTCAGATTTTTTGTTGCCTCACATTAGACGTTGTAAGACATCTCAGGAAGTGTGGGATGCACTTGAAGCTTTCTTCTCTTCAAGTACTAAAGCTAGGAAGCATCAACTATGGCTGGATTTCACAACTCTCAAGAAGGCTCCCAAACAAAATGTGACTAATTTTGTCACAAAGGTCAAGGACATAGCAGATCAGTTGGGAAGCATTGGAGAGGTAATAGATGAAGAGCAAATTTTAAGGTAGGTCATCAATGGCTTGAAGGCAGATGACAAGTGGGAAGCATTCACCACAGCTATGGATTTGTACATGGACATGCATGTACCTAATTTCAATACACTCATTGGAAAACTACTTACTCAAGAGGCAAAGCTTATCAAAAATGGAGAAAGCTCTACAGGCAATCAATTTTCAGCTTTATACACTGATAAAAGCAAGTCCAAAGATAACAAAGGAAAGGCAAAGAAATTGGATGATGAAGCAGGTACATATCAAGCTAACTATGCAGGTAGAGGAAGACATGGCAGAGGTAGAGGAAGAGGAGGTAGACAAGGCAGGGGGAGATCCCAAGACTCAAGACTCCAACTCATGTTCTATTTGTGGACTAACTAATCATACAACTGAAAATTGCTTTAGGAATTCCAGGAATCAAAGAGGCAGAGGATACAATAGAGGAAGTTATCGCTACTCAAGAGGAAGGTTCAATAATTATCATGGCAACTACAACAACTACAATCATTCAAACTATCAAGGAGGCTACAAAGGAAGGAGAGACTTCAATAACTACACAGAAGACTCAAACAAAGAGGATTCATTATTGATCATGAACATGGCTAGGCCACAAGGTAAATCTAATGAGCATGTTTTCTACATAGATTCAGGTTGTTCAAAATCATGTGGCAGGAAATGTGGCACTCCTATCAGATTTAGAAGATCCAAGGAATAAGCATGAGGTACAAATAGGAGATGATACAAGACACCTTGTGGAGAAAATAGGAAATGTCAAAGCACCTCATGGAAACATCAACCTACTCAGTAAGGTACTCTATGTCCCTACCATTACAAAGAATTTGATAAGTGTTGGGCAGATAGTAGAGAAAGGGTTGCAAGTCAGGTTCACAAAAACAGGAGCATTTGTTGAAGATCCAAGTCAAGGATTCAGAAGAATTGCAAAAGGTGAAAAGATAGGTAGATTGTTCACATTTGAATTACAAGACACAAGAAACATTGCTCTCTTTAATTATGGTAGTCAGACACTCACAGAATTGGAAGTATGGCACAAAAGGTTAGCACATATTGGTGAAAGGTCATTAAAGCAAATTCGGAGGGACCAAAGTGTACTTGGACTCCTTAATTTGTCAAAACAACATATGATTTATAAGTGTAGTGCATGACAATTTGGAAAGTCTCACAGGTTACCATTCATGAAGAAAGGTTATATGCATGGAGATCTCTTGGAGTTGGTTCATACAGATGTATGGGGACCTATCAAGGAAGGTTCAATATCTGGATCAACGTATTATGTCTCCTTTATTGATGATTGTAGCAAATGGACTATCCTATTCTTTATGAAACACAAAGATGAAGTTTTTCAATGTTTCAAAAGATATTTGGCTCTTGTGGGGAATCAAACAGGTAAATCACTAAAAAGGCTAAGATCAGATGGACGGGGAGAATACTTCTCCCATGAGTTTGATTCTTTTCTTCAAGAAAGAGGAATCAAAAGAGAGATAACTACAAGGTACACTCCTGAGCAAAATGGAGTGGCAGAAAGAAGGAATAGGACAATTGTTGAAGCTGCGAGGTCCATGTTAAATGAAAAGCATTTACCTAATTATCTATGGGCTG
Source organism: Ceratopteris richardii (assembly GCA_020310875.1). NCBI lineage: Eukaryota > Viridiplantae > Streptophyta > Polypodiopsida > Polypodiales > Pteridaceae > Ceratopteris > Ceratopteris richardii. Next base: position 123,660,977 of record CM035430.1, on the reverse strand, counting down.
AGGCTGTATCTACAGCCACTTACTTGATTAACATGTTGCCTTCAAAATCCCTTGATGGGATGACTCCATATGAGGCTTGGAATGGAAAAAGACCTCGCTTAGATCATTGTAAAATTTCTGGATGTATTGCTTAGTTCCTTCACATGTTAGAGGCAAGATGGATCCAAAGGCAGAAAGGTGTGTATTTATTGGATATGACAACAATCAAAAGGGTAACAGGTTATACAACCCTACCAACAAAGGATTCTTGGTAATCAGAGATGTAGTTTTTGATGAAAACAATTCATGGTATGAAGATTCATGTAGGAAGGTCAATTTACCATATGATCTTGAAGAAGATTTTCCAAAGCTTGGTAGAGAACAACCGAAGATTGAAGAACAAGACACCTCAGAGGATGATGAAGAATCTCAGATGGAAAAGATCAAAGCATGGAAGTCTAAAGGTAAAGCAAAATTGCAGGAACTTGGACATGAGGCAGAATCATCACATCATAGCCTAAGAAGATCTATGAGGGAAAAGAAAAAACCAGAAAGGTATGGGTTTGACACCTCATTAGTAACTAAACATTCTATCTACGTAGCACAAGACATAAACCAAGAGGATTCATCATCCTTTGAAGAGGCCAAAGCAAAATTAGAATGGAAGCATGCAATGAAGGAAGAGATTGAAGCACTTGAGGAAAAAAACACTTGGGATTTGGTGCCCAAGACTTCATCCATGAAGGTAATAGGCTCAAGATGGGTCTATAAACTCAAGAAGAATTCTGATGGTTCCATTAACAGGTATAAGGCAAGACTTGTAGCAAAAGGCTTTGCACAAACTCAGGGAATTGATTATGAGGAGACCTTCTCTCCTGTGGCAAAGACGCCTACTATCCTTCACTCTTTATTAAAAAGAGTAATTATGAGATCATATACCTATGTGTATATGTAGATGATATTATATTGACAGGAAATGATGCAGATGGTAGGAAGAAGATCAAAGATCAGATGAGAGAAGAGTTCAAGATAAGTGATTTGGGTTCACTTACCTACTTCCTAGGTCTGGAAGTTGTCTACAAAGATCATGGTTTGTTTCTCACTCAAAGGAAGTACATTAAGGACATGTTGGAAAAATTAAAGATGCAAGATTGTAAGATTGCAGGTACTCCAATGGAGGTCAATCACAAATTGATCTCACATGAAGGTGAACTCATAGAGGACATCACTTCATATCAAAGTCTAGTGGGTAGTCTCAACTATGCCACATTGACAAGAGTAGATATATGTTATAGTGTGAGTGTGCTAAGTCAATTTATGCACACACCAAGGAAACCACACATGGATGCTGCCAAAAGGATTCTCAAGTATCTCAAAGGAACCATAAATGAAGGACTTTATTATCCTTATGTATCTAATTTAGGGTTGAAGCTATTTTTTGATGCAAACTAGGCTGGCTCCAAGGAAGATAGAGGTAGCACTTCATGTTATCTTACCTTTGCAGGTTCAAAGCTTCTTTCATGGTCATCCAAGAAGCAACCCACAATTGCTCTCTTTTCTACTGAAGCTGAATATAGAGGTCTTGCCATAGCTACACCAGAAGCTATGTGGATGAAGACATTATTCAAAGATCTTGGATTGGAGTTTGGAACTCCAACTATTTATGGTGACAATATGAGTTCTATTCATTTGGCTGCTAATCCTATTTTTCATGCAAGGACTAAACATATTGAAGTTCATTATCACTATGTAAGAGAGAAGGTTCTAAGCAAAGAGATTCAAATATCATATGTGTCCACTCATCAACAATGTGCAGATATTCTAACCAAAGCATTGGATGGTACAAAGCTCTGCAAGTTCAAAGCCATGATTGGTTTGCAGGTAATCTTAGAAGATTGAAGACCTCAAGCATACTTGGCTTGAGGGAGAGCTGTTCGACCAAGTCTATGACAAGCCTAAGTATTGGCTTGAGTCCCACAAAGTCATAGAAGAAGCCTTAAAATGAAGACTATGTAAAGTTCACTTGTGAACTACCTCTTGTAACTTTTGAAGACTTTACTTAATGTAAAAGTGAAGAATCTTAAGTGGTTGAGTCCACTTGATCAAAAAGGGAACGAGGAGCCAGAAATTCGTGATTTGTGGTCGGTAGAGAATCAAATCAATCACTAATTGATTGGAGAGTGATTGAGGGAAGTTAGCCTCCCAAGCTCAACTATAAATAGATGGCAGTTTTAGTCGTGGTCAGAGAGACCTATGTGAAGACCTCCAAGAGCTGAGCTTTATGCCATATCAAGGTGTGATTACAAGACATACATATGTATCAATAAATCCATTGTATTGTACAATCAATATACTCTCATTTTCATGATCATTTGGGTTCATATTTCTATGTTCTTGTGAAGTGTACTACTCACTGCCATATCTCTCAGTTTCTCAGTCAGATTGCAGAAATGGTTTCTCTAAGCTTGGTGCATCATTTTCAGTGATTTAACTTGGTAAAGTTAGCTCTATAATTCTACTATATGCTCACAGATTTTCATTTCACTTGCGTGTTTCAATCTTCAGTTATGTTTAGTTGAAGTCAACAGTGTCTGTTCATTTTCACTTCTCTGTTAGGTTCCCCACTTTTTTACGCATCTTGTGAGAGCTGTTTCTCAGTGTGTACTTACCCACATTCAATGATTTAAAACGTATTGGATTCAGCATACTGTCTAGTATAAGCATACAATATTTCATAATAATTGGATTCTTAATTCTGGAGTTATGTTCATTTTTCTGCTCACTAGTCTCATTACTATAGCAGCCCGTGAAAATCGGGATGATATCATCACTTGTTAAACATCTTTCTCAGTGTGTGGTTCATTATTTTTGATGAGATTACTCTTGAAAGTTAGCTCTTTAAGTTAACTAGACTTTCCCAAGAGGAATTAAGCTAATTGCTGTTGTGCTCAGAGAAATATGCAAAACACTACACACTTGTATAAACCAAATTAGCAAGTTTTTCACCTCTGAGTTAACTCCAACTTATTTGTTTTGATCTATCTTTTTGAGACTGATCTTCCAAAGTACATAGGGTGTCTAATACATCCATTGGCAAGCTAAAAGGGCCCACCATATACTCCTGGAGTTCATTTGGCTGGTGTAGATCAAGGATTTTGCAACACCTCTTCATCTTCAAGCACATACCTATCCATCTCTTCACACCATTCCTTAAATCATTGTACTCGTGAAATTTTCAAGACCCCCACACATCAATGGATTGTTGTTGCTCTCACTGAACCTTTTGACTGTACTATAATAAACACCTATGCTACTAATTGTCCCAACCTTAGATCTAAGTGCTGGGAAGAAATCAATTGTCTCATTAGCCCTCTTATTACTATAGGCAACTTAAATATGGTTACCACTCTTCAAGATATGCATTACAAGAAGGGCCCCAGCATAAATGGGCATGAATGGTCCTCATGGATTATACTTATAAGTAACCATGACCTTCTTGATATCACTGTTGGGAAAGATGGATGGATGCTCCAAGAGACTGAGTAGGTACTGCTAAACCTGCTTTGTACCAGCCCTCTTTTGCTTCAGAGTTGATAACTAGACCTCCTTAGCTTTCCAATGACACCATAAAATGTCCTATGTACTTTGGAAATGATGTGTGTAATGATTGAATCAAAACAGATAACTTTGGAAGTCACAAACTCAAGAAAACCTCCTATTTATGTCTTGACACCTGCTGAGTATTTTGCTCAGTATGACCAGCACAGTAGGAATTGGAAACATTCCTTTTAGGGGTATCTATTTAGCTTAGTAAGCTACTTATTCCAAGTAGAATGATGTAAAATGATAAACTATGCTAAGATATATCAATTTAGCAAGTTAAGTTATACCCCCAACTTTTTAGGACTGTAGCAGAAAATGACCAGAGATCACATCAACGCCGATTTCTCTAAAATGGCTGAATAAAATGTCTTCAAACTTTGATAACGTGTAGATTACTTCAGGCTGAATTCAACAAACTTTGAATCACTGAATTTGGTGAAGACGTGACCGAGATATGCCCTTGACAAGTTGACAGACTTTTGAGTAGACTAACAGAGAACTCAGAGATGGACAATGTGAATGTATGTATTAATGAACATTTGTACACAACTCCATTGGCATGAATATCATTGCCACATGGTGTAGAGACGTGTGGGCTAGAGTGTAGACCTCACAGACACTCAAAATTAGTAATGCTACCCTCGGGAGTGCTCTCTCTTGCCCGCGACTTTTCATGTCCATTTTTATAAGGAATAAGTAAAAATTTGAATTCAAATTCAAACTTTTGGCTCCCTATGATCAAGCTCCTAAATGCTAGGAGATATTCTTTCAATCAAACAACTAATTTTTCCACGAATCCTTTTGGTAGGTGATTACAAGAGATTCCAAGTCAATTTGACTTTTACAATGAGGTAAAGTGGTAATTAACCACTAGCATATGTTCCTATGCTTCTTCATGTGTGTATGGACTTCAATGTATCCTTTGAGCCAAATGTGTAGGCTTGTAATTTACACCAATAGCGCCCCCTCAAGCCAAACATTTTGGCTTAAGTCTTCATCTTCAATCTTCAAGTATATCCTGCAATCCAATCATGGATTTGAACCTGCAAAGTTTGGTTCCATCCAAAGCTTTAGTCAAAAAATCTGCACATTGCATGTTGGTGGATACATAGGTTAGTTGAATGTCCTTGCTTATCAATTTCTCTCTCACATAATGGTAATGGACCTCTATGTGTTTGGTCCTAGCATGATAAATAGGATTAGCTGCAAGGTGAAGAGAACTTGTATTATCTCCAAAGATAATTGGTGACCTAGTATATAATCCCAATTCTGTATACAAAAGCTTAATCCATATTGCTTCTTGTGTTAGTTAGTCCTCTATACTCTGCCTCTGTGGAAGACAATGCAACAGTGGGTTGCTTCTTTGAAGACCATGAAAATGGTTTGTCATCTGCAAAAGAAATATATCCAGAAGTGCTCCTCCTATCATCCTTGCATCCTGCCCAATCTACATCTGAATAAATTTTGATATCAATATCTGAAGTGTAAGGGAAATACAAACCATGGTTCTGTGTACCCTTGAGATACTTCAGGATTCTCTTGGCAGCCTCTAAGTGAGGTATCCTTGGCTTGTGCATAAATTGACTTAGCACACTAACTCCATATGCAATATCTATCCTTGTTAAGGTAGCATAGTTCAAACTACCCACCATACTTTGATAACTTGTAATGTCATTGACTTCATCACCTTCATGGGCACTTAGTTTTAGGTTTACCTCCATTGGAGTGCTTGCTACTTTAGCATCCTGCAAGTGAAACTTCTTCAACATATCTTGTATATATTTTTTCTGAGTGATGTATATCCCTGAATTAGTGTAGACTAATTCAAGTCCCAAAAAATATTTCAATAGACCAAGATCATTGATCTTGAACTCCTTCATCATTTGACTTTTGATATATCTGGTTCCATTGACATCATTACTTGTAATGATGATGTCATCAACATAAACACAAAGGTATATTACCTCTGAATTACTTCTCTTAATGAACAGAGAAGTATCTGCCTTGCTCATGACAAAACCTTGGTCTTGGAGGTATGTAGTTAACCTGTAATTCCATGCCCTAGGTGCCTGCTTCAATCCATATAAAGCCTTTTTTAATTTGCAAACATATGTTACCTTCTTAGGGTCCTCATAGCCAGGAGGTTGTGACATATATACCTCCTCTGAAATCCATCCGTTCAAGAAAGCATTCTTGACATCCAATTGGTACATATTCCAATTTTTTGATGCAGCCACACTTACCAATACTCTGATTGTTGGCATCTTGGCCATAGGTGAGAATGTCTCCTCATAGTCAATGCCTTGGATTTGTGCAAAACCCTTAGCTACCAATCTGGCTTTGTACCTATTGATTGTGCCATCAGAATTTCTTTTAAGCTTATAGATCAATCTGGATCCTATTACCTTCATTGAGTCCTTCTTAGGTACTAATTCCCATGTGTCACTTTCTTTGAGTGCTTCAATCTCCTCATCCATAGCCTCTTTCCATTCTGATTTGGTAATTGCTTCTTCATATCATCCTGGTTCTTCATTTGAAAAATCTTTGGCAAGATAAAGAAAATGTTTAATAACAAGAGATGTATCATACCCATATCTGATAGGTTTCTTGCTTTCTCTTTGTGATCTTCTAAATGGTTGAGTTGAAGATTCAGGTATGTCTTCAATCTTCTTCATCTTCATTTTGCCTTTGGACTTCCATGCTTTGAATTCTTCAAGGTTGATAGTATCTTCATCATCCGAACTTGAGGCTTCATTCTAAGTAGGTTCATCCTTTGTAAGACTTGGAAATTCCTCTTCCAAATCATAGGGTAATTTGACCTTCTTGCATTCATTCTCATACCAAGAATCATTTTCATCAAAGACAACATCTCTGCTTACCATGAATCCCTTATTGATGGGATTATAAAACCTATAACCTTTTTTATTTAAATCATACCCAATAAAGATGCATTTCTCAGCCTTTGGGTCTAACTTACCTCTTATCTGAGAAGGAATGTGTACATATGCTACAGATCCAAATATTTTGCAATTGTCAAGTGAGGGTCTCTTACCATGCCATGCTTCATAGGGTGTCATGCCATCAAGAGACTTAGATGGTAATCTGTTTATGAGATAAGTGGCAGTGGAAAGACTCTCTGCCCATAGATAGTTAGGTAACTTTTTCTCATTAAGCATAGATCTAGCTGTCTCAACAATTAACCTATTTCTTCTATCAGCTACCCCATTCTGTTCAAGAGAATACCTTGTGGTTATCTCTCTTTTGATGCCTCTCTCCTGCAAGAAGTCTTCAAATTCATTGGAGAAGTACTCACCTCCTCCATCTGACCTTAGCCTCTTAAAATTCCTTTCTGTCTGGTTTTCAACTAATGCAAGATATTTTTTAAAGCAATTAAATACCTCATCCTTGTGCTTCATGAAGTACAATACAGTCCATCTGCTATAATCATCAATGAAAGATACATAGTACCTTGAACCTGAGACTGAGGGATCTTTGTTTGGTCACCATACATCTGTGTGGACAAGCTCTAGGTAGTCTTCATGCATGTATCCTTTCCTTGAGAAGGGTAACCTGTGAGACTTCCCAAATTGACAAGCACCACACTTGTAAATCATATGTTGCATGGATACATTAGGTATCCCAAGCACACTTTGGTCCCTGCACATTTGTTTCAAGGTTCTTTCTCCTATGTGCCCTAACCTTTTGTGCCAAATCTCAAGCTCTGAAAGTGTTTGATCTTCATAATTGTATAGTGCAATATTCTTTGTATCTTCCAACTCAAAAGTGAAAAGTCTACCTGATTTTTCTCCTTTACCAGACCTCTTGAACCCATGTCTTGGATCCTCCACATATGCTCCATATTGGTTGAATCTAACCTGCAAACCTTTCTCCACAATCTGACCAACACTCATCAAATTTTTGGTAATGGTTGATACATAGTGTACCCTGCTCAACAAATTCTGATTTCCATCATAATTCTTAACATTTCCAACTTTAACTACTGAATGCTTTGTATCATCACCTGTTTGGACTTGATGCTTACCTTTTGGTTCCTCAAGATCAGAGATTAGTGCTACATTGCCAGCCACATGATTTGAACATCCTGAGTCAATGTAAAATAGGTGGTCATCATTTGTACCTGATTTTGAAGTCATATTCATGATTAGAAGAGAGTCATCTTGCTCCTCTGTGTAGTTGTTGTAATCCTTCCTGGATTTGAATCCTCCTTGGTAGTTGCGATTGTAATTATTGTTGTAGTTGTTGTTGTAGTTATTGTTGTAGCCTTGGTGATGGTTGAATCTACCTCTTGACTGTGAGTATCCACCTCTTTGATATCCTCTTCCTGTCTGATTTTTGTAATTCCTGAAACACTCATCTGTAGTATGATTTGATAAACCACAAATGTTGCATGGTGAGGAGTTATAAGATCTCCCCCTACCTTGCTTACCTCCTCTGCCCCTTCCTCTTGATGATCTACCTCTCCTTGCATAGTTGGCTTGAGAGGTTGAACCTTCATCTTCCACCTTCTTGCTTTCGCCTTTATCTTTAGACTTCTTATCAGTGTATAGGGCAGAAGAGTTATTACCTTTTGATGTGTCTCCATTTTTGTTGAGCTTTGCTTCATGAGTAAATAATTGTCCCATGAGAGTTGTAAGATCTGGAGTGTGCATGTCCATGTAAAGATCCATAGCTGTGGTGAAGCTTTCCCATTTGTTATCAGCCTTGATCCCATTGATCACTTGCCTTACAATCTGTTCTTCTTCAATCTCTTCTCCTATGCTTGCTAACTGAACAGCTTGCTTAGGTTGCTTCCTTAATGTTGTGAATTCAATCCACAACTGATTTTTCCTAGCCCTTGTGTTGGAGGAAAAATATAATGACAAGGTTTCTCAAGTCTCTTGGGATGTCTTACAATTTCTAATATGTGGCAAAATAAAGTCACATATAGAGTTGAGTAAATAAGGCCTTGCCAATGCATCCTTAGAACACCATGTGTTGAGCTTTTCATGTTCTTCCTTGGTTGGTAATCCTCTTGTTTTGAATGAGGGCAATTCCTCATCTCCTGAGATGTATCCATAGAGACTCCTTCCTTGTAGGTAGGTCTTTATCCTCAGAGACCATGCTTGATAATTGTTCCTGTCCAATTTGTCAATAAATGAAGGAAAACCATCTCCCATTTTACTTTAGTTTGCTCTGATACCACTGTTGAGAAAGATGGATGGATGCTCCAAGAGACTGAGTAGCGATTGCTATACCTGCTTTGTACCAACCCTCTTTTGCTTACAAGTTGATAACTAGAGCTCCTTAGCTTTCTAATGACACCATAAAATGTCCTATGTACTTTGGAAATGATGTGTGTAATGATTGAATCAAAACAGATAACTATGGAAGTCACAAACTCAAGAAAACCTTCTATTTATGTCTTGACACCTGCTGAGTATTTTGCTCAGTATGACCAGCACAGTAGGAATTGGAAAAATTCCTTTTAGGGGTATCTAATTAGCTTAGTAAGCTACTTATTCCAAGTGGAATGATGTAAAATGATAAACTATGCTAAGATAAATCAATTTAGCAAGTTAAGCTATACCCCCGACTTTTTAGGACTGTAGCAAAAAATGACCAGAGATCACCTCGATGCCGATTTCTCCAAAATGGTTGAATAGAATGTCTTCAAACTTTGATAGCATGTAGATTACTTTACGCGGAATCCAAGAAGCTTTGAATCACTAAATTTGGGGAAGAGTTGACCACGATATGCCCTTGACAAGTTGATAGACTTTTGAGTAGACTAACAGAGAACTCAGAGATGGACAATGTGAATGTATGTATTAATGAACATTTGTATACAACTCCATTGGCATGAATATCATTGCCAAATGGTGTAGAGAGGTGTGTGCTAGAGTGTAGACCTCACACACACGCAAAATGAGTAATGCTAGGCTCGGGAGTGCTCTCTCTTGCCCGCAACTTTTCATGTCCATTTTTATAAGGAATGAGTAAAAATTTGAATTCAAATTCAAACTTTTGGCTCCCTATGATCAAGCTCCTAAATGCTAGGAGATATTCTTTCAATCAAACAACTAATTTTTCCACGAATCCTTTTGGTAGGTGATTACAAGAGATTCCAAGTCAATTTGACTTTTACAATGAGGTAAAGTGGTAATTAACCACTAGCATATGTTCCTATGCTTCTTCATGTGTGTATGGACTTCAATGTATCCTTTGAGCCAAATGTGTAGGCTTGTAATTTACACCAACAATCACTACCAACTTTGGGTTAATGTGGAACAATAAGCAAAAGGGAGACAACCACCTTGTTGCTAGGGTTGATAGGTGCTACACTAATATTCCTTACATACGGTAGTTTTGGGATGTGAAGTCTTCTATCGACCAAACTATCTGCATTTATGATCATGCCCCTTTGTCTATCTCCTTTAGACAAAATTGCTCTAGTTATAAATCAGGGTGGCCTCACCTTGACTCCTCCCTTCTAAAAATCCCATGTGTTTTGGACAAAACTAAACTCATTTTTTCTCACCAATCAGCCACAATAACAATCCTTGTGTTGCTTGGTCCAAGTCCATTAAGGAGGTTCAATCTCTCTTTACCCATTATAAGAGACTTAAGAAGAGTCTTAGGGCTAGAAGAGGGCATTACATACCCTTAGAGTTCAATAAGATCTTATCCTCTTATGCGTCCCAAATGGAAAATGTGGAAATTTTGTGTCTTCAAGAAAGGTTGAAATATGAGGAGTACATTGAGGCTAGAGGTATTCTCTCTGCATCAAGAGAGTTTTGGGCTGGAAATCTTGATAGACCAAAGAGAAGTATGTTCTCTGTGCTTAATAAAAAAGACAGTAAAGATTTCATACCTATGTTTGATGAATAGGTCTAGTGGTTATGTTATCACTGTTTAGAAGAATTTACAAGAGGCTACTAGCTTCATTAGTGATGTTTTCTCTAGTTCTCCCAAGGGGAAGGAGGATATCTACAGAGCTATGGACATCATTGCTCTTAAAAGGAAAAAAACTAGTTCTCCTAGAGTGGCTGACTTGTTGAACCTGCCCCTCACTCGCGATGAGATTAAAGAAACCATAGGTAAATTGAAACCCTGCAAAACTCTTGGCCTTGATGGCCTTCCCAAGGAGTTTTTCATGATTCTTCCAGATTTCCTAACTCCATTTATCCTCTTGATTTGGAAAGATGCTTTTGCTAAAGGCACTCTTCCTATTGAAATCAATCATAAAACTAATTGAGACTGAGCCCCATTATGAAAGACATTATTCTTCTTGAAAAAAGGGCTTCATAAAAAGAAGATTCATCCATGTGGGAACGAATAGACTATGCCCAAGAGTCCAACCCGCCCTAGTTTTTCTTCAAAATTGATTTTGAAAAAGCCGATGACAAGATAGAATGGGAGTTTTTGGTTCAGTATCTCCATGATATAGGAGGTCGTAGTAACTTCATTAAGTGTGTCAGCACCCTTTTTGGTAATGCTCACCCTCAAATCTCTATCAATGGGACCCTGTCATCTCTCTTTAGGCTTAGGAGATGCTCAGGCAAGGTTGACCACTTGCTCCTTTGTTGTTTGCCATTGCTAGTGACTCCCTTGGAAGACTCATAAAAGATGTTATGAATAACAACCAGATTGAGGATATAGACATTCCTGGATCCGACAACCAGCTTTGCCTTCAAGACTTTGCAAATGACACTAATCTTTTGTCTTGCTAATGGATCCCATGTCAACCATAAGAAAACTACCTTTAGAACCTCCACTAGCTTCATACCTACCTGCATCCCTTCTCTTGGCTATGACATTATCAAAGATGGAAAATTTTGAGGTTGCTTGGTATACCTATATGGGATTTCAAAAGTGTACCTATATGAAAAAAATTTCATATATGGTATACCTATATGAAAAAGTGTCTTCAGTCAAAAGTGGGAATGGGTAATGAAAAAAATTCAGAAGTAAAATATTTCAATGGTATGCTTTTCAATCTTCTTTGTCTCATAGAGTTTTGTGTTGTCATTATATCCTTCCTTCTTTTATTTATGTTCTACCTTGTTGGACTCCCAATAAAAAGCACTTTTAGTAGGTCATTGCTTTTTCCAGGAGATTTCTTGGGGGGGGGGGGGGGGGGGGGGGGAGTCTTCAACACAATAAAGTGCCTAAAGCTTGGAAATTTGTCGTTTGCCTAAAAAGGAAGGGGGATTGGGTATTAATTGCCCCATGAAGATGGCTGCCAGCTTAACTGCTAAATGGATTTATAAATCTATTGAGTCTAATGATTTTTGGGCCTTACTTATTAAAAGGAATTCAAGAAAAAATATTTTCTTAATTACAAGTCCTAGAAAGACCACTCCCTATGAGATATCATTGCCTACCCCAATTTATATTCCCTTCTTGGTACTAATCTTTGTAGCAGGTTTTGGGAGTCATGGATTATGGCTAAGAAAAGTTATAATCTTAATTCTAAATTCTATAACTCAAATGGTTTTTCCTTGCAAAAAATTATATGGACAAGTTGGATTTCACTCTAGAATAATGGGAAGCTTGGGATTAGAGAACACAAATGTTTCAGATCTCCAATATTAGTGACATTTCTCCTCGTTGCATGGAGGTCCGCATGATGCATAAACAGATGCTGTAGGAAAATTTATCCCAATGTGATTCAAGAAAGCATGTTCAGCTCGGGGATATTGCCGAATATATCTTACAGAACTTAAAAAATAGAGGGGGATCTTTCAACCTTATACTCGAGAAGCTTAATACTAAATGGAGGGTCAGTTGAAATTGAAGAAAGTGGCAACACAAATTTTTATGCTTATGGGCTTTTCCCACAAACTTGACATTGTTCTATGCAACCTCTGGAGATCTTTAATTCTTTGGAGCATCTGGAAGAGTAGAAATGATGCTATCTGGAATAGATACAAGCCTTCTACACTCTACTCTTTTGCCACAAGTTTCAAGAATATTGCAACTCAATGTTTAAGTAAGGTCCAAATTGCTCCAGGGGCTGACTTCCTACTATCACATCATCTTAAAGCTACTCCCTATATTCAGTGTATGGATTCCCTTCTAAAGCTCTATTCTAGCATAATATTTGAGATGGCTCTTGTTATACTTTATGGAATATTGGAATGAAGGTTTAATGGCTTGAGGAGTTTAATGTGTCTTGTGTTTTGATTTAACATGTGAAGATCCATGAGTGTGTGAACGCACATGGATTTATTCAAATACTTTTGGAGATATTTAGAAGAATATTTTTGAAAAATAGTGCTTTTTGGAAGATAGTATTTTTAGCTATTTTTGTAAATAAAGCAAAAGCACGGTATTAAAAGTGTGGCCATCATGTATCTTCTATTCAAGACATAATAAGAAATACCTATAAATACACATGCTCTCATAGAGTTGTCCATGAGAGTATGTGGAGGAAGATTGTACGCAATCTGGTGTCCTCTCTTGTCTCTTTCTATCTCTGAGTACTTTTGTGTGATTGTGTTTCTATACTATCCTCTGCATTCATGTGTCTGCGAGATCCAGGCATTAACAATGGCATCATAGCATGTGGGGGGAGATCGCACCCAAACTTGTGTCATCTCTTGTCTCTTTCTATTCTCTAACTACTTTTGTGTGATTTTGTTTCTATACTATCCTCTACGTTCGTGTGTCTGTGGAATCCAATCCTTAAAAGTGGTCTATAGCGTGAAGCAAACCCTCCCGTTGCATCATACAGAGAGTATACACATAGTTTAGACATGGTTTGTCTTGTACAATGCATGTATTTTTTTTGCAGGGATAGGAAAGTTTTTTCTTGCTAGTTAGCGAGGAGAAAATGTATATATTTGTCAGGGTGTGTAATCCCCTTTCAGTCTTTTTGTAGATGGATTCTGCTTGCCGGCACCAATATCACAAAAATTGTTTGTCATAATTATTCCAGTTTTCAAAATTGCGCCATTGTGCTGTCGAAATTTTTAGAAAATTAGTATGCATATGCAAAGGCTTGGAATTTATTTGACATTGCCACTAATCATTCATAGTTCATTAGGGTGAAAAACAGCCGAAAAAAGGCTGTTTGCTAATGAGAGATTAAAGAAATTGACAAATAGAGTCTTTCCACGTGTACAAGAATATAACATTGTTGTCTCCTTTAACCGTATGAAGAAATTCTTTTTTTAAGAGAATATGATCTAAAAGCCCCGCGAAAGTGATGAAGATTCTTGTATTCAGTGTACAATTTCTTGGTTTGATGCAAAAAAATATATTTTTGCACACCACACAATGCATATTTTTAAAGTTCCAAGAAGGAAATGATTTTTGAAGATACGAAATATTTTTGGGTTCACAAAATTCCATGGTCATTCGGCGACAGAGTTTACATCAAATCAAAAGTCTCCACATGTACAAAGACTTTTTATCTATAAATGTTGGCAAAGTTTTTGAATGTCAGTTTCTTGCTTTGAGCATTCTTCTTCTTCTCGATTCTAATGGCTTCTTCTTCTCGTTGTCCTTCCAATCGTGTAACCTCATGTGAGGTTTACAAAAAAAGAGAGGATTCTTTATGGAAACCTCTTTCTGTGAAGTTCAATGAATGAGTAACTATGCTTCCTAGTTGTAGAGGTGCCCATAAAGTCAAGCATGCTAAAAGAGACGACACAAGAAACCATTGTAGGGGACGTATTCTTAGTTTCAAATTGAAGAGATGGGGTTGGTTTGCAAGAGTAAAACATGTGTACAACGCTAAGGATCTTGTTCTACAACATCATCTCCAATTCCCTTTGTACTGTAAGTGAAGTTTTACAATGCTCTTCTATCATTGCAGTTGTTGTTGTATAACAACATATATGTTTTTGTATTGCAGATATTTTTCCTTCCAATATTCTAGAGTGGAAACCTCTTGAATGTTTAACACGAACATTCAGAGTTCTTCGTAAGGAATATACAGAGCTTATGTATGCAGAAAAATCTGCTCAATTTTTCAATAGCATAGAGTTATTTGTCCATTTTCCATATTATCACGTGCCATTAGGGAGGAGCTCTTATGGAAATCTTATACATTTTCCTGCTCCTTGCATCTCTTCATTAGATTGGGATGCTCCTGATCATTCGACAAAAGGTGGAAAAGAAAGCTTGGACTTTGGATAGCCTTGGACTTAGAGGAGAGTTGTCCAGAAGTACTTATTCATCCATATTTTCAATCTAGGAAGATAATTGTCACTGCAAATTGGAATAATTGGATGACACGACCGATACAAGCGATATGAGCCATCCAAAATTCTCCTATTGCCCCTATCGCTTGCATCTCGTGTCATAAAAACTTCTCTATCCTCTTCACAGTTAACTTTTCAACAAGAATAAAGCAAAAAGCACACAAAATAGAAATTTTGATGATAGGACCAATTCAATTTTGCTTGAACCATGCAATGAAGTCACTTTTGCTTAGTTCTCAAGAGGATCAATTCAACATTACATTACTCAAGGCATATAAATATAGTTACAATGACCATCTTCGAGATGAAGACTGGCATAATTACATACAATTTGTACATCAATAAATCTTCCAACATATGTCGGTTACACATTAGATTACAATCTTACATTCCAAAAATATAATGTTTCACCCTTCTTTTCTGTCCTTTTTGGAGCCCTCACCTCTACTCTTATTCTTTGGCCCATGCTTCAATGGGGAGTCAATAGGAAACCCTTTCTTCTTTTCTTTAGACTTCTTTTTATCTGGTGTGGTGGTAGAGGTGAGTCTGGATGATAAGGGCATATTGCATGTTTCATAATGGCATTTATTGCTCTCTCCTTGATCAAGATGACCCAAGCATCAGGATAGTCTGACAAGTTTAACTTAGGATTGTAAAACCTACTTTCCAAGAACCTTAGTGTATTTTCAATCACTCTCCAGCCAAATGAGGTGCTGTCTTTCTGTAATGGAACATGTATTTAAATGTATCCAAACCTTTTTTCTTCATTCAATTTAGGAATTCTTGGAATGTTTTGATCAATATGCATTTTAAGAAGCTTAGCAGCACTGCAAGATAAACTTAAATTCAAAATGGATGGAAAGGCTTTAAAATAGAACACAACAAAATGTATGGCAAGGCTTACACTTCAGAGTTCCCATAGGGTGGAGGGGAGGGTGGAGTTGAGGGTGGGTGGAGTGAAGGGGGGGAGGGAGGGGAGTGGAGGTTGCCATGGGTGGAGTTGGGAGAGGGTGGAGTGGATTGTCGGTGGAGTTGAGGGGGGTGGAGTTGAGGGGGATGGAGTGGAGGGTGGAGTTGGGGTTGGAGTTGAGGGTGCGTGGAGTGGAGGGCGGAGTGGAGAATGGGTGGAGTTGGGAGAGGGTGGAGTTGGGAGAGGGTGGAGTGGAGTGTGGTGGGAGTTGAGGGGGGGTGGAGTGGAGTGTGGGTGGAGTTGAGGGGGTGGAGTGGAGGGTGGAGTTGGGGTTGGATTTGAGAGTGGGTGGAGTGGAGGGTGGAATTGAAGGGGGTGGAGTGGAGGGTGGAGTTGAGGGTGGGTGAAGTGGAGGGTGGATTTGAGGGTGGGTGGAGTTGGGAGAGGGTGGAGTTGAGGGTGGGTGGAGTGGAGGGGGTGGGGGGGGGGAGTGGAGGTTGCCATGGAGAGAATTAATTTATATTCTTGGTTATCTTGTACAATAGAATCCAATCAAAACTCTGTTTAAACATGTGAGGAGACAAATGAATTCTCTTGGGAGAGTCATCTTCTAGATACTGAACTACAACAAGCATGGAGGTGGTGGTGGAGTGGGTACAGCTCAAGGGTGGTAGTGGGCGGGGGGTGGAGGGAGGCTGGGGGCGGAGTGGGGGAGTTTGGGGAGTGTGGGGGGGGGTGGTGTGGGTGGATGGGAGGCGTTTGGGGGGGGGGGGCTGCTGGAAGCTATGGATGGCAAAAAAGAGGGACGTGTGGGGGTGGGCTGCACCAGGTGGTGGGAGGGAGCTCCGAGAGGTGGTGGGAGGGGGAGGCGGGGCCATGGGTAAGAGCGGTCGGTTGGAGGTGGGCTGCGGGAGGTGGGTTGCGGGAGGTGGTGTGAGGGGGAGGCGGGGTTGTGCGAGGGGTAGGAGGGTTGTGGGAGGGAGCTCCGAGAGGTGGTGGGAGGGGGAGGCGGGGCCGTGGGTAAGAGGGGTGGGTGGGAGGTGGGCTTCGGGAGGTGGGTTGCGGGAGGTGTTGAGAAAGAGAGAGAGAGAGAGAGAGAGAGAGAGAGAGAGAGAGAGGCTATGCACTTGCGAGGGGGAGAGAGAGAGAGAGAGAGAGAGAGAGAGAGAGAGAGAGAGAGAATTCCGTTGTGCTACAGTGCTCCAAAAGCATCACGAGCATCCGACCATCGATGAGACATCACCTTGCGTGCTGTATGCTGAATCCATTCCAAACTCACAATAGGATTCCTAGGTGCTGGCCGGTACTCTTCATATATCGATTGTGTGATATAGTTTTTGGAATCCCTAACATGTTCGCTCCATTTTAACATTACAAAATGTCCAAACTCTATGGAGCAAAGTTGTCGAATGCGCTGACGCATTGTCTTCCCGCTTGCATCCATGATTGGAGCTCCATTACGTATGTGATATTTTTTGGAGTCATCATGGTCATGCGCTCCCCAAAGTGTATGTGGAGATCCCATTTGATCCAATGTGAAGATGCATGTGTGTATGCATATGCATGTGTGTATGAATATGCATGTGTGTATGCATGTGCATGTGTGTATGAATATGCATGTGTGTATGTGTGTATGCATATGCATTGTGTATGTGTATATGCATTGTGTATGTGTGTATGCATATGCATGTGTGTATGCATATGCATGTGTGTATGCATATGCATGTGTCTATGCATATGCATGTGTGTATGCATATGCATGTGTGTATGTGTGTATGCATATGCATTGTGTATGTGTGTATGCATATGCATGTGTGTATGCATATGCATGTGTATATGCATATGCATGTGTGTATGCATATGCATGTGTGTATGCATATGCATATGCATGTGTATGCATATGCATATGCATGTGTATGCATATGCATATGCATGTGTATGCATATGCATATGCATGTGTATGCATATGCATATGCATGTGTATGCATATGCATATGCATGTGTATGCATATGCATATGCATGTGTATGCATATGCATATGCATGTGTATGCATATGCATGTGTATGCATATGCATATGCATGTGTATGCATATGCATATGCATGTGTGTATGCATATGCATGTGTGTATGCATATGCATTTTTGTATGCATATGCATGTGTGTATGCATGTGCATGTGTGTATGCATGTACATGTGTGTATGCATATGCATGTGTGTATGCATATGCATGTTTGTATGCATGTGCCTGTGTGTATGCATATGCATGTATGTGTGTATGCATATGCATTGTGTGTATGCATGCGCATGTGTGTATGCATATGCATGTGTGCATGTGTGTATGCATATGCATTGTGTGTATGCATGTGCATGTGTGTATGCAAAAGCATCCATCAATATGATAAAGCTAAATCTTCGTGATGTATGTGGTACACTTAATCATAGGCACACAAGAAGATTTGTGTATGATCCTGCAGAATTTGGTATGTACTTGGATGAAGATCGAGCACTTGTGGATATAGAAGAAGAATATGAGATCTCTCAATAGTCCTAGACTGAATCAAGTGCATCAGATTATGGGGGTGTAGACATAGATCAAGAAATTTGTGAATTGAGTTGAAAATCCAAACATTTTTAGTGCTTATATAAATGCTCCTAAGTATTTTGCTTCAGGAAACCATGTTCTATAGCAATTTTGAATAACTATCTGATATCCACCATTGAAAACATGTTCAATGTGTAAATTTGTATAAGCATTTTTATCACTTTTATGTTTCTTATGTTTTAGGAACTGGCAAAAAATGTCAAAAAATTACATCATTTGATTTTTGAAATATGTGTATACCCATACAAAGGGTTGTCAAACATAAGATGCAATTTGCTTTATTCTCGACATGGGTGTTCTCTTTTTATGAGATAGTTCTCGTTTGTTACGACTCGCTATTATCTATCTACCTATCGATCGATCTATCTATCTATCTATCTATCTATCTATCTATCTATCTGTCTATCTATCTATCTATCTATCTATCTATCTATCTATCTATCTATCTATCTATCTCTCTATCTATCTATCTATCTATCTATCTATCTATCTATCAATCAATATATCTATCTATCTATCTATCTACCTATCTATCCATGTATCTATTTATCTATCTATCTATGTATCTTGCAGTCTATTTATCTATCTATCTATCGATCTATCTATCTATATATCTATCTATCTATCTATCTATCTATCCATATATCTATCTATCTATCTATCTATCTAAGTATCTATCTATCTATCTATCTATCTATCTATCTATCTATCTATCTATCTATCTATCTATCTATCTATCTATCTATCTATCTATCTATCTATCTATCTATCTATCTGTCTGTCTATCTATCTATCTATCTGTCTATCTATCTATCTATCTGTCTATCTATCTATCCATGTATCTCTCTATCTAAAGTGAGTGTGCGGGCCGTCATCTTCTATGCAAAAACTTTGTGTTTCACCCATGTTGGAACATCATAGTGTTTTTCAAGTTTACACTATGCTTGAGATGGATTTGATCTACATCAAAGGCTATCATGTCCAAAGAATATCCGTTGGAGAATTTATTTTCTTATGCTCACTTATTGTAGTTTTTAGAAAAAGATTTTTCGTGGATCTTTTACCATTTTTAAAAGCCTTGAGCTTTACACATGTAAAGTATAGATATAGAGCCTAAATCCCACGAATTTGTGGTGGTTGAGTTGCATTCAATCAAGCAATCAATCATCTAAAAGTAGATCAAACTAAATCTTCACTTTTCCTAGATTGTAGGAAAGTGAAGCGATTCCCTCCAACAACCATTCCCACCTTCATTTGAATTCGAAATCCACTTGTAGAAGTCTTGGAACACTCCTAGAGTTCATATAAATACTCGAAATCACTTGTACAAAGCAATGTACATACACTTGTGACTATCATTGCCTTGCTCCTTCAATTTTCTGCATCATCTTCTTTGCCAACAATAAGCTTGCAGAGGTTGTTTCTCTCAATCTAGAGCTCCAAATTAAATGCAAGATGGCTCATTGGAAATTTATTAGTGTCTATATTATGTCTAAAAATTGGCATAGCATTTGGCTCAATAGAGTGGGCCAAATTGCAGTTTTTTTGTTCTCGAAGTCAATCTCTATGTATTCTTGAAAAATAAATAGTACCACCGTTGAGTGTTTGATTCATTCATGTAGCATATTTTGCTTATTCCTTATACGTTTGTGCATTCTATACACTAAGCCCTATGTGTATCACTCCCATAAAAGGATTTTTTCTAATTATAATCACACTCGTCGCTATGGGCATTTGAAGTTCATTGTCTCTTCCATAGATAGTAAGTTTTTTGAGCTAGTCGACCCGCAAACCTATCTATTTTGTATGGACTCCTTCTCATTGATGCTAGAAAGTAAATAGTGCATTGCATTGCACTTATCGCATGCATATAAGGTCCATTTGAGTCTCCATAAGCTCAAGGGATGGTCTTGTGCGGGTTGGCTAGACTCAAACTTCGTCGCTTCGAAACACACTTTTCTACCTTCTGCAAGTTTCTCCAAGTTCTTTCAGTGGTATCAGAGCTAGATCAAGATGGGTAACGTATTCCCCTCAATGATCGAGAAGCTTGATCCAAATAACTATGTGGCTTGGCAAATAAGAATGGAGGCCTATTTGCAAGGTAGAAATCTTTATGGAATTGTAGCAGGTGATGAAGCTATGCCTATTCCAAGATCCAAAGGAAGACCTACACAAGAGGACACAGATAAGCTCACACTTTGGTGCGTAGGGGATGCTCAAGCAAGATTGTACATACTATACTCTATCTCTGACTT
This sequence comes from Ceratopteris richardii, assembly GCA_020310875.1. NCBI lineage: Eukaryota > Viridiplantae > Streptophyta > Polypodiopsida > Polypodiales > Pteridaceae > Ceratopteris > Ceratopteris richardii. Next base: position 123,640,417 of record CM035430.1, on the reverse strand, counting down.
TCTATTGCCACATATTAGAGGATGCAAGACATCTCAAGAGACTTGGGATGCCCTCGAGATGTTCTTTTCTTCTCATGTCAAATCAAAAAAGAATCATCTTTGGAACGAGTTCAACCAAATGAAGAAGACACCTAAGCAAACCATCATGGAGTTTCTTACCAAGGTTAAGGAGGTTGCATATCAGTTAGCATCCATTGGAGAGGTGATTGAAGAAGAGGCTATCATGAGGCAAATTCTCAACGGAATTTGAAGTGGTAAGAAATCGGAATCCTTCAGGACGGCTTATGATCTCATCATGGATGTGCAGACTCCAGACTTCAACATCTTTCTTGGACAAGTCTTCAATCAAGAGGCAAACAATAGCATAAAGGAAGGAAACTCCTATCATGGTAATTCAACTAGTGTTCTATATGCAGATAAGAAGGATAAGAAGCAGAAAGGCAAGAAGAAGGAAGAAGATGAAGAAGAGACTTCCCAAGCCAACTTCGCAAGCAAGAGCAAGTGGAAAGGGAAGAAGAAAGGACCAAAGCAAGACAAAGCCAAATGTCAGAATGTTCAACTTTGTGCCATATGCAATAAGACCAACCACACCACTTAGAATTATTGGTTCAATGGGAAGACCTAGAAAGGAAGTGGAAGAGGTGGATATGGCAGCAATAGAGGTAGAGGTGGATAGAACTTCAACAATAACAATAAAGCATATAATAGAAGGGACAACAACAATTATTTAGAAGATCAACCACATGAAGAATCATTGCTTCTCATGAATCTAAGCCAGAAAGAAGGTAAAGAAGATGATCATTTGTTCTACATAGATTCAAGATGTTTGAATCATGTTGCAGGCAATATTGCTCTTCTATCTGACTTGGAAAGTCCAAAGCATAGACATGAAGTGCAAAAAAAGGATGATACAAAGTACAATGTGGAAGAGATTGGTAATGTCAAAGCTTCCAATGGCAGGACAAACATTCAGAGTAAGGTTCTCTATGTACCCACTATCACTAAAAACCTATTAAGTGTAGGCCAAATAGTTGAAAAAGGCTTGCAAGTTAGGTTCACCCAACATGGAGCTTTTATGGAAGATCCATGTCAAGGCTTCAAGAAGATAGCCAAAGGTGAGAAGCATGGTAGGCTCCTTACTTTTGAAGTAGGAGAAACTAGAAACATAGCTCTATTCACTTTTGGGTCTCAAACCCTAAGTGAGTTTGAAGTATGGCATAAGAGACTTTCTCACGTGAATGAAAGAACCTTGAAGGATATATGTAGGGATCAAACTGTTCTAGAACTTTCGAACATATCAAAGCAACACATGATCAATAGGTGTGATGCATGTCAGATTGGGAAGCCACAAACACAACCATTCAACCACAAAGGCTACATCCACAACAACTTTTTGGACTTAGTACATACAAATGTATGGGGACTTAGAATACTTCTCCAAAGAGTTTTGATGAGTTCTTGCAGGATAAAAGCGCAAAATGGAAGTGACTACTAGGTACTCTCATCAAATAAATGGAATTGCAGAGAGGAGAAACAAGAAATTGGTTGGATCAGCCAGAACAATGCTTGAAGAGAAGAACTTGCCACATTATCTATGGGTAGAGGCTATTTCAACTATTGTGTACCTTGTCAATAGACTACCATCCAAATCACTTCAAGGTATGACTCCTTATGAAGCATGGCATGGAAGAAAACCTACTCTTGGACATTCCAAGGTTTTTGGTTGTTTAGCTCATGTTCATGTACCATCACAAATAAGAGGTAAGCTAGATGAAAGGGCCAGAAAGGCAATGTTTATTGGATATGATTCAATTGAGATGGGTTACAAGTTCTATCATCCTTCAACCAAGCAATTCACTACAAGTAGAGATGTTCTGTTTGAAGAACACAAGTCTTGGTATGATGTAGACAAATAAAAGGCAACTCTACCATATGATCTTCATTTTGATTCTCATCAATTAGAAAGCAAGCATGATACACAGGTCCATGATCCAAGAACTGATACAGACAATGACCAAGATGAAAGAGAAAAGGATTACAAGCTATGGAAGTCAAGAGGCAAAGCAAAGATGGAAGAGGTTGGAGAAAGCTTCAAACAGGCACCTAGAAGATCAACAACATAGAAGAAACAACCAAAAAGGTATGGATATGATTCCACATTTGTTACAAAGCATTCAATTTACTTGGCAAAAGACTCTATTTCAGAGGAACCCTCAACGTATGAAGAGGCAAAGGGAAGCCCTAATTGGGAAAAGGCCATGAAAGAAGAAATAGATGCATTGAAGGAGATGGACACTTGAGATGGTTTCAATGTCCCCGAATCAAAAGGCAATTGGTTGTAGATGGGTATATAAAGCTAAAAGAAATTCAGATGGGTTAATTTGTAGGTACAAGGCAAGATTAGTTGATAAGGATGCTCTCAAACTCATGGTATAGACTATGAGGAAACATTCTCACAAGTTGAAAAGATGACTACAATCATAACATTGATAAGTGTAGCTGCTACAAACAATTGGACCCTCCTCCTACTTGATGTGAAAAACGCATTCTTAAATGGTTGGATAAGTGAAGAGGTAGACATGTCACAACCACTAGGTTTTGAAAACCCTATTCATCCATTTTATGTTTGTAGACTTAAGAAATCATTGTATGGATTGAAACGAGCTCCTAGAGCTTGGAATTACAAGTTGGTTACATATCTTCAAGATCAAGGGTTCAAAGCAAGCAACTCTGATCCTTCTCTATTCATCAAAACGGATCACAATGAGGTTATCTATCTATGTGTCTATGTAGATGATATTATTGTGAGAGGTGATGATGTGAATGACATTCAAAGGATCAAGAGACACATGCAAGAAGAGTTCAAAATTAGTGACCTAGGATCTATTTCTCAAGTTCAAAATGGAGAACACAAAACCTATAGGTACACCATTGCAGATGAATCATAAACTTAGTGTTTATGAAGGTGAGAAAATTGAAGACATTAAAGAGTATCAAAGCCTTGTAGGTAGCTTGATATATGCTACTCATACAAGGGCAGACATCTCATATAGTGTTAGAGTTCTTAGTCAGTTCATGCACTCACCAAGAAGACCACACATGGATGCAGCTAAGAGAGTACTTACTCTAAGGTACAATCAACGAAGTTATATTCTATCCTTACTCTTCAGATTTGGATATCAAAATCTATTCAGATATAGATTGGGCAAGAGCTAAGGATGATAGAAGAAGTACTTTTGGTTACTTAGCATTTGCAGGTTCAAAGCTAGTGTCTTGGAGTTCCAAGAAACAACCTAGAGTTGCTTTATCCTCAACTGAAGCAGAGTATAGAGGTTTGACCATAGCAACTCAAGAGGAAATATGGTTAAAGGCAAACACATAGAGGTTTGTTACCACTTCATCAGAGAGAAGCTCATAGCAAAGGAGATTGACATTTCTTTTGTTCCTATTGAAAAGCAAGTAGCAGATATGATAACGAAGGCACTCGATGGAATAAAGCTTTTTAGATTCAAAGCGATGGTAGGTATTCAACCTATCAGAGAATGAAGACTCAAGCATACTTTAGCTTGCGGGGGAGCTCTTGGAACATCAAGCTTACACTATGCTTGAGGTGGATTTGATCTACATCAAAGGCTATTGCGTCGAAAGAATATCTGTTGGAGAATTCTTTTTCTTATGCTCACTTTTTATATTTTTTAGAAAACAATTTTTCATGGAACTTTTACCATTGTAAAAGCCTTGAGCTTTACACATGTAAAAGTAGAAGGATAGAGCCTAAATCCCACGAGTTTGTGGTGGTTGAGTTGCATTCAGTCAAGCAATTATACACTTAAAAGTAGATCAAACTAAATCCTCACTTTTCCTAGATTTTAGGAAAGTGAATTGATTCCCTCCAACAATCATTCCCATCTTCATTTGAATTCAAATTCCACTTGTAGAAGTCTTCGAACACTCCTAGAGTCCACATACACTTGTGACCATTATTGTCTTGCTCCTTCAATTTTTTGCATCATCGTCCTCGCCAATAGTAATCTTGTAGAAGTTGCTGCTCTCTCTTCAGAGCTCCAAATTGAGTGCAAGATGGCTCATGGGAAAGCTATTAGTATCTATTGTATGCTTAAAGGTTTTCATACCATTTGATTCACTAGACTGGGCGAAATTGTAGTTTTTCTATCTCAGGGTCAATCTCTGCATATTCCTCAAAAATAGGAAGTACCACCATTGAGTGTGTGATTCATTCCTATAGTATATTTTGCTTATTCCTTATACTTTTGTGCATTCTATACACTGAACCCTATGTGTATCACTCCATAAAAGGATTTTTCCTAATTGTAATTACAGTGGTCGCTATGGGCATTTGAAGTTCATTGTCTCTTCCATAGATAGTAAGTTTTTTGAGCTAGTCAACCCGCGAACCGATCTATTTTATATCCACTCCTTCTCCTTGATGCTCCAAAGTACATAGTGCATTTCTTTGAACTTATCGCATGCCTATAAGGTCTATTTGACTCTCCATAAGCTCAAGGGCTGGTCTTGCGCCAGTTGGCTAAACCAAACTTCGTTGCTTCAAAACGCACTTTTCTACCTTCTACAAGCTTCTCCAAGTTCTTTCAACCCATACCACAAGCTCAAAAGCTTGGATTGATGTAATATAAAGTCGCCTACTTAGATCATGGAAAGAGTTACATCTTCCTAGATGGCCATGATTCAAATTTTTCTCCATAGTCTAAGAAAGCATCTACATATTTGTATAAGAACATAGGTCCATATTGAGAAGTAATATCTATTGAAAACAAAAAATATAGATAAATAGTGTTCCACATAAAGATGAAAATAAAAAAATATGTTGTTTGTTCTTTTATCTCGAGCTATGCACCTCTAATTGAGGTGTTATAAGCACTTTTACATAGCGAAAGGAAGGTTATTCAAGTTTATGATGATGAAAATTCGAGATGAGGAGATTAGCATCCATGAAATTGGAAAAATATGGATAGTAGAGTCTCATCATAGAGACATTCACTATCTTTGGAGGTTCATGTTTCTTTGGAACTTTAATTAGAGTGCTTGTTTGTGTGCGAAGCTTTAGTTTTAGAGCTTGAAGGCATTGACTATGTTTGATCTATGTGGATGCTCCTCCATTCGAGAGTAGAGTAGGTTATGTCAAGTTTTGACATGTAAATCGCATTATGGCATTTTTTGAGTTCATGCAATTTCATCTTTGATTTGATATCCTTGTTTTGCATGCATAGTGGAATTGTGGTTATATGCTATTTTTATGCCACTTGAATATGGATTTTGTTGCCGATTACACACAGTTTTGTGAGAGATTGATTGGATGAGTACTTTCATGTTCTTGTTTTCTTTGCAAGTACATGATCAATATTGAACCTTGATTTCACACTTGTTTGTCATTTTGATTGACTATTGGACACTCCCTATTTTTATATGAAATCTACACCCCCTCCCTAACTTCTAAGTGACAACATGCCCTCCTCGATTAATGCCAAAGTTATATTCAACACATGGTCTATTCAAAGTTCTAAATCGTGCAGCAAATTAATGAAAACATAGCATTCACTTCCAAATGCAAAACCAATCGTTCAACAATAGATAATGTCATGGACAAAGGAAACCATCCTAAACCTTAGATTCCATGTGAATCCTATCTATCATGATTGGTTCTGAATTAGGAGAAACTAATGCTTCCAATGCATTTGGAATGTGTCAAAATCCTAAGATCAATTGTCTATTTGCTGAATTCTGACAACCAGAGGTCCTATTCAGTTTGCTGACATCATTGATGACATCATCAATTTGCAACCGGCCGTGAGAAACGCCCTTGAAATCCTATATAAGGAGGTTTGGGCCACATTCATTCTCATTCTTGCCAATACCAGTCTTGGGAGCTCAAGGAATCATGACCGCCAAGTAAGTACTCTTCAAGTTCTAGTTCCTGTTCTTGTCTTGTTCCTTGTTGCAGTCCTGTCTAGTCTTGTATCCTGGACATCTTGTCTTGTCCTCTTGTAATCTCGTAGTATGAGATCTTGTCGATTTCTTTCTTGTATCAAGTTCATCTCCCAGAAGGGAGTTCTTGTCATCTAGAGATCTTGTTTCATACTTACGATCCCGGGTTCTGGGATCTCTTGTATCATCTCTAGTCGAGTTGTTCATACCTTCGTGGGTGATCTTGTAATCAGAAGTGTATTTCCGAAATCTTGTCTACTATAGTCAGAGAGCACAATCTAATGCTCCCCTGACATTTTGGCAAGACTAGCTTCTATCCAAGACCAGTCATCATGGAGAATGCTTATCAATAGATTGTAGCATCACTTCAGAGTCTCCAACAACAAGTCGAAGACCTAACTCATCGACAAACACAAGTTGATATGGGACATCTAGTGCATGTAGGTGCACTCCTCCAAGTATTACAAGAACGAATCGGGAGTCTTCAGACAAATCAAGGGAGTATGCAAGAAGATAATAAACAACGACCTAGTACATCCTTCATGAGGGAACCCAAGATCTGCATGCCAGAAAAGTTCGATGGTGATCGTACAAAGTTCTAAGGATTCTTGCAACATTTCAAATTGTACATCCATATGCAGCTTGATAGATACCGTGATGATGCATCCAAGGTCGGTTTTATTGTAACCTTACTCTATGGTCCAAGAGCTTCCTCATGTCTCATTGATGAGGGACTCGTTAAGAAACATAAAAATCTAGTACTTCGGAAGAACAAACTAGTAGTAGCTGAAGTAGTAGATGGATGTCCTCTAGCATCAGGGAATATAACCATGGAAACCATACCACTAAGAGTACATCTTGGTGACCATGATTCACACATATGTTTCAATGTAATATTGAGTCAAATAAACATGGTTATCATCGGAAAGCCCTGGCTAAAGAAACATAATCCAAAAATTAATTTGGAGAATAGTAAAAATCACCCGTTGAGATATCTAAAAGAACCCAGAATATGTTGGAGCCAAAGCCTTCATACATCTAGTAAGGAAAGAACCAATGTATATGATCTATGCCATACCAACTCAAGAGCCCAAGAAAGATGATTCAATGAAGCTACCTGACCAATACCAAGGGTTTGAAGATGTCTTTGAAAAAAAGAATGTAGATATGCTTGGAGCACAACCAACCTTCGGGCCAATCTATAGACTATCCCCACACGAACTTACAGAATTACGTAAGAATATTGATGAGAATCTAGCCACGGGGTTTATCAAACACTTGAAGTCTCCTGCAGGAACCCCTATCCTATTTGTGAAGAAGAAGGACGGAACTCTTCGAATGTGTGTGGACTATCGTGGTCTGAATAAATTCACAATAAAGAACATATATCCTCTACCACTTATATCAGAGCTCTTGGAATGCCTCCAAAAAGCAAAGTTCTTCACTGAGATGGACCTTCGAGAAGCATACAATCTGTTATCATTTGTCAAAATATCCTCGCACAACATCACTATGGTGTCTACCACAGAATCACTGAGTGGGATAACTTTCTTTTCAAGTATACTAGATGTATTATCAAGTGGAACATCTGACTTAGTGGAGAAAAGACTTAGGCACTCATCTAGACGAAGTCAAAATGCCTTTTCAATGTCATGAAGGAAAGTAAACTCCTCTCCATTGACAATGATGATAAAGAGATATTCAATTTCCACCTCTCGTAATGTGGGCTCAGAGGGGTTGAGATTTGATGGTGGGGGCTCTTCCATGGTTGATTTCTAAAACAGTTTGTCATCCAGACAACCAGGGAACTCTCTATGGATTATGCCACTCTCTCTGGCTAAGTCTTTGACCTCTCATTGGGGAGATCCATGGGTGTAGGCTCTGGTCTCTCATTGATGATAAATATTGTTGTGGAGATGTAAGAAAGGTACCTAGTACCCATCCTCTTCTTTTTGTTAAGTTTTTTTTAATCAAAGGCACTATTTCATCCAACAAGTGCCTTGCATGGTTAGAAATTGTCATGAAGTGCTTAAGGTGCTTGATGAAAGTTTCATCACCTTTATGAATGGAGAGCAAAATCTCACACAGGACCCACTTAACCGCATAAGGTGGGATATCTATAGAAAAGCACAAGATGTAGTACTCAAGGAACTCTATGACTTGCTTGATCACATCAGAGTTGAATTGAATTGTCTTGTCCAGATGAGGAACTGTATACACAAGTTGGGAAGATTTATCTTAATTTCAAATGAAATTAAACAACCCTCAGAACTTTGTAATGGAACTTCCATTTCGTTGTTGGGAAGATTTATCTTAATTTCAAATGAAATTAAACAACCCTTAGAACTTTGTAATGGTGTTCATTCTCCAAGTTTACACATCCACTAATCATAGTAGAATCGTATGTACAATGAACTATGGTGTTTCAAATATCAAAATCCTATGCCTATTGCACCAATTTTACAAAGGTATCTATTCCCTTTGGTGCATCCTTCTACAAGTCCCCAATTTTCACCTACAAAAACAATGAATAGGAACACACCAATGTAATCATAGAGATATAGACACTCTTGTGAATTTCAAAGAGTTATGTATGTCCATCACCATCTTATGTATCAAAGATGTCAAGGTCGATATAGTAGGTTGTGGCCACTCAAGCTTGAAAAGAGAATCTACCGTAATCATCTCTAGCCTGCCAAAATCATTTGATGAAGAGGGTACAACATATGTATGTGTGTAAAAGAAAACTCTCTCACATAAAAGCTGAGTAGGATGGGCTTGTTGAAAGACTAGTGATCTTACATCTCCATGAAATGCTTGGAAAGTACTTGTACGACTATGAAATGGTTGCTCCTCCACCAACATAGAAGGAATAAGGTATTAAGAAATTAGAATAGGAATCAATGAGTAATACTTACAATTGATAGGATATCTACATTTTTTTAGTTTTTCATGCTTGACATTGTAAAAACATGTTGTACAATGGCAACTGTTTCACCATTTTTGAGCTTTTTGAGACCTAATAGCTTTCCTTTCCAATGAAGATTCAAGTTTCCACGATCTCTTACATGATGAGGGCCAACACGAGAGGTTTGCATGTACACCCATGCACCTTTGTAAAACTCATGTCCTAACGAATTTCTTTCTACAACCTTTATATTTTTACATGTTAACGCCATAACCTCATCTTTTGGATGCCTTTAAGATTTAGGTTTTTCCATTGGAGTTCAAGCTATGGAAGTGATAGTTGGAATTCAAAAAGGAAGATGCAGAGAGAAAACATGCAGACACAAGAGCTTCAATGGTGTGCTAGGTAGAGAAAGTAGTGAAAAGAGATAACTTTTTGGGACTTGGGTATGAAAGTGTGAGGTTTTGGAGGGTGAAAGTTGTATTTTGAGTTATTTTTGAAAATTTCACTTTTTTCAAGTTATTTTATGCACGGATTTTGATTTAGAAGTTAGAAGAAGCACTTTTGATCCTCAAAAGTGGTTGGGGGCCATTGAATGATGTTATGATGAGTTTTAGACCTTTTCAAAATTTTTGAATTTTTGGGCCCAAGCAACTTATGAGATTCCTTTCTCTCTCTAGAGGCAAAACCTGAACATAGGGGAATCTTGTCCCCTCCTCCTCCTAAGCTTAGTAATTTATAGGCTATAGTTCGTGTCCACCACCCTCTTCTGATTCGTCCATCACTAATCACTCCTTAATCCAAAGACCCATGCAAGGGTCATTTTTTTCCTTAATGGAGGGGTTAAGATGGATCAATGATGACAAACCAAAGAAGATGCCCACATTCAATAAGAACAAAGAACTACATCTCCCCTTAACACAATATGGTGTATGAATTGTCTTAGTATCAGATGGAAATATAGATTCATCAACATGCGGCATCCTCTCATTTAGGTAAAAAACGCAATTTTTATATGCAAAATTATACATAAGGGAATTCGGATGAACACCAAAGCTGATAAGATCTATAGGGCCCCTCAATCGTGTAAGTGGTGCCTTTGTGTTCAAGAAGACATTGGCAATCTCTTCTTTTCATGCACTAAACGTAAAGAGGCATGGCAATACCTGCAACTTTAGTGTTCTCCATCTTAAACTTCACCAACATATCCTGTATTGCTTCCTTTGAGTGATAAATATACGTGAATCTATGTACACAAGCTCTTAGCCAAGAAAGTAGGTGAAGAAACCAAGATAACGGATTTTTAATTCCTTCATTTATTGAGCCTTCACCTGCTTGATGCCATTAGCATCATTCCTTGTAATAATGATGTCATCTACATAGACACATATGTACGTTACTTCTAATTTGTTCTTCTTCACAAATAAAGAAGAATATGCCTTGCTTGCCACAAAGCCTTGGTCCTGCAAATAGGTAACAAGCCTATGGTTCCAAGCTCTAGGAAATCATCAAATAGGTAACAAGCCTATGGTTCGAAGCTCTAGGAAATAGGTACAAGATAGTCCACCTACTGAAATCATCAATCAATGACACATAGTACCTTGAGCCTAAAATTGAAGGGTCCTTGCTTGGTCCCCACACATATCTGTGGACAAGTTCCAAATACTCCTCATGCATATAGCCTTTCTTTGTAAAGGGTAACTTGTGTGATCTACCAAACTGACATGCACCACATTTATAGATCATGTGTTGCTTGGATACATTAGGTATCCCAAGTACACATTGATCTCTACATATGTGCTTCAATGTTCTCTCACCAATGTGCCCTAATCGTTTGTGCCATATCTCTAACTCAGACAAGGTTTGATCCTTATAATTATAAAGTGCAATGTTTCAAGTGTTCTCAAGCTCAAATGTAAACAATCTACCTATTTTCTCTCCCTTTGCAATTCTTGTGAATCCATGTTGGGGGTCCTCCACAAAAGCTCCAAATTTATTGAACCCAACCTGCAAACCTATTTCCACTATCTTTCCAACACGCATTAATTCTACATAAAGAACTCTGCTCAACAGATTTCTATTCCCATAAGAGGTTTTGACAATTCCTACCTTGACAACTGAATGCTTGGTATCATCACCTATCTGTATTTGGTGCTTTCCCTTAGGTTCTTCAAGATCAGAAAGGAGAGATACATTGCCTGCTACATGGTTTGAACAACCTAAGTCAATATGGAAGAGGTTCTCATCATTCATACCTTGTTTTGAAGTCATGTTCAAAATGAAAAGAGAATCTTCTTGATCCTCTATATAGTTGTTGAAGTCTTTTCTTGATTTGTATCCTCCTTGATAATTGTTGTTGTAATTTTTGTTGTAGCCATGGTTGTAACCTTGATTATGGTTGAATCTTCCTCTTGATTGTGAGTGGCCGCCTCGTTTGAATCCTCTTCCTCTTTGGTTCTTGAAGTTCCTATACCACTCATCTGTTGTGTGATTAGATAGTCCACATACATTGCATGGGGAAGAGTTGAAAGGTCTCCCCCTACCTTGCTTACCTCCTGTACCCCTTCCTCTTGAATTCCTACCTCTCCCTGCATAGTTAGCTTGAGAAGTAGTACCTTCATCTTCTACTTTCTTACTCTTTCCTTTATCCTTAGTCTTATCTTTATCTATATATAGGGCCGAAGAATTGTTACCTCTTGATGGTTCACCATTTTTGTTGAGGTTGGCTTCATGGTTAAAGAGTTGTCCCATGAGAGTGGTAAGATCAGGGATTTGCATATCCATGTAAAGATCCATTGCACTTGTGAAATATTCCCACTTATCATCTGCCTTGATGCAATTGATTATCTATCTCACTATTTCCTCTTCTTCAATCTCCTCTCCTATGCTTGCCAATTGATCAGCCACATCCCTTACCTTCATCACATACTTTGAAACATTCTGCTTAGGTTGCTTCCTTTGAGTAGTAAACTCAATCGACAATTAATTTTTTTAGCTCTTGTATTGGAAGAAAATATGAAGATAATGTATCCCAAGTCTCTCAGGAAGTTTTGCAATTCTTAATGTGAGGAAAAAGGAAGTCAGAAATAGAGTTAAGTAGATATGACCTGGTAAAGCATCTTTGGCACACGATGAGTTCAGTCTTTCAAGCTCCTCTCTTCTAGGTTGACTTTTGCTTCTAAATATGGGCATCTCCTCATCTCCTGATATGTATCCATAGAGACTTCTTCCTTCTAGATAGGTCTTCATCCTCAAGGACCATGCTAGATTTATTCCTATATAATTTATCAATAAAAGAAGGGAAACCATATCCCATTTTACCTCAACTTGCTCGGATACCACAGTTGGAGGAGATGAATGGATACCTCAAGGAAGTGAGGTGGTACTGCTAAAACCTGCTTTGTACAAGCCCTAATACACTTCAAAGTTATGTAATAGCCCCTTTTAGCTTGCAAATGACACCAAGAAAGTACCTATGTAATTTGGAGTTGATGCTTGAAACAACTGAATCAAAATAGATTACTTCATGAATAGCTAGTGTCACAAAACTTGCTATTTTAGTCCACATACCTGTTGGATCTTTTGCTCAGAGCTCAGAGTATAGTAAAAATTGATGAAATTACTTTTGAGGGAATTTAATTAGCTTGCATAGCTAATGATTGTAAGTGGAAGCATCTAAAATGATAAACTATGCTCTGAGAAATAAGTTTAGCAATTTAAAGCTTACCTCTGTCTTTTTAGGGACTAACCAGTAGATGACTAGTGAACACTTCGATGACAATTATCCTAAATGCTAAACCAAATGCTTTGAGGTTTTGATAGCACAAAGTAGACTTGAAGCTGGTTCCAACAAGCCATAAATCATGCAAAATAGTTGAGACTTCACTGGGATATGAGCAAAGAAAGTTTACTATTCTGAGTAGTCATAGCAGAGAAGTAGATAGAGATGATCAAAGAGCTATATGTATTATACAACATGATTGTACAATATCATTGATGCTCAATGATGATGGAGTGAGTGAGCAGCAGTGTGTGCCAGTCTGTATCTACAAATGATCAAGAAATATGCTCAACTGGAGGCACCATGGCCGCGTGTTTTTAACAATGTCCTCTTATAAGAAGTTCTTCAAAGATTGAATTTGAATTCAAACTTGGCTCCAACTAAAGGTGACTCCTCTGCACACATTGTTTTTAATGCTAAGCCAAATGTGAAGGCTTGGACATTTGCACCAACACCTTGAAGGTATGCTTGCATCTTTAGTGACCATGCTGAGTAGTTGTTCCTATCCAATTTGTCAATGAAGTATGGAAATCCATCTCCCATTTTGATTGTTATTGCTCTAATACCACTATTGGAGGAGATGGTGGATAGTCATAAGAGATGTAGTGGTGTAGCTAGATCTTGCTTCACAACTGTTAAAAGTTATGGCCGAAGAGTGTTGTGAGCCTTTTTAGCTAGCTGATGAATGTAAATAATCACATATGTTGCTTGGAAGGTGATACACTAATTGTAGGATCAAAACACATAGGATAGAATGTGGTGCAATATCAAAAACTTGCTAATTTGGTTTATCCACTTGTTCAAAGTTTTGAAGAATTCTTTGAGCACAATAGCAATTGGCTTAATTTTGCTTGGTGAACTCTAATTAAATTGATAAGATACCAATCATAAGTGATTTCATCAAAAAGTATGGTCTACATGCAGAGAAAGATGTTTAGCAAGTCAAACAAGCATCCCGATATTTACGTGCCTTGATAGTCAACAGACTAGTGAGCAACGATGGATTGATATTTGACAATCCTAAGAAGCATTACTAATGAAACTTTGTAGGATTATAGTAGATACTATCCTGACTCTACCATGCTTGAGATCATGGAAAATGAGCAATTACACCATGAGAAAGGGGTATGAGAAAATCACTATTTTGATGGAGGTATGACAAAGAAGTGAAAATGAGGATGTAATGTTCATATGTGTATTAAATCATGTACAAATACAATGTCATTGGCAACCAACCATTGCTGAATCTGAAAGAGATGAATGAGCTACGAAATGAGCTCCCTCTTCATAATGAATGGTGGTCAAAATGATCTCATAGGCTCGATATGCACGTGGGTCTTTTATAAATTCTTTTTATAGTTGTTGTTGGAGCCAAATTTTAAATTCAAATTCAAAGCTTTACCCAAAAGTTAATGCTAAAATATAGGATTGAGTCTCTTATGACTCAACAACCAAATTACTCATGATTTAGAACTTCCTAACTCCACGTGGATACAATCGACTTTTACAAAGGTAAATGTGAAGTAACTTTACAAGTGGTTGAACACATGAAAGCCTTTCATAGGCATGATACATTATGAACTAATCAACCAAGTATGTGTGGTTGATTTTAATGGCACTAACACATTCTTCATAGTTCACTCTTATTTCACGGTCTATGTCCTCAAAGCTGATCTAGTGGCCAATTTCTCATTTCCAGAGGTCTTTCCAAGGCCTGAAACCCTGATCAGAGAGCCTCTTAACATTTTGGAGGTTCTAGGAAGCCACACCGATGATGCCCATGATTGGATTGAGTCATTTTGTTTGATCACGGTTGCCCATTTCCAATCTTTTGTGATTCTATCACATTAGTTGAGCTTGTCCCAACTCTTCCAAAGGTAGCGCACAAGATCAAGCCTTTAGGGAAAACGGAAATCATCGATAATGAAAGGGTAAGGAGGTCCAAGTCCATCCAACCAAGGAGGCCCACCAACATAATCACGTTCTTGTTCCTAAAAATGAGCTATGCCTATGAGATCTCACAGTTGCACCAAGACTTGATGATCCATTTTTTCACCAGCTTGTCAGCCATGCTTTTGGCTGATGGCGCTAGAACATTTAATTTTGGGAACCCCCCTTTTGTTGTGGTTCCCTATCTAAAGAAAGTTTCTACAGATTCTTTCCAATTTGCTAAGCTCTTGATCCTTAAGTCTTTAGCAAAAGAGAAAGTAAATGATCGATGAGATGAGGAAGGTATTAATTACCATGGCACGCCTTGTGAGGTTGACTTGCATGCCCTTCCAATATGCCAACTTATTGTGTAGTTTGGAGAGGGCCCAATTCCACCATTCCTCCATCGAGACACTAAAGCCCATCGGAATACTCAGTAGGCAAAAGACCAGACCACCCGGGATAATTTGGGAGCCATGGTCAATCAGCAATTGGGGTGGAAGTCCAATGATGGCTCTAAAAGCGGGTTTTGAGTGGTTTATTTCAGAACCAGACACCTCACAAAATGTGTAAAGGGACCTGAAAAGGTTTCAACGCTAGTCAAATCATTATGCACACATGTGTTCATGTCATCTACAAATTTCCTCATGATCATTTGACCATGGTTAAGAGGTAGAGAGGCTTTAATATGGCCCATTTTCATGTGATGTTGCACAATAAGGTTGAGCCCCTCTGTGGAAATAGTGTAAAGTAGAGGGGCCAACGAGCACCCTTTCCTAATAGAGAATTTCAATTTGATAGCCTTTGATAATTGATCGTTGATATTTCTTTGCATTGACATATTCCCCACGCATGTAGCGATCATCTTAGTTAATTTCTTGCTGCAACCAAGTCTTTAAAAGAATTGAGAACAAATTCCCATTCTAGCCTATTCTAGGCTTTTCAAAGTCGATTTTCAGGAATACCACATCTTGCTCAGACTCTTCAGCAAAATCAATACCTTCACAAAAATCAATAATAGCTTCAAGTATTGATCTACCCTTGATGAGTCCTTTTTGTTCCTCACTAAGGCACCTCTTAAAGCGGAAAGAAAGTTTGTTGGCAAAGACTTTTGCAAGAATCTTGTACCATGTTTGAAGCATCATGATCGGCTGCTAGTTTTAAATCCTCTTCTTGTTACCTTTTTTATGGATAAGCTTGGTGACACCATTGTTTAGGCATTTAGGAAGCGCACTAAAAGCCAATACCTCTTCCCAAACCAAACATAACGGAGTGGCCACAACCTAATCGAAAAATGTGAAAAACTTGTTTGTGAGGCTGTGAGGACCTAGGCTTTTCCCATTGTGGAGCATATCAATATTTTCGAGAATCTCATTATCTCAAATGGGTGCGTGAATGATAGACTTCAGATTACATGGTATTCTCAAGGAAGAGACTCTTGATATGGTCACCATGCAATCGTGCCTATGGGGAGAAAAGGGCATCAAGACCCCTAGGAGTTGAGTAAAGTGGCCAACAATTATAGCACTCATTTCCTCTTTCATTTTGCATTCAGCCCTATAGCCACCTACCAAGAAGGGAATAGAGTCTCATGTTTTCTTCCTCTTCAGTATGCAATACATCTCTTTAGTTGTTCTATATGCCTAACCTTCCCACCAATCTTTCTTAATTATACTTGTAGGTCTTTCCTTTGAATTTTGTCCTCCTATCTGAGCATACCTTTTATTTTCCCAAGACATGTTTGGTATTGATAGTTCCCTTTGTTCACTTACTCCTCAAGGTGCAAGAGCCTATGTGAGAGCTTCTCTCTCTACCTCCATTGAACATTCCAAAGTATCTTGTGAGTCCTGACTAGAATCTGACGAGTCTTCTCAATTGTAGCCCTTCAACTCTTGGTTTGTGAGCTGCCCTTTGCAAATGATGAGTTCCAAACCAAGGTAGTTCTTGATGCATAGATGGAAGGGAGAAGACATGGGGAAAGCATGAAACCATGGTGCTTTTTTGAATTTAGCAATTGGTTTGAAAGTGAGAATACTTGAGGATGAAGACGACAACTCACTACCACATTTGTTGATCTCGACGTCACAAAGCCATGCAAGTGAAGGGAGTGACTGCTATCCTATTGCGATGCAGCCCTGCTGTCGTCGTGATACAGCCCTCCTAGAAATGTCACGATGGCCTCTAAAAGCCTGTGATGACTCAACTCCAGTCATGATGCAAGCCTATGCCATCACGATGGGTGTCGGGCGGCATCGCGATGGCCTCTTAAAATTCGTGATAACTCATTTGCAAATTTTGAGTGCTCCGAAATTCAATATCCGATCCAGACAATTTCACATGGCAAAGTTGAATTGTGTTGCCTTCATTATCTGGTGAAATTTATCGTGTCTAGTGGTGAAGACCGACTATTGATTGCCAACAAGTGATTCAAAAATCATTGGGGTGTGTAATGGTTCTTGGAGCAGAGAGTCATCAGAGCACCAACTGTTCCGTAAGGTATTTGTGTCACTCCACAAATCCTTTTAGTCGCATTAGATACATGACGACATACACCTATTGTTCTTGGAGAATGATGGCATCCTATAGAAGGGGATACATTCATGTAGATGATTTAGATTGCCAGGATTGATGGCTTTCATCACTCCTTACTTCAGCTGCTTCTCAATTTTCAAGGGAAATATATCGATACCTCCTCTGAATGGTGATACAGTTACTGTGGTAATGGGGGAGATAGAGAGGAAGATGGATAAGGCTCTCCCTTCGCTTATTACATGCGGTACACTTTGTTAGCTACTTATAATTTTTTTTATTTATTATCCCACATCATCAATATATATGGTCATTTGAGTTGTTCGTGTTTCACCTTACCAGCCAGAAATACATGAACTATCTTGGAAAAAGTACCTCCCACATCGAGTAGTCTTTAGATCCTAATTTCATCAAGCAATCATGTAGCTTCAAAAAGAATCCATTCCTTGTGTTTCGTCATATAATATTATCAAAAGGTTTGGATAACCTTTTGAAGAGGGATGCCATATGGCCACACATGGGTATTTTATACCACTTGGTAGAAGAGACATGAGGAGGCCTCATATATATGAGAGTCTCTAAGTCAGAATAGCATCTCTTATGATGAAAAGAAGATGAGAAGAAGCTCGATGGTCACGTGGAAGAATAGGAAACGTATCTCTGTGTGTGCAAACGCGTCAAGAGTTCTTACGCGAACGTGGAACTGGAGTCGAAGGCGAGTTACAAAACTAAACTAATCTGATAGTGGTATCAAAGTGCGATTCAAGCCACACAATGATCATGAGGGAACCTGGTTTTGAACCTAGGACCTCTGTTTGGGAGACGCATGAGCCATCCAACATCCCTAAAGCACGTGATGGAAGGTAACCTTTGTTTTATTTATATTATATATAACTTTGCCTATAGCCTCCACTCGTGAGCTATGGGAAGAGAAGGAGAGATGGAGGAGAAGAAGAGTTGGATTCCCTTCTCCCACTCCCTCAAAGCTTGTTGGGTAGTTTCCCAAATGGTTGGAAGTAGTGGCCATTATAGAACATCAAATTTAGGAGCATTGTGAGTGTTCTTTCCCCAAGTGGTTGGAGTATGCATCCACCAAAGCTATCAAACGTGTGTCAACAAAAAATGCCGAAGAGGAAGGAGGTGGGAGAAGCATCTCAATCCTCTATATTGAAAGAGTATGTTCATAATACATCAAATTTATGTGGAGATGAATTACTCATGTACAAGTATTTCTATTTCAATTTTGAAAAGATCCGACTCTTTGAGAAGGGCAATGAAGGGTTTGAAGGCCGTAAATTTGGGGGGAAGTTACATGTATTGAGACTATAAGATGTACAATCTCATGTAGAGTCAACAATTCCCTCAAAATATAAGAAACAGTAAGTTATAGGTACCTCCAAAATAGCCGACACTCATGATTTTTACATAAAGTTCAAGAGCTATTTTGGATAAGTAGCCATTTTGGGAAAGGGAAAACAAGAGGGTCTTATCATAGATTTATGGTAAAAAGCATGCACACAAATAGTATAGTGTATGGATGTCCATATAAGATCTAGAAATACAAAATATAGCTTAGTATGATGAGAGTTTGAAGCTTCACAAGACCCCCTTCCATCACTGTTTGAGGAAAAATTTCAAGAGATCTCATAGTAGACATCTCCTTGGGACTAGGATTTATCTTTCATAGTTTAGGGAAGATGTATTCTTCCAATTCAGAATTTGATGGGTGATTTTATCACCATTGGTATCACATACTCATTTTCAGGTTTTGAGGAAGGATAATTCCATTACTTTGAATGGATCCCATGGATCCATGCACAGAGGATGGTTGATAGAGATAGATCTTTAGTATGGATACATATGTGTTTATGGTATCATTTCATATCATGGTTGATTTTAGCAAAGGGCTTTGATGCTTATAAAGAATTTATTTTCTCCACTCTTCACTACATACACCTTCATTTGTTAGAGGCGATTTGTTCTCCATCTTCATAGGAATATATGTAATGAGGGATTATGCATTACTTATGGAAGAGAGGACTAAATGAATTCACAAGTTTCTCTTTTAAGGAAAAGAGAAGGTGGGAATGAACTGAGAGATCTACAAGATATCTCACTTGAGCTTAGAGGTCTCACTTTAGCTCCTGTTCTTTGAAGAGAGAGAAGGAAAGGAGAATATGATTTCTTCATAGGAGAAGAATATAGCATGTTTTCTTTTAGATAGAAGAGGTGGGAAAACTTCTCTTAGTCTATATTTCAAAAGGACATCATTTACTCTACCTTTCAGTGTAATCTTCCTTCATGTGGGAGTTTCTTTCTCCACTATTTTAGAAGGAAAACTTGGAGAACTTATATTTATGTTCGCAGTAATGGAGGAGTAGACAAAATGGATTCAATAAAATCTCTTTTAAAGGGAAACGGAAAGTGGAATACATTCCACTACCATAGCCCTTTTCCTTAGAAGAGATTACAGAGAGAGACATAGAGAGAGTTTCACTGTATTATTTCGGTTGTCTAGATAGAAGTGCCACTCTTCTATCAAAGACAAGAGGGAGATCAGTTAATCGTGATGGTTAGATTTAGTCTCACATGGACTCTAGAGAGAAGCAGTTATGATGTTCTAGTGATGGTCCTTCACTAGATGAGATGATCTAGTTATTGACATTAGTGAGACTGGGAGTTCAGTGTGACTCTTCTATTTAGGGTTTCTCAAAGATAGGGATATATCTAACCTATTGGGGTACCCAACTCTTAGTTGGTGTTACATCATGAGCATGATGTGTAAAGATGAGTTAGGAGGATGGGCACTTAGGATTATCTAAATCTCAAAGCGAATGCTTTTTGCATTCATATGGAAAACTACATGTAAGAGAAAATTTTAGAGTTTGCATAAGTGCTCATAGATGCTCTTCCAATAGAATTAGTCCAAATGTAGTTGATGAAAAACCACAGACTCCTTGGTTGGTGAAATGTAGAGATTGCATTTTACTACCAAGAAATTCTTACATATGAGCTAGATGATGGATTTGTATAGATCACAAGATAGTTTAGATTAAACTAATACTTGTGAGTACACTCACGGTTAGGAAGACCTAGAGTGCTATGAGGGCACTCTATCATTTAGTCTTAGTTGGGTTTGGAGTCACTTATTATGGGACTGTGTTCTATATTTCACAGGATTCTATGGTTTATTATCTCCATTATGGTACGATCAAGATTATAAGTTTGGCACTTTACATTTGCTTTCTATATTGTTACTCCATAAAGGATACATCATATGGACTTAGGTCATCTGGATGATGTTGTATGACATTGGAGTAATAGTTTGGAAAGTGGAGTGTACATGGGAGATAGTAGACACCATTGAGATGGTTTCCCACCTTTGAGATGAGCTCATATGAGACTTCTTAAGGGGAAGGATATGGGGAAACAACACACAAAGATGACCATGTAAATAGAGTACATGGGGTTCAGGGGAGTCCAAGCACTTTCTTCTACCATTAGTGACATTTCATCTACATTTTCGAGGATGAAAATGTTTTCAAGGGGAAGGAAAATGTCATATAATATTATCAAAAAGTTAGGATAACCTTTTAAAGAACGATGCCATATGGCATCACATGGGTATTTTATACCACTTGGTAGAAGAGACATAAGGAGGTCTCATATATATGAGAGTCTCTAATTGAGAATAACATCTCTTATGATGAAAAGAAGTTATGAAGAAGCTATGCGGTCAGGTGGAAGAATAGAGAACGTATCTCTGTGTGCAACTGCGTCAAAATTTCTCATGCGAATGTGGAGTTGGAGTCAAATTACGAAATTAGACTAATGTGATATGTTTGTATGGTGGTCTACTAGTAGGGAGATACTCAGTACTTTGTTGATTTGTTACCTTGCGATTGGAATGCAAGAGGATCTATTTCTAGAAAGAAAGTTTGGTCATTTAGATCTATTATTTTGTTTAAGCTTCACTAAATTGAATATTAAAATAGAAGGTATGCATAGAACCCATTGCACGTATGAAATCCCAGAAAGCATAGATCAAACATGTAGCAACTACTAAGAGACAAAATACGTTCACTAAGGTAGGTAGTGAAAAGCAATGGCCTTATGTTCAAACAAGATAATTGAGTTTGGAACGAGACGACCCGGGAGCAAATGTCGATCAACTCCCAATATGGCTCATCAACACCACTCCAAGGAGAGATGTGTAAATCGTGAGTGGTGCCAATCTACCCATCATGAATCAGATTAATCATACTACCAACCTCATGCTCTTAACTAAGGCCCATGCGAGTAAAAGAGGCCTAGTCAACCACACCTCAAGTGATGTTCGAAGGCCCCACCTTCTAGGTAAGAAGTCTCAAGATCTACCACCAAATCTGCTCTACTAACGGGCAGTCCTATAGATAGTGTCGCTATGACTCAAAGTGATAGCCACAACTCATACAATCATGAGGTCGATTAACCCGAAAGCGCAAAAAGGTGCCAACAACAATGCTCCTATAGGCAACAAACCACTTAAAATAGGACAACTTGATGGGACTCTTGAGGACCCTAGATCTGATGCTTGAAGGAAAAGATAAACTTCGTCATGAGCCGAGCCCTTAAAAAAGTCCCCCCTCCCCAAGAAACATGCGGGCCAGATTCAACCATGAATCCCTACTCTTGGTGGATGAGAGGCTTTAGTAATAGGGTGTTGGAGTTTATTTCTCAACTCATGAGGTAGGGATATTAACAAGACCAAGACACATCTCCTCCCAAGATCTCAAGATACATAAAGCAAGTTTGTCTTGAGGATGCCAAGAAAAGCCCTTACACCTCATCTCACTGAAGATTTAAAACTAGCCTAGTAGGCTTCTACTATGGCAAGTAGGGTCAATGATCCCCAAACCTCCATGGCTCCAAGGGGAGGGTGAGGACCTACCAATCAACCTTAGCCCAAGTGGGGCTTCCATCCTAGCCAGACCATAAAAAATATTTTATTAGAAATTGAATCTGGCTAATACAAGAAATCAAGAGGATTTTAGAAAAGGTGACACACCACATCGTATCCAAGAGAACTCGGTTAGCCAACACAACCCATCGAGCTAGGGATAGATAGCTAGATATCTAATGTAACAATTGCCTCCTCATGGTTAAAAGAAAAGGAAGGATTTTCCGCTTAGGAGAAAGATGGAGACCAATATGGCACCCAAGAAACCTAAGTGCCATGCTAGAAATTTGTTGACCCTCACACTAACCTCTTCTTGTCTATATCCTTTAGCCTATGAGTATTAATACCTCTACACCTTTTATGCCATAGGTCAAATTTTGCTACCTTATCCCTTCAATATGTGAAGTAGATTGTATGATTAAAATTAGGCTTCACATCCAAGGTGAATTATCGATTTGTACCCCCCTTTAGGGTTTTTCACAAAGTAGCCATTTTCATTGAACTTGACCAACAATCCTCTCTCAACCATTTGACCCACAAAAGCAAGATCATTTTTTATTATGGGGACATCAAATATGCGTGAAAGGGGGGGGGGGGGGGGGATTTCTTGCCATTGGTGATTCTTTTACCGAGAAGGAATAGTGATTTCTCAATCGACCACTATTTGGGGGAGTCACCAAAGTTATAAGCACATCTTTCCCTCTAGATCTTCTAGTGAATCTCCCCTCTCATGGCATTCTAGAGAGTCGCCATACAATTGATCACTTCTCCCACTAGAGCTTGTTTCCAATTGATATGCTTATGATGTCTTTTCTTTCCAACAATCTGCCAGAGCTTGTTGGAGTTGGGACAATTAAAGAAGATGTGACCATCATCTTCAATGGACCAACAACAGCGCTTGCACCAGGGAGATGCCCCATAAATTTTTCAAGCCTTTATGTTGTTCTAGATTCCCAGATGAAGAATTTTCCATAAGAGGACATACTTTTTGTTTTCTATGAGAGGGTGCTAGATATCCATGAACTTCATATCCCACCACATCCGCATCCACAAAAGTGCTTCTTGTTAAGGTTGTCCTCATAATCAATGTTTCCTTTGATATTCGAGTTTTTTGTTAGGCAATTACCATTATGCCATCTGAGACCCAGCGAGCATGGCAAGTCCTGTCCCATGAGAAGACGGACTCTAGGGCTGTCCCAAGCAAGACGTCTGCTTTGTAAAATCTTCCATTCTTCATAAGTAATGCTTACGATAGGGTCAATATCCTCAAAGTTTATCCATTGATTGTTGTCTTCTTTCTAGATATGTTTCTATTTTCCAAAGCCCTTATTCTAGAGCCTCTTGGCACTTTGAATGTTCCAAGATTCCATGTTCTTGATGCCATGGATTGGAAACCAGATAGAGTCATTCTGTCTGATACCGGCTGCCCACTTCCAATCTTCATTGATTCTTATGAAGCTTTTGACCTTATTCCAACTCTTCCATAGGGACCACACCAGATTCCAAGCTTTGGAGAAAACTAGGATTGGGGACAATAAAAGGGTCAGAATGTCAAGATTTTTGCAATTCAAGAATCCCACAAAAGTCAATGCATTCTTGTTTTTGAAGATCAATTTTTACCACCAAGTCTTCCCGTTGCACCATGCCTAAATCATCCATTTTGCCGCAAGTTTGTTAGCCATCTACCCAATGTCCAAAATACCAAGGCCCTCTCTATCCCTTTGGCTAGTGCAGATGGACCATTTGATTTTAGGCACCCCCTTCTATTGTGGTCTCCCGTCAGAAGGAAGTTTCTGCAAATACTTTCTAGTTTGGATAACACTTGCACTTTTGGTCTCCAACAAGAGAGAAAGTAAATGGTGGACAAAATGAGGAACATGTTAATAACCATTGTGTGACCCACAAGATTGATTTGAATACCTCTCCAATAGTTTAGCTTTCTTTTGATTCTAGCTTGGACCCACTTCCACTGCTGCTCCAATGAGATACCAAAGCCCAAGGGAATCCCAAGAAGCCAGAAAATTTGGTGTGGAGGAACGTTTTCACAGCCATGCTCAAAGATAAGGTGAGGTTGGATCCCAACAATAGCTCTAAAAGCGGTATTTGAGTGGTTGATTTTGGATCGAGAGGCTTTGTAGAAAGTATCCAAGCACCACCAGAACCTCTCTAGGCTGGTACAGTCATCATGCACAAGCACATTGATATAATCAACAAAAAGTCTCATGGTGATCTTGCCATGGTTAAGGGGCCAACAAGAGGCATTTGATATTACCAACTTCCACCTATTGTACCACCAGTCTGCTAATCCCTTCTATGATGATGGCAAAGAGAAGGGGAGCCAACAAGCACCCTTGTCTAATCGATCGTTTTAATTTGATCACCTTTGAGAGATGACCATTAACATTAATTTGAATTGACACATTTTGAAATAGGGTTGAGATCATCTTGATGAATTTCTAGCTACGATTAAGATCATTAAGTGATTGCAAAATATAGTCCCATTCTAGCATGTCATAAGCTTTGTCAAGGTCGATCTTGAGAAAAACCACATCTTGTCTTCACTTATCTGCAAAGTCGAGACCTTCTCAAACATCAATTATGGCCTCCCATATTGACCTGCCTTTGATGAAACCTTTTTGTTCCTTGCTTAGACAAACTCTGAGATGGTCGAAAATTCAATTGCCTATGACTTTAGCAATGATCTTATATCCCATTTGAAGCATCGTTATCATATGCCATTTCTCAATTCTCTTCTTTTCCTCTTTTTTTTGGATTAACTTGATGATGCCATTGTTGTGACAAGTCAAAAGTGCACCAAACTGGAGTACCTCTTGGTAGAAGAAGTGAAGAGGGGTGGCCATCACCAACTTGAAGGACTTAAGGAACTCATTAGTGAGCCCATCTGGCCCTGGGCTTTTTCCACTAGGAAGGGCATCAATGACTTCAATAATTTATTTTTCTGAGAACGGGCATCAAGCAGGGATCAAAGGTTGTGTGGGATCCTATGAGAGGATACCCTAGATGCCTTCCTGCATGAAAAAGTCAATATACTGAAAATACTTTTCATTAGGAACACAACCATTTTTTTTAACTTGCATCCATAATTTCCAGAGCCTACAGACAAGGGGACTTCCCAAGCGAGTAAAGCAATGGGTAGAGACAATGATATCCAAAATGGAGTGGTCTTTCCATGATTTATAGTGTTCTAGAGAGAAATGGTTAGTGTTTCTTCTAATCAGGTAAGCCCAACTGTCATCTGAATCAAGAGACTTGGCTATCCACTTGGTAGCCATATTGATGGCCATTTTTTAGGCCATATAATACCTAGGCCACCCTCCTTTTTAGGAAGACAACAGATGTCCTAGGAAACTTTTGGGATTTTGTTATGTTGAGGGCTCCGTCCCCACAAAAACCTTTTGGTCAGAGCAATCTCGTGACAAAACGTTTTCTTATTAGGCATCCAACAAGACAAGAAATAAGTCAAACTAGGTAAGATAAAGTATTTTAATACAAAGACTCTGTGAGATAGCGCACTTTGATAGGCATACCACTTGAAAACTTTAGCCCTGAATTTACTGAGAACCCATTCCCCTCTTTGGCTAAGGGACACTTAAAATCCCATAGGAATACCCAGAAGTCTAAAGATTTCACCATCCTTTATGATATCACAGTTAAGAATTTTGATACAATCAGGAATAGAGTTATTGGAGGCTCTAAATCCAATTTCTTTTTTATTAACAAGAGAGGCACTAGCCAAACAAAAGGTGTTCAAGCATTCCAAAAACACCTGCAAAGAACAATTATTGGCTTTTAGGAGAATATTGGTGTCATCAACAAAGGCTTGGAGGCATAAAGGTTTGGAAGATCCAAAGATATCAATTTCCTTCAAGTTCTTATGAGCAATAACATCATTGATAAGCCAGCCTAGGGCATCACTCACTATGGCAAAGAGGAGAGGGGCAATAGGGCATCCTTTCCTAATGGATCTCCATAATTTAAAAGGGGGAGAAAGGGCACCATTAACATAAACTCTAGAATGAGCATTTCCAAAACGGGTACTAATACATTCAATGAAATCCCTACCAGCACCCATGTCTTGGAGGAACTGCCGAATAAAGTCCCACTCTATTCTTTCATAAGCTTTGTCAAAATCAATTTGATGAAGAAGAAATCTTGGTTGGACTCATTAACATGCTCAATACCTTCCCAAAGAGAGATAATGACATCCACAATGTACCTACCTTTTATAAAACATTGTTGTTCATGTAATATGATGTCTTTCATAATGGGATTAAGTCTTCTAGAGAGGGAGGAGGCAAAGATCTTGTAGATGGGGTCAAACAAGTGATAGGTCTCCAATTATTCAAGTCCTCTTTTGACCCTTTTTTGTGAATAAGTTTTATAATTCTAGTGTTAATATCAATAGGAAGAGTGCCTCTACTAACACCTTCTTTCCAAATCAAGAGAAGGAACGGATCAAGGAAATCTTGAAGAACCATGAAAAACGCATTGGGAAGTCCATCAAGGCCAGGAGATTTGCAGGGTTTCAACTAACCAATGGTTTCTTTAATCTCACCAGCAATGAGGGGTAGGTCTAGTAGGGAAGCTAGGCAGGGAGGAATATATTCTCCCTATACTTGAGAGGACTAGAGAAAACATTGGTAAAGAAGCTCGCAACCTCATGCAAATTCTCCTCATCATTGATGGCAAAATCCACCAGACTCTTTCATCAACATAGGTATGAAGTCTTTACACTTCTTTTTCCTTAGCAAATAAAACATACTTTTGTTAGCTCTATCGAGATTCCCAACCCAAAATGTTCTTGAAGTAGAGAGAACACTACTAGCTTCAATGTACTCTTCATATTTTAATCTATCTTGAAGGTATAAAATCCTTTCCAACATACCTTGGGTAGGGTCGGGGTAGGCAGAAAGGAGATTGATTCCCCACGAGATGTGGGTCCTTCTACTAGCCGAAAGTTTTTTCTTGAGGAGCTTGTAGTGGTTGAAAAGGGATTGAATATCTTTGATGGCTCTGCCCCAAGCCAAAAAAAAGGTTGGTTTGATTCTTAAAATGGTGAGAGATGATCTCTTTAGACTTCTCAATCACACAAGGGATTCTCAACAATGATGGTTCGAAGTGAGGCCAACCATCCCTCACATTAGGGCAGTTTTTTTTAGAGAAAAAGTAAGGGGAAGGTGGTCAAATATGTTTAAGGAGAAATCAATGATGGAATTGACATTCCAAAACTATTGAAGGAAGGAGATATTCAAGTAACATTGTCCAAACAAGCAACCAAGTGGTTATCACCTTTTTGTTTATTGTTCCACGTGAAGGGAGTATCCATGGAGCAATCTATGAGGACTTGAGTGGTCACAGGATGGATCCAAGAGTTCCATTCTTTCCCACAAATGGTGCTACCTTATTTGCAAAACCTGTCATTGATGTTGGTCACCATGTTAAAGTCTCCCATCAAGATGAGAGGAAGGAAGGACAATCATCTCCTCCTACACTTAGAATTAAGGGAAGGACAATTAGCCGCATAGATGCTAACAACAATACAATCAAAAGGGGCTTTTAAGTTAAGACCTACCCATTGATGAGTAGGGCTTAGGAGAACATCTTGGACAAGATGGTCAACAGAGTAGGAGACACTCAAAGAAGTACCTCCTCTACCTTGAGGATGATTGGTAGCATACCAATTATGATTTCTAGACACCATGCTGAGATGGAGAGGGAGTCTGGAACCACTTAGCTTGATCTCTTGACAACTGAAGGTCGATCTAAAAGAAAAAACATACATCCACTTAGAAATGCATTTGGCTCTAACGAGGTGAGAGAGCCCTTTAGTATTAAAAGAGAGCAATTCAATTTCTTCCATAAGAAAATAACATGTAAAATAAGCAAACATTCAAAAGCATCATTTCCTAATGTTTTTGGTAAGCTTATTCAAAGACACTAAATTCTTAAGGATATATTTCCTTCTAGATTTAAAGTTACCATCCCTCCCTTTTTCTCTAGAAGAGTTCTGATCCAATAGATCTTCATTTTCTTTCTAAGTTGACTGAGATTCTTCCATGTCGATCCCATTTGCTTGTAATTTACCTATTTCTTGAACATCGAGCTCGTTGAATTCCTTAGAGAATTTTAATTTGTCAACAAACAAGGAGTCAGAAGACTCACCTGTGGATTCAGGTCCTAAATCCCACTTAACCATTTTTTTTAATTCATAACTTTGGTCCATCCAGCCACGGTATTAGGGCGAGCTTCACTATTGACTGTAACTTCAGGGGAAATGTCGATTTCCATGTCAAGAGTAGGCCTCTTCATTCTTAGAGAATCCTGGTCCTAAGGATCCATTTCCTCTAGGAAGGAAGAAGCATTGGGTGAGTCCTATGCTTCAGGGAAGGGGATAAAAACTTCTTCAAGAAGGACATCATAAGAGTTCACCCAAGCCTTACCTTTTTTTTTGTGTTTTTGCTTGCGTTTTCTTTGTAGTTGGCCCTTGCATGGGCTTGGGGGAAGGGAGATCAAGGTTTCTCTTTTAGTATAGGGTATTCTTTTACCCAATGGCCTTGTTTATGGAAATTAAATCATGCATTAGTAGGGCTGTTATACAACACCTTTTGTTCATGAAGGCACAAACCATCAGAATCTTTAATTATAAGCACAAATTTTATAGGTTTAAAGACATCCACTTCAACCATAACCAGGGGATCCCATTTAGGGTTAATTCCCCCCTTGCCCTTTGACCAAGCGCTTTATAAATAAGGAAACAAAGACTATCAATCCATGAATAATACTCCACAGGTAGGTCAGGAAACTCAATCCACACGGAGACTTTGGTAGGTTTAGGACCCTAGGGTTGAACCCCGAGAACCACCTAAGAAGTAACGAGAGTGGATTTGATCACCCACTGGCCTTTAGTGATTACTTGTAAAGCACTATTTGAGTTGTCAAAAAAAACAAAAAGTAACCATTAGGTAGGTACTGGATATGGTTCACAAATAATCCCCTGCCTTCCCACTTATTCTTAATCCATAGCTTCAAGACCTCTTGTGGAGGCCTAGGTCCATCACACAGGGCAATTACAACCCTCTCTACCAGTTGTGAATGCCACTTGTCAAGAGCATTGCAGTCAATAATAAGTGTGGAGTCATCGGAGTCATACACCTCTAGCGCTAGGTCAAGCATATGCGGGTTATCAACCTCTACACTTTGTCTCAATCTACTAGAGTTGATGGCAAATACATGCAAGCCATCAGGGTGAAGGAGAGAATGCACATTCAAAGTGGCCGCCTCAGCAAATGTTGTACACATGCTTTAATGGAGAACTCATACCTACAGATGAAGCTTGCAACCAAGTTTTTACCGGTGTTATCCATTTGCATATTTGAACTAGCACCAACAATCATAGTTTGACCTTCCTAGAGGGTCCCTGGTTGCGCCCAAAAGAGAGAGTCCTCAGAAGCACCCATCATGGTCTCCCCCTCACAGGGGAGAAGGGGGGAGCCCGACACAATCAGCAACAATAGAAAACTATATCACCCGCTCGACAGATAGTCGTTAGCCTGGCACTCTGATGACCTCACTGCATGCAAGAAGCGAACATCACGAGAAGGTAGAGGTTACGAATGCGAGAAGCCAATAAGATCTAGACATTGCTAATTTCTCTTTTAAGAATGTTGCACATCTCTTTGGTGGGCTTGTTAGCTTTGCTAGCTCACCACTCCTTAAAGAATATTTGCAAATTTATCCTTTGTATTTCTTCCTTGTATCTCAAGACCACCCTAATTCTCTTTAGACCACTCTAGGATTGAGCTTTTCCTTTATTCACTTCCTCCTTAAGTCACTAGATTCTATGATATAGAGCTTCTCTATGTTCACGACAAATAGTCGAGAGCATCTTCCTAGTTCTTATCATGATTTGTCGTGACTGATCGACTGCACATCTCCAACTCTTGGCTGGGGATGAATAGGTGGCGAATGCCTCCTTCCACACTTCAGGTTAGAATGAGATAATGCTCAGGTAGTGATCAGAGATGGTGAGGTTAATGCATTGCAAGAGGGAAGGACGGTCCCATTGATGAATAATGCCTTGAGCAATGTAGCTTCTATCCAGTCTAGCTTTCCTCAAGTCCTCACTTGCTTGGATATTTGACAACGAAAAGCCATTTGAATCTTTGAATTAGACCAAATCCAATTGTAGTTTTGTTTTGTCCCAAGTTTCTTTCTCAGGATTGTTGATGACCCTAGCCCTTGTTGTTCCATCTATCCATAGGGTCCTCCACCATATTGAAGTCACAAAAAACTAGCACATTGTGGGGGAGCGATTCCAAGGAGTCCTAGGTGTCCACTCTATCCAACTTCCCATTTGGGGCATACATAGAAACTAAAGTGAATCAAAAGGGGACACCAAAGGAAATGGCAATCCATCGATGGCTCTCATCTTTTCAAAGAAGAATTGATTTATACCAATTATCATCACACCGGACCCCTGGGGGTGCAAGCACCGAAATGTAGACATGTGTGGGGAGACATGTCTAAGATGTTTCTAGAGGTTTGCTCTATCAATTTCAGCTGTCTTGAATATAGATAAATTCATGGTTTATGCTAATTTCACGAAGCCATTGACTAATAATGGTCACTCTTGAGGGGTCAATTAGCCCCCTAGCATTTAACAGGATGATGATCATTTCCGTAAGCTACCCTCTTTGTTGGAAGGGGCCTTATCCTTTCTCCTCTTGGATTCAGTCTTTCTTTTTCATTGGGAGGGGATCCCCACTTAGTAATTTGTTTCTATGGGGACTTTTCCAGGGTAAGTCAATAGGCTATTTTCCCTGGCGGGAGGCCTCGTGTTGGAATGAACAGGAAACACTTTTTGGAAAAGTCCATCCAACGATGGAACTTTCACTATCCATATTATCTTCATTACTAGTGCTAAATTCATATTCTTTGCCTGTAGTGTAGCCCTCCTGATTGGTTTCTTTGTTGTTAGGGATCTCTAGGGCTTTGTCGCATGGTGTCAACCTCATGATGGTTCGTACCTTGTTAATCAAGCTCATTAATCAGTTTTTCTAGATTGCAATACAAGTTGTTTAGGGGGGTGTATCTAGAATGCGACTCCTCTTGGAAGTCCACCCTAAGACTTCTTTTCCTTCTACTAACTTCCGTGCACCCATCTTAGCCAAGTTTTTGGGTTTCAAGAGGCCTTAACTTCCTCTTCATTTGCTGGGCAATTCAATGTCCCATTGTTGTCTTGTATTTTTTGGTATGTTTTTGTTTGCTTTTTTGTCTCAATCGGACAGTCTTTAATCATGTGGCCTTGTTGGCCACAATGAAAACACATGTTAGGTAGGTTTTTGTAATTCATATATTGTTCTTAGCCATCCCCTTTACCTATCTCCACTTTGATCTTTGATGGAAGCAACGTGCTGAGGTCAGCCTCATCATAGATTTGAGGGTGCATCCAGCATTGAAAGAGTGACTTGCACCTTTATAAATGAGACCACCAATATCATCCTGTGATGCCGACAACTTACCAATTAGAGATACGATGTCCCACACAAAATTGTACAAGAAAGTACGATAGGTTAGTGAGCTCGACCCAAAGAGGGTAGTAGCGAGATTTTGATTTATCAGAATAAAATTGAAGGACAATCTGAATAGGTAGAGGCGCATCCGGTCAAGTTTCCAAGTTCTCACACTGAAGGCTTGGAATGCCATATCTTCATTCGCAAAGAGTAACAAAATATGACTAGCCGGTAAGAATAGACACTTGCTAACAATCAACCCATGGGGAAACCACTCTTTTCGAAGCCACTGGTGCACGATTTTGAGTGGCGACCTCAAGCCAAACACTTGTCCAATGAGATAGATTTTTGAGCTCTTCTTGCTTTGATAGATTTGCAGCATTACTAAGAGAGAGACCAAGGGACGCTCAACATTCTTGGAGGCTCCATGAGCGACACAAGATCCCCCCTCCAAAATAGGGCCCGAGGTTACCAATCACCCCCTCCGTTAGGGGCCAGTTTGCCTATCACAAGGGAATGGGCCACCGAAGCCATTATAGGGACCCTGAATTGCGCTCTAGAGATAAAATTCTGCTATCCCAAAGATAGATCTTTTAGGTTTTGACCCTTCACATCTCCAAAGGCCAAGACCTAAACACAAAGTAGCTTGACAATTGCTTAGAAAGATTGGCAAGGAGCTTGACAAATGCAATTAATAGTCTTCAAGGAGAGGCAAAGGACACCAAGCATCAAATGTTCACTTGTTTTAAGTGAAAAAGAATAAGGACTAAGCTAGTTACATGTGCATCCCACTCAATAAACAAAACACTACTTTTCTTCCTCTCTTTTAATATTTAGGAGCTCAAGCAACAAACCATACACTCAAAAAAGCAACAAACCCCGGGTGAAACAAAACAAAGGAAGAAATGAAACAAAATGAGGATACGATACCATCAAGGAGGATACTCTCAAGACGATGATACCATTGCCTTAAATGATACTGCTAGGACGATGATACGATACTACCAACATCTCATCGGATACGATAGGATACTGTCAGGACCTCTCACCCAAGGTGATATGCAACCTAAGCCTTCCAACCTAACCCTAGAGTCAACCCAACACATGACACAAAGCAATCCTATACAAGATGCTTGAGACAACTCGAAATAATATGCTTGAGCCAACCCAAAATGATACGATTGAGCTTACCTTATAGCTAATATGTGAAACCACAACGGATGATGCGATACTCCAGTGTCTGCTCAATACACAACGCTTCTACCTGGGCATGACACCAATGCCTCACCACTTAATGAAACCCCCCACAGGGACATAGCCTCCACTCACAATTGTAGGAGAAGGACCACAAACTCATAGAGTTAACTATCTATGCAGCCGCAACACAAAAGGGTGCTTTCCGTGAGTGCTCCTTCTCAACCCCTCAACTCGATAGGGAGGGGCAGAAGGGCAACAACACCAAAATCGGAGACAACTACAGACCCCCTTTAGCTATGGCACTACTCTCACCATCTCTAACATTGTTCTATCTCTGAACTTTGATGCCATTGCTCATGATCTCTAAACTTTTACTAGTGTGATTTAGAATGAATAGTGCTAATCATTATTCACCTGCAAATACAATTATTGAAGCTCATGTAAATGGCATTCAAGATGGTGATCTTCTTGAGGTTCCTGATTATGCTACAGTTATTGATACACCTATTGTAGAGAAACCTCCTTGGGTCTGCAGAGATACTTAGGCTCATGCATTGATAGCCTTCTCTGTCAAGCATGCCATTATTCCTTAGATTCGCTCTTAGCATAATAGCAGAGGATGTTTGGGATACACTTGCCAATTTATGCCCGGAAAGGAATAAGGTTGGTGTTGCTTACCTCCAAAAAGAGTTGGAAAATGACAACATGAATGAAGGAGATTCCGTGGATAGTTTTTTTCAAAAAGATCAAAGATTTGAAGGAGCAGCTGATTTCTCCTGATGAAGTCTTGCCTAATAGTTCACTTGTGTAAAGTATTCTTAATGTTCTTCGAGATTCATATTAAAGTTTTGCCTCTACTCTTTGATTGATGATGAAAGGCAATCCAAATGCCTTAAAATTTGAGGAGTTAGTCTCTGTTCTATTGTAAGAAGATCACTCTAGGAGAACATGTCCATTATGCATATTGTAGATCAAGCTTACATGGCTAATCAGAAGGGCAAAGCTAAATGGAGCTCATCTACTAGTAAGGAGACATCCACTAGTTCTACATAATCAAAGAAGGATGACAAAGATGAGACGAAAAGAGAAAAGTAGAAACTGTTTTGCTACTACAAAGGAAGTGATCATGTCGTAAAGATTTGTCCAAAACTTGCTACAAAACAGGCAAATAAAAAAGATACTAGAATGGTTGTTGCAGAAGCCTCTACACCCAAATCAGAGTCGGCAAATCTTGTGTAGAATGAAGAATAGGCACTTACTTTTTGGTACTTTGATAGTGGGGCAACAAACATATTACCTTGCAACATAGTTTCTTCACATCACTTGAGCTTACCCCTATAGGGAATACTTTCACATGCACCAACAACACCTCTTATCCTATCATGGGGGTTCCTAAGATCATTATGACTACTGATGATGGTACTTCTTTTACATTGTCAGATGCTTTATTTCTGCCATGGACCAAGAAAAATCAGTTATTAGTTTCAACATTAGCCAAGATCATCTTGGTTGTGAAATTTTCTCATGACAAATGTACAACTAATGATCTGTCAAATAACCATATCATTATTGCTTTCATATTTTTATGTCGTGGGCTCTATAAGCTCATAAATAATGAAAAAAGTTTGAAGGATTCAACATGTGCAGCTCACCATTCTGAGGCTATGAAAGATTTAAAGCTTTGGGATGCAGGCTTTGGTCATTTGAGTTTCTCTAGTTTGATATACCTATAGAAATCTGAAATGGTGTCCTTTCTACCCAAAGTTGAGAAAAAAATGAACCTTGCATGGACCTAAACCAATGAGATGTGGGTGGTGGCCACACTCTACTTCCTTAATACCTAGACTATGTAAAAGCTTGGCTTCTTTCTATGTGGTGAAATGTGGTATGAATGACTAAAAACCACGAGTTCTTTTCCAAAGGTGGTTTGATAGGCCTACATTTGAGCCATAGCCATTGCATAAACTAAAGGATCTATTGGCTCATGTCAAATGTCATAAAAACGTTGGCATAAAATTTGGTACATTTGATATGGCAAGAATATTACTCAACAAAGATCTAATGATCTTTAGAAACTCAGCCTTCATATCTCTATCTTTGGATGAACTTAGAAAGGAATGGCTATAATTCATTGATTTTGAATTTCATGTCTCTTTCAAATGCCTCCATTGCATCACTTCTTGGTCTAATAGTTATGTATCCTTATTCTTGAGAGGATCCCAAGATAGATTTGAGACCATTCGATTATTAGTCCATTGGACCGAAAAAGATCAATCTGGCCACGGAATCGCACCTCCTATTTTATCTTTTTGTGACTATCCACACACTTGATTTCCCATGACTGTTCATTCCTTAGGATAAAGTTTCATAAAGTCAAAATTTACTTATAACTAGATATAGGAAAACATTTATGGACATAGATAAAGGTTTATGGACATGGATAATGGTATATGGACATATACTCACTAGTGTTTATAATGGATTGTCAATTAGATTGTTTATGATCCATCAAGTAGTTTCATGTCTCAAGGTCCATGGGCAGAAACACAACTCGAGTTCTTATAATCCCCTTGAATTTTACACATTTTGGCCACGTTGTAAATAACATTTTTGTTTTTCTCTTTATTTCATTAGATTTATTTTCAAAGCTAATATTAGAATCATGTTTCTCGGGTACTTATTGAAACTTTGATTCCATTCAATAGCTTGAGTCAAGGGATGTCGCTAAAAATCTTCTAGAGTTTGTTGCTCTTTTTTGAGACTTTTCTAAGTTTATTTTTGGGATTTTTTTTCTTATTTGCTTCACAAAGTATATAACTTGGAAATGAAGATTCTCTATTGTATTGAGTGGAAAATTCCCTTTTAGGTTTGTTATATGTTTTATAATTTTGTTGGTTTTTTTAAAGTTATTCTTATTTATGTTCCCATTTTCCGTATATTTTTTTATTAAGCAATAAGAGAGGAAAAAAAA
Organism: Ceratopteris richardii; assembly: GCA_020310875.1. NCBI lineage: Eukaryota > Viridiplantae > Streptophyta > Polypodiopsida > Polypodiales > Pteridaceae > Ceratopteris > Ceratopteris richardii. Next base: position 123,604,666 of record CM035430.1, on the reverse strand, counting down.
GAGCAAACAAGGGGTCCCCATACCCTTTAGTTTTTCTTTTCTTCAATGTAAAAAACAAGGGGCTCCGCTCCGCTCCGCTCCTATCCTCGTGCATTGGTAAACCTCAAATTGAAGTTGCAAAGGTTTTGACATTGTGCATTGGCACTCCATTTCGTGACTTTGGGTTGAAAGTTATCGCATTTTCTCTACTTCCTTTTCCCAGAGGATACTATCACCGCCAAAAAAAAGAGGAATATATATATATATGTATATATATATCATAGCTCAAATGTTCATGGCTCTAGATTATGCTTTGGATCGTCATTGTTTCTGATTCTAAGGTCAACTTTATGCTTTTCAAAATGTGTATTTACTTTCATCATTATTTTATAAAAAAACCCAATTTTTTTCCTCCTTTCATCAAACCCTCACTCTTTTATCAACGTTGTACACATGGTCTATTCCCTCTCCTATTTTCCGCATGATAGAGATTTTCTACATGCAACCCTCATAGCACACTCGTTTCTTGATTTTTCTCCTTGTTAGACCCATCCACCGACCCTCTTACCCCCCCCCCCCCCCCCCCCCCCCCCCCAATATCTATCTTCATGTTTCCATCTTTCACTCTCCCTCTTTGCCCACGGGTCCCCTTATCAACAATTTTCATCTCATTAGACTACTTGATCCAGCAATCTCCCACTTTTTACCTATGTTTTTTTTTGCAGTAGTTCCTTTGTAAAGGTTCCCATCTAGCAAAATTGCTCAATGTTACTTCATAAGTACCACAACCTAACTTATTTTAGGGTGCCACCTCAATTGCTCTTGGGTTTTGACTTTTCTCTCTTGAAAGGAGAGCCTACTAGGTGATGGATAATTTTTGAGCCTCTTGTGGTGCTCACTTTGCAAAAAGGTGCACATGTGGCCAACGAATTGTGAGATAATGGTTGCATAGGTAGTAGACATGTATATGCTCACAATTTTCTTTTGGTTGAATTCAACTACCAATTTCAAGGGTTCTTCTCGAAGGTTTTGAAATGCTCTAAAGTGTACCCTCCGATATGTGCACATTTCTTAGATTTGAAGGCAAATAGTGAAAAGTTACCTAGAGAACAAAAAGCCTATGTTTAGCCTCATTATTGTTTTTGCTAAAGTCAATACAGGGAAAAATAGAGTATGGTTGGTTTTCACATGAGAAGATTTGATTCAACAACGAAAAATGAGAATATTTGATTCAACAAAGAAAAAAGAAACATAAGGAGTACAGGGATTTGATATGTGTATGCAAAAAGGAGTGAAAAAGTGGGTGGCACATCCAAGACCAAGATCTTGGACACACGTGTGAATGTAACTAAAGTGAATTGTGCAGTATAGGGAGTCGACAAGCCAAGAAAAAACAATAAATGGAAAAGGCATACACTAAAAGACGATACAGGTGAATTGAAGGACAGAGAGAGAAAAAGATAGAGTTTGCCGATTGTGGAGTGTGCAGAGGCTCTCTAAAAGATAGTGGCGAGCTTGAGAGGGAGGGAATAGTGAAGAGAGCATCGTATCCTTTCTTGTGTGTTGCAGGTCAATTTCATTATAGGAAGAAGGCAATGAATGTGTGATCATAGTAGCAAGAAGGAGGTTTTGTAGATTAAGAGTAGAAGCGATCAAGATCTCAATCTTATTGGAAGCCTGAAAGCAAGGATACGCAGTAGCAAGCGACTTGGCTAAGGTGAAGAAGTGGCATAGATACTCCACAAGCACTTGGACATACTTGGTTGTACTTGTGTGTAAGTTTTTTCCTTAAAGTATTATGCATATTGATTACTTTTGGCTTAATCTTGAAAACAAAAGAAATCCTAATATCTCTTATCTTAATCAAGGGACAGAGAACTTTTTGATGCAACGTGACTTTCTTGTTCTTCTCTAGTTTTCTCTTATAAGCACTCTAGCCCCTTTAGCTAAATAATTTCCCAACACATCGCCCTATTCCATTCTTACACCTCAACGCTTCACAAAGGGATCTCCGTTTCCCTCGTCAAGGATCTCTTTTTAGACATTTGTTTCACCGTCAATATCTTCAAAGCTTGCATATACTTTACTATTAACAAAAATACCTTTCTCGGACGTACTTGAAAATTTCTCTCAAGTAATCTTTGACTCCATGCTTTTGAGTTAGGAATACTGCAAGGTGAAACATCTAGTTCCCTTTGAACTTGGGATTCTTCTCATTATTTCTTACCGCTCCCTTTTTCATTTGCATCAATAGTTAGGCCTACGTTTGCATCAACATTAAAGCTTGAAATTTGATTGAATACCACATCGTTGCTTACCCTCACTAGGCATATGAGAGGTTTGTAGAAGTTATATTGATTTCGCTTAGGGAAGGACAAAATGAAGATACATTTTGTTGCTTTGGAGTCATGCTTCATCCTCAACGTGTGTAAACCATACACATATGCAATCATACCAAATACTCTCATGTGTGATAATTTAGTATTTTTATATATTAAATTACCTTCAAGTGTAACTGGATGTGCAATAGTAGTTGGAGCTCTATTCATGAAGTATGCAAAAATATGTTATCTTCTATCCAATAATGAAGCATATTTTTCAGCCATCAAGGCCATATCTATTTTTGCAATATGTCCATTTTTGCAGTCTGCAACATCGTTCTGTATTGCTATGTACTTGCATGAGAATTTCCTTCAAAGTCCATGTCTCTTTTTAGAATTACTTAACTCATTTGATATGTATCCACTTCCTCCATCGGATCTTAGTAGTTTTTTCTTTCCTTCTTTAATTCTCCACCATACCCCGAATTGTGAAAGTGAGCAAGTTTCGCACTCTTCTCCTTCATGAAATATATCAATAGTTCTATATATGGTCATCAATGAATGCAGAAAAGAAGTCATGAGTTCCCATGGATGCGGTCTTCGAAGGACCCCAAAACATGTATATTCACTATCTCTAGCACATCCTCACTAACATGCTTGCAATTTTGAAATGTTGGTCTTGAGTACCTACCAGATTGTTAATTTATTGAAAAGCTGTTTTTATTCATTTAGGTGTCCATTTTTTTTGTGCTATGAAATGTTGGTCTTGAGTACCTACCAGATTGTTAATTTATTGAAAAGCTGTTTTTATTCATTTAGGTGTCCATTTTTTTTGTGCTATATCTCGATGTCAGGAATAGCATACACACGATTTGCAAACATTGATGGATTCGTTTCAAGGCGCTTTACATTCAAGGTAAACATTCTGCCCACTCTATTCCCTTTGAAAATCATCATTCCATTCTTATTGTCCTCTTCTACTTAGAAGCCATGAGAATCAAAATTCACTTTCTATGCCGTAAGAAACCCCTTGCCCAATAAAACAGTAGGTTCTTTTTTATAATAGGAACACACGTTACATTAGCAAGATCCTCTACCTTCCCATCCTCCATGAATAGTTATATGTTTCGTGCATGCTCAATATGATGTGATGTATTATCAACCATTTAAAAAGCCTAGACCTCATGATTTTTGCAAAGTTATAAACTTTTCTGCATGGCTATTGATGTGATTTGAAGCACTTCATTCAACTTACCATATATTTTATTTTTTAAACATCAGTGGAAAGACGTTCATCATATATGTTAGCTAGAGCATGAAATATTTCTCTGAAACATCTATAGCGATGGGCGCATAGTTGTTTTTGGCTTCCTAATATGTTAGTTTTTCAACCTACAATCATGTTCAAAAACACTAGGTTTACCAAAAGTTTAATAGGCCTTATTATAATTATGCATATCATTGCTTTAAATTGTATTGCTTCCTGTGTGGATCCTCCTTCCTTAAAACTTTCCTTTATCTCCTACAATATTGTTGATCTTGCTGCTATTTTTGTTTTAAAGAGTACAATAAATATTCAAAGTACGCACTATGAAGGGATGGGCAGCCCTCAACGTATGGATTCCATTGGACATGTCAACTTACAAAGCCTCCACCTTGACAGAATCCTCTAAAAAAGTATATTATCTTTTGAGAACTAGTTTTTCTTGAGAGTTTTGAGTCTTTGGCATGACTCTTTTCCTCACTGATCATCATTAACATAAAGATGAGATAGATGTTGTATGGTCCGTCAAATAAATAGACGCTCTAAACTAATTACTTTTCAAAATCCCTTAGAATAACATCTATTAGAAATAATTTGGTGTCCTCCATGTGCATACCAAGAATTCGTAGCAATCTAAGATCCTTTCCAAAGCACAAATTCTGCATGCTTTCTCACTGACTCTTCATTCATGTAAAGATTAATATGAGAACGAAGAGAGCTCTCAAACTCTCACACACAAAAAAGAAAGCACTAAGAAATTGGGACAAGAATAAACAATTCTATTAATTTTCTTCTAGTACATAAAGAGAGTGTATAAGAAATATGACTTTACGCACAATAGAGATAGTGTAATATATAAATAAAAATACGTAAATGACAAACTAATGATGATGGAGTAGCGCGATGAGAAGAAAATAAATGTGCCATCATTTTAAGTAGGTAAGTTTAGTGAAGTTCAATGAAATATCCCTAACACATATTTCAATAACCAATGTACATGTCAAGGAAAAGGAAAGTGGCATGTGTCATCTAGGAATATCACATCTCGATATTGATACATAAGTCATCCATTGATTGGAACTAGTATGTTTATGTGTGTCTTTATCTCTCTTTGTCTTTGTACTCTCTTTCTTTATTTTCTTCCATGTCTTATTCATTCCATTAAGCTATAAAAATAGTAGCTATTATTTCATCTTTATCCATCCCCATGAAGTAGATAGTCATGCATACATCAAAGGAGCTGAACATTTTCTTTTGTACTTAAATAAGTTATAGGTAACAAGATACATACTGATTATATGTAGTTGAGTATTTAGAAACAATTTCCAATTAAATTTGACTCTATTGAAGGCATCGATTATCCTAGTTGGAGAAATCAATCTAGCAGTTTACTTGGACTCATCGTGAAGATTAATATTTTGCATGTAAGAGATTCTTGGTTAGAATTGGGTCATTTCAAAAGGAGGTAAATCCTATGAGGGTATCTACAAGTATCATTTCGTATGAGATTTAAGTTCTAAGCAAAAAAATCCATGCTTTTGAATAATAATACGTGGATAATTTATTAATTTTATGTTGTGAGAAATCTATTTATTCAAGATCACTAGGAAGACAGCTTGTACTCCCTTCTACCGTTCTTCATGTTATGTTTTAATAGTACTTCAATCTTTCTTTTGGGAACGATGAAGGGTGGAATTTGTTTCTTTCTTAACTATAAGTATATTAAAAACAATAAGAAAATTAGATACATTTTTGAGAAAATGTAGATATCTTGAAATCTATAATTGTTTGAATTAGAATAGGTTCTTTTGCTGTTAGCCAATATGGGTTGAGGTAAAGGCTCTACATGTGTAATAAAAAGAAACTATATAGTACACAAATATATATGTTCTATATTCGATGATCTGTCTTAAATTGACTAACTAAGAGAAGACAAACCAAAGGAAGACGTAATTTGAATTTCGATTTGTTATAACAATAAGCTAACTTTAAGTACTTATAATAAATAGAAACACCATGAGAGTAGGAAGGGATATATATATGCTTCAAAGTAAATGCAACCTCGATTTGTTGGATATATTTTTTCTTGATATATTGTAGGCCATTAGCTGTTTAATAGAACTCAATTTGAAGCTAGATTTTGTGGAGGGCCATTAAGTTGAGAATATGAAATCATATATTTCAGACAGTGGATCATTAGTTTATCAAATTAGCACTAGGCGAGAAAACAACTATCTAGTGGGAGTATTATTTCCAATCACAAGTGCTCCTTATCTTGTACATTTTGTCGACTAAAACACTCTTAGGATATGTAATCGATATAGTAGTTGAAGTCCTTGTTCTTTATGTTTGGAGTTCTTATGTAAGTGGAAACGTAATTTAATGTAAATAGGAAAGGTAAAGAGAAGATAGAAGTAATTGTAGTGGCGATGCAGTGTTGATAGGAGGTAAAGTGATATCTTGATAGTCTAGAGATCAAACAAAAGTTGATGTACCCTCAATTCAATCCGCTTGAGGATTACCTCACCACTCCATGTGTGAGGTAATGTGGATGAACGAGGACTTTGAGTTATAAATTTTTATGCGTTCCATTCAAGAGTAATACGAGTATGGTCCATAATCAATTTGTTAGGAAGGAATGTATACCTAGGCGCGGTAATGAAGGAGATTTACAGAGGAAAATAAAATATGTATACCTACGCGCGATGTAAAGGAGATTTGTTAGAGATTGGAACTTTCCGGGTAGTGTTGGATAAATAAAATATCCTTCTTGTCAAATTCAATGGTTTAATTGAATCATCAAGCAGCAAGGCGCTCAACACAGAATCTAGTATTGGATCCCTCGTTAAAATCATGATCTAAGTGAGTTTTAAACTAAAAAACTTTGTAGATGAAGTGTGATTGGGTACTATAATTATAGACTACACGGAACATTGTTAACTGCATATATATATATGAAGAATGTAGCTGGTGAAAGTGGCTTTAATAAGATTTCATTGTTACTAAACTAATTAGAGATTTCATTGTAGCAACTTGCATCGTAATTAGTGTCGCGCGCGGACCATCGATTAAATGACGCAAAAAACGACAGTATTTGCGACTTATGACGCGACGGGATTACGACGTTCCCATAAAACGTCGCTAAAAGGACGCAATTTAAAAGCGTCACATAAGCGATGCTTTTTTGCATCGCGTAGGCGACGTTAGTTGTCGTCGCATAAGCGACGGTAAAATTGTCCCCTATTCGACGACGAATAGCATCGCTTACACGACGATCTATTGATGAACAAAAATTAAAACGTTGGAGGCTCTGCGATCGGCATTTTCACGCATCCGCTCGAAGAGCTCTCCAACGTTCGCAATTGCGCTGCGCTTATGAGCTGAAGCAAGTATATGCAGAATTATTGTTTTGCCTAATCTCTCTCTTATTGTCTCCCTCTGTCTTTGTTTCTCTCTTTCTACATCTTTCTCTCTTTGAATTCTCTCTCTCTCTCTAGATCTCTCTCTCTCTCTCTAGATCTCTCTCTCTCTAGATCTCTCTCTCTCTAGATCTCTCTCTCTCTCTAGATCTCTCTCTCTCTCTCTCTCTCTCTCTCTAGATCTCTCTCTCTCTAGATCTCTCTCTCTCTAGATCTCTCTCTCTCTCTAGATCTCTCTCTCTCTCTCTCTCTCTCTCTCTCTCTCTCTCTCTTTTCTTTCTCTCTTTATTGCAGGTTATTCAAGAAGCTAACCAAGCAAAAAGTATGGCTAACAATTGTAAGTACAATTTCTATTCTTTGTAGATCATTTGAATTGTTTTATTTTCATTACATAGCATACTCACACTTATTGATATGCACTCATACACTTATACATGATGAAGATGCACTTTCACACATATACATATATACACATGCACATACACACACATATATACACATAGATACATGTGCACATACACTTAGACATACACACATATACACATGCATATGCACAAACATTTCTACAACCACATAAAAAGACGTCCATGCATACATATATATATATATGTATATATATATATATATATATATATATATATATATATATATATATATATATATATATATATATATATATATATATATATATATATATATATATATATATATATATATATATATATATACACACACATACACACATTAACATATATGCAAATACATGTATATGCACATCCACATACACATGCATGTTTCATACATATACACATGCATATACATATACATATATACATATACACACATATACATATACATGCATATACATGCACACACACATACATATACATGCATATACATATACACACACATACACAAGAACATGCACATACTCATACACACATATACATTTATACATGCACATGCACATACATACATATTATACACACACATACACATGCACATACATACATATACACACACATACATATACTCTTAGGTACAGACATATGAATGAATTATATAGTTAAAGTATTAAAACACATATACACATGCACACACACATGCATATACCTACATATACACATATACATGCACATACACACACATACACATAGAGTTATACATATACATCCATATACATATACACACACATACACAAGAACATGCACATATTGATACATAAATATACACTTATACATGCACATGCACATACATACATATAAACACACATACACATGCACATACATACATATACACACACATACATATACACTTAGGTACACACATAAGAATGAATTATATAATTAAAGTATTAAAACACATATACACATGCACACACATGCACATACCTACATATACACATATACATGCACATACACACATATACACATAGAGTTATAAATATACATGCATATACATATACACATATGTACATACACATGCATATGCACATACTCATACACACATATACACTTATACATGCACATGCACATACATACATATACACACACATACATAATTAAAGTATTAAAACACATGCCTACTATAAACAATAATAACAATCAATAGAACAAAACTCTTCATTACTTAATACCATACACACAATTCAAAACATAACTGAAATAATATATATATATATATATAAATATATATATATATATATATATATATATATATATATATATATATATATATATATATATATATATATATATATATATATATATATATATATATATATATATATATATATATATATATATATCAATGTAAATACATATAATCCAATGTCATAATCAACTAAAATCCTAATCATCATCATCATGATCATCATCGTCATCATGATCATCATCATCATCAACAATATCATGATCATTCTGATCATCCTCATCCTCATCGTCATGATCACCCTGTGACGATCGAGATCGTCCCTCCTGTGTCTGTCTCTCCACCTCATCCATATTTGTCTCTCCATAATACTCTTGTATTACATATAACAAACATAAATAAATAAAATAATAAACACTCATAAAAACAAAATAATTATATAAAATTTAAAAATACTCATAAAGGCATCAAGATGATCTTGCATATACTCGCTCAAACGCCGATATCCAAAATGTGTAGCATACTCGATCTCCTGTTTTGTAGGATATCGGCAATGAAACAAATAAAAAACATTAGTTGCTTGCATTTTAAATAGAATAAAAAATATACTCACAATAACACATATACTTACAAACGTAGCTAAAAAACCATTATGGCCCATTTGGCCTATGTGCGATGTGTGGCCCGACTCCACTCTCTTCTTTGCAACAGCCTGTTTATTCAAGAAAAAAAATACATATATTAAATGTAAAAAATTACTAAAATATATAAAAATTATTAATATAAACTATTAATTTGTGTACCTTCTGCTGAGGAAATGACTCTTGAAGACGTAGCTGTCTACAAAAAAACTGCCACGACTCAGGTGGTATGCTAGCTCGCCTCTTATTTTTTTCGACCATACAATATCTCCTATTAATTTAATCTCAAACAGAAAAAAAAGTCAGAATACATACACATATACACACACATACACATACACATACACATACCCACATACACATATACATGCAAACATATACGCATGCATATATGTACACATATACACATATACATACATATACATATCCACATATATACGTACACACACATGCATGCATATACACTCATTCATACAAAATACATGCATTTATCCCACAATAATATGTAGTTGTGTATATGTGAATATGTGTGTATGTGTAAATGTGTATATGTGAATATGTGTGTATGTGTAAATATGCATATGTGAATTTTTTGTTTATGTAGATAATCAAATTATTAATATCAAATATCATTATTTGTAGATTCTGATCAATCAGATGGAACTCCACCACCGTCTCCTCTTCGTGCAACGACTTTATACTGTAAGTATATGAAATATTTAATTTTAAATATATTTGATGGATACATAACTTATATTTTTTTTTATGTTTCTTATTATGTGCAGATTTTGATCAATCAGAGGGTACTGCACCACCTCCTACCCATGCAACGACTTCACATGTGTCCTTCGATAGGAATTATGATGAATTTTACTATGAAGAGCATATTATATGTTGGTGTAACTCTTGTTATGGCACGTATCGAAGACCACGATTGGAATGTATTGAACATGAGGTAGAGTATGGTACTTTTGAGCATGCACCATCACCTAGTCAACGTGATAATGCTTGGGTATGTATTTTCTATATATATTAATGTGATTATTTTATTTAAAAACCATATATAAAATCAAATTATTGTTGATATAGAGGAATACTTGCTCGATGATGATGATGATGATGATGATGATTTTTCTCATAATGTTAATATACCTCGTACACGTCATGGACTTACTGTTCATCAATTACAAGCAGAGGTTTCTAGAAATCCTCTACCTCCTGGTTTAGAGAATGAAATGGTTGGAGATTATCCATTGCCAGCTCGTGATCGTTCTTGAGTACAAACATATGATAGAAGAAGATATGGAGGACGGAATAGAGGACCACTTCCTTTAGATGGAGAGGTTTTCAACTTTTGGGGTAATTGCTATATGATTGCTCCATCCACTATTACTAATGTTGGTCGTGGTCTCTTTATTGTAGAGGATTTGTATGTGCCCCCGAACTCTGAAGTCATACTCTTATGTCATTTTGTGGTCCTATATATGGATGGGGAGATTGGCATCGACTTTCACGTTATGTTCAAAGCATGAGTACTTATGGAATATGCTTGAATGCAGCTTCCCTTACTAGTAGGTTTAATAAATAGTAGTCGAGGGTTACATAATAGTTCGAGGACTAATTGCACATTTGAGGAGCGTGAAAATAGTCATGAATCACCATACATGAGTAGAGATGTATCAAGATACATAGTTGTCAATGCTATTACTACATTACATGTTGGTGATGAACTATTAGTGAATTATGGATGGCGTAGACCTCCAAGAGCACCTTTTAGCTAGAGAGAATAAAAAATTTTCTATCCATATTTAATAAGTTATATACTTAATTTTATATTTGAACTTTACTTTTTATTCATTTATGGAATACTAATGAGTTTTATTTATATGTGTAGATTCCAACGTATGATGTTGATGATATTCGTCCACAGCATTTACAATTTACCAGTAAGACCACGATTATCAGAAGCTTCCATGAGGAGGCTACGCAAAACTAATCCTGTGCAATTTGCAAAGTTGAAAGATCTATATTCAAAAGACGATAAAGTACAAGATTTGTGTGACAATGATGAAGACGATGGCATGGCAGATTTTATTGAGGATTGGTATCAAAATGATAGTGAGAGCATTGATATTTCTAAAAATGAGAAATATCTTCGAGAGGAATGTCTAAAGCATGTATATGAAGAAAGGCGTTTGACACGACTAAGTGTGAGCTTACTTATTCTCAACCTTCAAGATCGTTTTGGATGGAGTAATGTATCTGTTTCGACACTATTAAGGTATAATTTTTATTTTTCTATCTATTTATATATATATACATAAATATATATATATAAATACATGCAGATTTTTATTCTTACTTTAGATAAGATAAGAAGAAGAACTTGAATTGAATGGATATGATTGTTTGGATGGCAGGATACGATTGTTTGGATGGCAGGATATGATTGTTTGGATGGCAGGATACGATTGTTTGTTTTGGAGGATATGAATGATTTGTCGATTCACACATATGTTCAGTTTGAAAGTGTGAATCGACAAATCATTCAATGAAGGTACATACTTCATGTGTCCAAAACAAACAATTGTATCCTGCCATCCAAAACAATCAAATTTTGTGTAAATATTTTGAAAGATGCATTAATAGTTTTAAAAGATGCGCGTACAAAAAGTGTCCACTCAATTCAAGTTCTTGTTCTTACCTTATCTAAAGTAAGAATAAAAACCTACATGTATATATGTATATTTATTTATTTACCTTTCTTAATATATCTTTTTTTTATAAACTTACAGGTTATTATCTCAAAAGTTTTTACCAAGTCAGAATATTCTTCCTACCTCACATGATGAAATGAAGAAGATAATCAACAATCTTGGTATAGATTATCAATGTATACATGCATGTCCTAACGATTGTATTTTATATAGAGGTGAATATGCAGACTCTTTGACATGTCCCAAATGTCAATCTCCTCGATATAAGGGTGAAGAAGGTAAAATCCCAAAGAAGATATTGAGACATTTTTTATTGGCTCCACGGATTATACATATGTTTCAAAGCCCCAAATTATCAAAGCTTTTGACTTGGGGACATGATCACAAAAGTACTGATGGAATAATCAGAATTCCTCATGATAGTGTTGCTTTTGAGCATATTGATTCTACATGGCCTGAATTTGCACAAAATCCACAGAATCTAAAGTTAGGAGTTGCATTAGATGGGGTTAATCCATTCTCCATGAAATCCAGTAAATGGTCAACATGGCCAGTGGTAGTCATAAACTACAATCTTCTGCCATATCTTAGCATTAAAAAGGAACATTTAATGCCTTCACTTTTAATCCCAGGCAAAAGACAAGTTAAAGATATGAATGTATATCTTGCTCCTCTCATTGACGATCTTCAAGAGTTATGGAGAGGTATTAATGTCATTGATGTATCGAAAAGCATCAATGAAAGACATATTATGGTTTGTGGTATTGTGGCTTGGACTATTCACGATTTTCCTGGATATGGCGTATGTTCAGGTATTGATGTAATTTTTTTATTCAATATGCATGTAAATAAATATGATTTAATCTAATTATATTTTTATCATTTTTCATGATGCAGGAATATCTCCTAAGGGTTATAAAGCTTGTCCATATTGTGGTGATTGGTTGAGATCAACCTATAGTAAGAATCTCAACAAAAATATTTATCTTCGACATCGACGATTCTTGCCTGATGATCATCCATTAAGATCTAAAAGAGAAGCGATACATTTTAATGGAAAGCTTGAAACAGGCCAGTATCCAAAACCTATGACGCCTATGGATTGGTATAAAAAATGGACAGATGGACCTCTGATAGATTGAGAAGCAGAAATCTTCAGTGATGATTCAAATAATGAGTATGTGAATAGAGGTAAAGGAAAATTGGCACTCGCTGAGAACATATCAATATGGTATTCTTTGGAGTATTAGAAAAAGTTAAAAGTATGTCATCTTCTTGATCCTATGTATATATTAAAAAATATTGGTTATTCACTATGGCAGCATCTTCTTGGACTAAAAGATACCACAGCATGAAGGAATGATTTGAAAGATCAAAAATCCAAACCAAAGTTATGGCCAGTTTTTGATAGACATCGACAAGAAATGACTTATGCATCTGCTCCTTGGGTACTTACAACAAAAGAGATACAGACTATCAACAATAGAATTCAATTGATTAAGACTTCTATAGGATATGGAGCATCGTTTCAAAACATGTTTACTATGGATGATAAGAGCTTATCTGGGTTAAAGACCCATGACTGGCATAACTTTTTGAAACATATTTTACCTTTGGTTATCGATGGATGTACAACGAAAGGAGTACGAGATGTGATCTATCGTCTTGGATCACTTATAAGGTAATCATCATACTTTTATATTTAATATGTATGAATATTGGATATCTTTTATTTTTGAATTAACTTCTTTATAGTTGTTTTTATGATATGTATAGGTGGATTACATCCAAAGAGATCGATAAAAATTCGATCCCACAAAAAAAATGTGAATGCAAAGAGCTACTATGTTTGATGGAAAAAGAACTTCCTACTTCATTTTTTGATATTCAGGTTCATTTATTAGTCCATCTTGTAGATGAGATAGAGATTGCAGGTGTTGTCAACACTCGATGGATGTTTTGGGTCGAGCGATTTATGGGAATGATAAAAGGTTATGTGTGACAAAGAGCAAAACCAGAAGGATCCATGGCAAAGGGTTGGATGCTTGAAGAGTGCATGTATTACATTAGTGAGTACCTTGAAAGAGTTCATGAAGAAGCTCCACGTGCATGGACCAACGAGTCTTCTTCAAAAATAACAGATGAGGTATTATCAGGTAAGGGGGTTCCATTCTTATTTACATTTCAAGAAAAAAATGATGTTTCTACTTTTGTAGCATATAATAGCGAATGCATGCAAGCATTCCTTAGCGAGTACGAGGAACTTCAAAGTCTCCGAAGTAAAAGTCAAAAAAACAAAAGATCTAGACGTAATCTCGATAATAATGAGATTACAGATATACCTTCTTTCACGGATTGGCTATATAGTCGTTTGCAATGCGCCAACGCAAATAATGAAGAAATCTCAGATGAGCAAAGAGAGTTAATGATAGGTTGTGAACGAAAGGTAATTTTATTAAAATAATATTTTATTTTTTTCATATATGTATGTTAGTTTCTATTTACTAATTGAATTTATTTTGCAGGCTCGAATGTTTACTAATATGTGGGCTTTTGGACAGCATATTAGAATCAAAGCCATTGATTCTTTACGTAAAATAGAGGATTCTAGTATTGTTGCTTCTTTGAAGCAACTATCATGTGCTAGCTCGAAAGACACGAACCTTATAGATAGCGAACTTGGTTACGTAGGAACTATTGTTGGTATCTATGAAATTTCATTTCGTACATTCAAACAGGTAGAAAAAAGTTTATATATTTTTTTTAGAGTTAGTTATTTTTTTAAGCACCTAATAATGGGTTTTTGTTGTTATATATTTTGATAGGTCATTTTGAAGGTTGACTGGTTTCGAGTGGAGTATAAAGGTAGTAATTCTACATTAAGAAGGGAATTATCTGGGTTTTGGGCAGTTGATTCTTCCAAGGTAATGCGATCTACTAAAGAACCATATATTCTTCCTAGGCATATTGAACAAGCATTTTTTTATAAAAACCCAGATGCTCATCCTTGGTGGCAAGTCATTCATGTGCAACCTAGAGGTAGGTCATTGTTTGAACAGTTTATTGTTAGAGAGATCGAAGAAAGTCCTCTTGATGATTCAGCATCAGATACCGATACATCAACATCTGAAATAGAAATTAGAATCATTATACGTGATAATGATACTAATCTTTTTGATGAAGAGGATAATTCTCTACATGCTGATTCTACTGATGAGGAAGAGGAATTACCAAAAATAAATATTAATCCATCAATAGATGATGTGATTCATGAGAACATAGATTTAACAATAGAAGAAATAAATGAAATCAATAAGGATAATGAAGATGAGACTATATTGATGTCTTACCAAAATGATGGCAATAATGAGAACATATGAGCAGATTAGATAGTAAATTGTACTCTAGTTATCGATCAATAACTTGAAGCTTCTGAATGGATATCAGATAATAGGTTTTTTTTATTAACTTGAATAACGATGAATCCTATTAGAGAGATGAAATCATGTTCTTCTAAGTTAGAACATGAAGCTCGGGGGTATGCCTAATTATTTTATATATAGCTTTATCTTTGAGGAGCAAATTTTTATCATGTATGTATGCATATGTGTGTGTATTCATGTATATTATATGTATACATATGTTAGTATGCATATATATGTATTTCATGTATATGTATGTGTTTGCATGTGTGTGATATATGTATACATGTGTTAAATATGCATATGTGTATATATGCATGTGCATTTATGTAAAATATTCATGTATTCATGTAATATATGCAAGTGTTTATAATTGTGTACATGTATATATGTATATGTGTCTATGTATAAATATGTACATGAAAATATGTATGCATGTATATATATGTTTATGTGTGCATGTAGGCATGTATATGTGATGTGTACATGTATATATGTATATATGTCTATGTGTAAATGTGTACATGTAAATATGTTAGTATGTATATATATATTTATGTGTGCATTTAGGCATGTATGTGTGATGCATAATATATCTACTCCATTTTATATTTATGTATCCTATCTACATGATGTGTATATATCTTTACATATATTATGATCCTCGTTGATTCGAGTAGCTATATATAGAGGCATAAGGTTGGGAGGAGAGACATCTCTCTAGTAGGACGTCGGAGGTGTACATGTACTTCAAACATATGGCTAAAAAGTTGAATTAGAGTTATTAAATTAGGGATTTAAAAACCCTAATATCGAAATTAGTGTTTTCAATTTAGGATTTTTGAAATAGGATTTATTTATTTATTTATTTATGCGTATGCATGTGTTGTGTATGTATGTGTATCTATATGTGCATATGCATGTGTTTTGTGTGTATATATGCATGTGTGTGTATGCACGTATTTATACCTCTAGTCTCTCTCTCTCTCTCATATACATACATACATGCATAAACACACATACTCATATCCACATATATATACATAAAAGTAGTGCATACCGTGCATTGTCGCGACGATGAGCCATAAGTGTCCGCATCTCTTTAAAACACCACTTAAGGGACCATCCTGTCCCAAACTCTGTCTCAAGTGAACTAAGCACATATTTCTTATCCCTCTCATCATGTTCACTACAAAAATAAAAAACATAATGTAAATAAAACATAACATATATATTTCAATTTATATGTAAAACTTTTACTTACTTCCACGGTAAGTGGATAAAGCGTATGTAAGAGTCGCATAGTGCCCGCATTCTTCTCTTGAACTCCAATCGATTCCCAATATACACAATGTTCCCCTCTAGCTCTATGTCGCACTCTAATCCTAAGGTGCCTATGCATGTCCTCATAGGCAACTCTGCTCTGCTATCACGTGCTGGAGGTGGTATAGGTGTCCTGAAAATAGATAGATAGAAATAAATAAAAATATGTGTTATAGTATCATTAAAAAAGTTTATGAAAACAAAACATACCTATGAGCAGCTAGCTCTCTTCCTGCATGTGGAGCCGTAGAAGAGCCCTCGTCTGATTCCTGGGTAAGCATCTTGATCGTATAATCCAGCTCCTCATCAGACACCTCTGTGTAATCATGCATTATGGCCCCTAGAGTATCAAACCGAACTCTTGCTCTCATAAGACTTTTTATGAGAGTGAGTTTCGCCTTTCTCTCTCTACTGGGATCCATAATACCTAACATATAAAACAAAATGGTTAGAAATCAATATATATACGTGTACATATGTAAGTGTGTATGCATTAAGTATGTGTATGTATGCATGCGTGTGTGTATGTATGTGCGTGTATATGTGTGTATGTGTGTATGCATGTGTATGTGTGTGTATGCATCATTATGTGTATATGTATCTATGTGTGTATGTGTGTGTATATGTGTGTGTGTATGTATGTGTATGTGTGTGTGTATGCATGTATGTATGTATGTATGTATGCATATGCATATGCATTATGTATGTATATATATGCATGTATGTGTATGTGTGAGTATGTCTCTCTATGTGTGTGTATGCATATATGTGTGTATTTATGCATATATGTGTGTATGTGTGTATGTGTGTATGTGTGTATGTGTGTGTGTAATGTGTTTGTATGTGTTTATGCATGTGTATGTATCTGTATGCATCATTATGCGTGTAAGTGTCTATGTGTGTTTGTGTGTGTATATGTGTGCGTGTGTGTGTGTCTATGTGTATGTGTGTGTGTCTATGAGTGTGTATGTGTTTATGTGTATGTATGTATCTATGTGTGTGTATGTGTCTATGTGTATATGTGTATGCATGTATGTATGCATATGTGTGTGTATGCATGTGTATGTGTGTGTATGCATCATTATGTGTGTATGTGTCTATGTGTGTATGTGTGTGTATATGTGTGTGTGTATGTATGTGTATGTGTGTGTGTCTATGAGTGTTGATGTGTTTATGTGTATGTATGTATCTATGTGTATGTATGTGTCTATGTGTGTATGTGTATGCATGTATGTATGCATATGTGTGTGTATGCATATGTATGTGTGTGTATGCGTCAATATGTGTGTCTATGTATGCATGTGTATGTGTGTATGCATCATTATGTGTGTATGTGTCTATGTGTGTATGTGTGTGTGTGTGTGTCTATGAGTGTGTATGTGTTTATGTGTATGTATGTATGTATCTATGTGTGTGTATGTGTCTATGTGTGTATGTGTATGCATGTATGTATGCATATGTGTGTGTATGCATATTTATGTGTGTGTATGCATCATTATGTGTGTCTATGTATGCATGTGTATATGTGTATGCATCATTACATGTGTATGTGTCTATGTGTGTATGTGTGTGTGTATGTGTGTGTGTGTCTATGTGTATGTGTGTGTGTCTATGAGTGTGTATGTGTTTATGTGTATGTATCTATGTGTGTGTATGTGTATGCATGTATGTATGCATATGTGTGTGTATGCATATGTATGTGTGTGTATGCATCATTATGTGTGTATGTGTTTATGTGTGTATGTGTGTGTGTGTGTCTATGAGTGTGTATGTGTTTATGTGTATGTATGTATCTATGTGTGTGTATGTGTCTATGTGTGTATGTGTATGCATGTATGTATGCGTATGTGTGTATGTATATGTATGTGTGTGTATGCATCATTATGTGTGTCTATGTATGCATGTGTATGTGTGTATGCATCATTACGTGTGCATGTGTCTATGTGTGTATGTGTGTGTATATGCTCGCATCCAAGTCATTTGTGCCGGGAGAAATCAATATTTTTTTCTTACATTCCACAGCGTCGCATATGTGATGCTCTGCAGTTTGCCAACGTCGCTCCCACCGTCGCAAGGCAGCGACGAAATTAGCGACGCTCTTTAATTAACGTCGTATAAGCGACGCTAGCATCGCTTATGCGACGAGGGTCGGGAAAAAAAAAATTCGAAATTTTGACCGTCGCTTATGCGACGACCACGTCGCATAAGCGATGCTTCCCGTTTTTTTTCCAATTTGGGGGCGTCGCTACGCCCCCCTTTTTCTTGTAGTGAGTGGCACATCAGCCACATGCAACATCTTTCCAAAATACACATGTCCCTTACATGTTGCTACTAGAGATTGAACCCTTGCCCCCGTCTCAAGAGGCGAGAGGCCCAACCACTCAGGCAGCCACCTGGGACAGAATAATGTGAGTTACTCGACAAATTACTCGGCTAATTACTCAGCTATGAATGTCATCCGTCTATGTCATAAGCGGAGAAGCTGACGATGGTTGCCGAATAATATGAGAGAAGTTCAAAGGTGCACTAATTGTGTTCATATGCTGTTTTCATGGTCATTGGCCAGCCATCTACAGACCCCAGGATATATTGTCTGCATATTTGAAGCCTTTTCTTCGCCGCGCCTTGAACTGCTTACACAATAAAGCAGCGGAAGCATAGATCTCTTTCTATCATATAGCCTGTATTACGAATGCAAGTTCGTAGACCTTGTTTTGTCGTTTATCTTATCCATATGCTTGCCTCTCTGTCCTTCACTTTTTTTTTTTTTGAACATGAACAGAAAGTATAATATTGATGCAGGAAAGTAAAATACAAGAGAAGCACTCACCAGATTTACTAGGAGGCAAAAAACCTAGAAACACTGGATCAAAGACAAGGGCCAAGAGAGCCCAAGCCAGCAACCCCTTACATCACATAGTTTCTAATATACCAGTTAAAGAAACTGATCATATTGTTCCTGTCTCTAGAGTAGATCTCAAGCAATTTGCTCTTCCAAGAGTTACAAGGGTACTTATTGACTATATACAAGGGGTTTTTATCTAGTAATTTCTCATTGAGGGGAATATTGTTACACATACAAGCGATTCTTCTGATTCCAACAAGACAGGAAAAAAGAAAATTTTTTCCTTTTTTATCAAAAATCTTGCTGTTTCTGCTTTTCCACACGTACCAAAGGATATGAGCCCTCACAATCTGCCATAAAGCAATGTCCATCCTGTAAGTTACACCAATAAGCAGCTCCTTGGCTCCCAAATTATAACCCCCAGAAGTCCGGCAATAGAGATGAACGATTTCCCAGAAGACCATACTATCTTTACACTTGAAGAACAAGTGTTCCATATCTTCAACTTTACCACACGATTTGCACAATCCTGCATCAATATTATACTTTCTAGCTCTGCACCCAGTCCAGACTCCTCTGTGCAGAATCAGCCACAGAAGACAAGAATGTTTATTAGCCATAGGATAGGCCCAGAGACTTTGAAATCTGTATTTCCACTGATGAGAATTCCAGGACAAGTCCCACTTTTTATTCAGTCGACCACAAATGCTCGAGATGCTGATGTAGGAAGACTTGTAGCAGTTATACATATCCTGAGCCACCAATCCAAGGTAGTAATTTTGTCCCAAAGATTTTCTGTCCTGAAATTCAGCAGTTGAAGTTTTCTTTCTCTAATTATCTGTTTGCAAGACAAAGACAGGCCATTAGCATTCATTATGTAGCTATCCTCAATCACTTGCCCATTTCTCAACAAATCCTCCCATTTATTGAAACCATAGTTTTTACATTTATGCCATCTTATAGGAAGGGAGATATCACTATTACTGCAAAACCAACCAATCCATAATGAATCCTGTAAAAGAAAGGAATGATTCTTGGCAAACCATATGGGAAGCTTGTAACCTTCCTTGATAGACATCCAGGCCCTCCAGAAGTTACAAACCAACTGACTCCCTTTAGGGATGAATATGGCAGGGGAAGACACAATGTCCCAAAGAGAAAAGTTATTCCAACTTTTGTTATTACTCAGGCAAAATAATTTAATATTTCTTTTAATCAAACAAGCCCAGAAGTCAGAAGAAGAGATGGCCCTTAGAACCCATTTTGCTGCCATTTGAGTAGCCATCCTTGAGGGACATATTAGCCCAAGGCCTCCCTCTGACTTCTTCAAACAACAGATCTTCCAAGCAACTTTAGGAATTTTGGAGCTGCCCCATAAAAATCTCCTGGAAAGAGCAATGACTTGAGCCAACTGTTTCTTGGTAGGCTGCCAACAAGCAAGGAAATAAGTTAGGCCAGGGAGAATATAATGCTTCAGCACAAACACTCTTTGGGAAATATTGGCCTGCAAATCAATCCATTTAAAAATCTTAGCTCTAAACTTGTCCAAAACCCATTCCCATCTCTGCTGAAAGGTAATATTAAATCCCATAGGGATACCCAATAATTTGAAAACAGTACCTTTTTTAATGATGTCACACCCTGCCTCTAGAACACAATCCGGGACCAAATCATTAGAGGCAAAAAAACCTGTTTTATGATGATTAACAACACAACCACTGGCCAAACAAAAGGTCTTAAGACAGTTTAAAAAGGTGTTAGCAGACATAGGATCAGCTTCCATCATAAGATTAGTGTCATCAGCAAACATCTGCAAACAGAGCATATTAGTAGCTTGAGGAATAACTATACCTTTTAAAAGACCTTTATTAATACAGTCTTTGACAAGCCAGCCAAGAGCATCACTAGTAATGGCAAACAGTAAAGGGGCTAAAGGACAACCTTGTCTCACAGATCTACACAGTTTAAAGGGGGAAGAAAGGTGACCATTCATAGAAATTTTGGACTGAGCATTACCAAACAAAATGCTAGTGTACTTAATAAAATTCTTCCCCGCACCTATATCATGAAGAGACTGCAGAATAAAATCCCATTCAATTCTATCATAGGCCTTGTCAAAATCAATTTTAAAAAAGAAGGTGTCAGTGTTATTATCCTTGGCATAATCCATCCCTTCCCAAATAGAAATAATAGCATCAAGAATAAATCTTCCTTTTATAAAACCTTTCTGCTCAGGAAGAATAATGGAATCCATCAAAGGACACAACCTTCTAGCAAGGGAGGAGGCATAAATTTTGTACAAAGAAGTCAGACAAGAGATTGGTCTCCAATTATTAAGATCATCCTTAGATCCTCTTTTATGAATTAATTTAATAACTCCAGTATTAATGTAGGTAGACAGAGACCCTCTACTAATGGCTTCTTGCCAGATCCAGAGAATAATGGGCACCAAAATTTCTTTGAACTCCTGAAAAAACTCATTAGGAATACCATCATGACCAGGGGATTTACCGGGCTTCAACTTACTAATGGTTTCTCTAACCTCACCAGCAGAAAGGGGGAGATCTAGGAGGGAGACCATGCCCTGAGGAACCATTTTTTTCCTACAAAGGGCAATGGCAGCTCTTGCACTCCAGATGTGGTCCCCTCTCTTGGGAGGCATAGAGAAAACATTGGTAAAGAAGGAAACAGCCTCCTGCAAATTCTCCTTGATATTAGAGGCAACCCCACCATTGCTTTTCCTTAAGAGAGGAATGAAATCCTTAGCTTTTTTTTTTCTCATAATCTCATACATGTTCTTATTAGGTTTATCAACTTTCCCAGCCCAGAATTCTCTAGATGTGGCAAGGGCACCACTAGCCAGAAGGTAGTCTTCATACCTCACTTTTTCCTGAAGCTCCATGATCTTCTGAATCTTAACATTACTACTAAGATTAGAACTTTCAATTCTGTCTATCTCTTTAAGATGCATCATTCTTCTGTTGTACCTAACCTCCCTGGCTTTTTTCTTGTAAAAAACGAGAACAGATTGAACATCTTTAATAGCAGCCTCCCAGGCCTTGCAAGGGGAACACCCCTGGAAAAAATGATTTTTAAAAATATTCTTGATTTCCAACTTAATCAAAGGCACCCGGAATAAAGAAATATCTACGTGAGGCCATCCAGCTTTGTACGACGGATTATTACTAGCCAACTTAACTATCAAAGGAACATGGTCAGACATCTGCAGGGAGGAATCAATGGAACAACTACAATTCCACAAATCCTGAAATCTGGAAGAGTTCATATAAATTCTATCCAATCTGGCCGACAGCCTATTATTAGCACATTTATTGTTCCAGGTATGGCCAGTACTTGAAGAAATATCAACTAAATTATGTAAATTCACAAGTCTAAACCATTTATTTTTTTCACTACCTGCAATCACATTATTACAATTACCAATTCTGTCGGCTGAATTAGTGACCATATTAAAATCACCAGTTAATATAAGATCACCATCCAGCTTACCAATCTCCTCCCAGCACTTAGACCTGTCTAAGGGATTGTTAGCAGCATAAACAGAAATGATAGTGAAATTGAAGGGGTCTTTACACTTAAGACCAATCCACTGATTGGTATCACTAATCAATAATTTTTCAACAAGCTGACTGAGACTAGCCTTAATACCAATAGCTGCTCCACCTTTTCCACTGTGATTAGTGGAAAACCAAATGGAATTATTGGAAACAACCTTAAGATTGGCAATAAGTTGATCACCACCAATTTTGAGTTCCTGCAGACAGATAAAATCAGGAGCAAGAGAGGAATCTTTAATCCAATTATTAATAATCTTACTTCTAACTGGATCAGACAAACCTTTAGTATTTAAAGAAATGATGTTGATAAAATCCATAGGAAAGAATTATTTTTTGAGATTCTTAATCGGTTTAATAGCTGAAATGGATGACCTAATCACGTCTTTTCTTTTGGACTTAGATTTATCATTGACTACAGGACTTGACACCTTATCAATAATCATATTTTCCACATTTTCTTCTATAATTCCTGCTTGAGCCATACCTTCTTCATCACTTCTGTTCAGTTGTTCCACAAACAGGTCCTTGGAATTATGTGATGAATAAACGTTAACTTCTTCTAAATGACTCTTCCCAGGGGAGAAAGAAATAGGGGACTGGGGTTTAACACTATTTTTCTTGCCAACCACTGTCCATCCCTCCTCATTTCCTGGAAGACTTTCATCCGACTGATCAGGCAAAGGGACATTATTATTTTTTTGTAAACCTGCAGCTTCTAAGTTCTCAGTCGCATCAATAAAAGACTCATCAAGAACCTGAAAAGGATTGTTAATAACCTTAACAAGAGTTTCTGGTTTAAGACCGACCTGAAAGGCCTTCCTTCTATTTTTACCTACCTGTCTTCTGAAGACCCCATCTTCCTTGGAGCTCTCAACTTTCTTACCCTCATGACCCTGAATTCCTGATTTGTCCTCGCTTTTCTCCTTTTCTTGCTTGATCTCAAGAGAGGGACAGTCCTTGATCAAATGCCCCTGCTTATAACAATGAAAGCAAGCATTTGGTAAATTTCTGTATAAAACTCTTTGTTCATGTAGCTTACACCCTTCAGAATTTTTAAGAACCAGAGACGGTTTAATGCTTTTAGAGATATCTACTTCAACTAGCAACAGAGGATCCCACTTGGGGTTAAAGCCATTTCTTGGTTTTTGTCCAAGAACTTTACCTAAGAGTCCCCCAAGTTTGTCTATCCAAGGAAAAAATTCCACAGGCAAATCAGGAAGTTCAACCCAAACAGGCACCTTAGTTGGCTTTGGGCCCCTAGGGTTGAATCCAGGGTACCATTTAAAAAAAGATATAGGAGTATTTCTGATTAACCAATGACCTTCAGCTATCACTTGCATGGCATTATTTCCATCCTCAAAAAAGAAAAGAAAATAGTTATTTGGAAGATATTGAATGTGTTTAGCAAATAAACCTCTACTTTCCCAATTAACCTTCATCCAATTCTTTAAAATGTCCTGAGCAGGTCTAAGACCATGACATAAACCTATGACAACTTTCTCAGACAAATGGTTATTCCATTTTTCCAGAGCCGTGCTATCAATGACAAGAGTGGCGTCATCTCTGTCATCAACCTCGGGATCCAGATTCAAGTGATGTTCTGGACATGAGCTAGGCAAGGTATCAACCTCCTCCAAGCCCACATCCAATTTACCTTTTCCTTTAATGTCTCTACCAGACGACTGAGGAGGAGACATACCTGAGTATCCAAGCAAGCTGAACATTGATAGGTGATTTTGCTGAGGAGCTTGTAGAGCACCGGCGTACGATAATGCATTGGTGCTTTGTTGGGCAGCCAAAAGTTTAGTAAATACCTGCACGCTGTCGGTCTGATGACCTCCTGCGGAAATCACAGAACCAGAACGATCAAGAGATTCACCACTGTCAAAAATTGGGTTGAACGCTGTCTGCAAGCCACACGATTCTGTCAGCAGAGAGGATGGACCCGCCATCCCATTCCTGAGGGCGTCATGCATCGACATGACGAAAACCTCGGGCAGCGCCCCGACTGAAGCAGACCAATTGAGTTCCACAGGGGAGCCCCCGTAACTGAGAAGACGAGAGAGCCAAGGCCCCCCTCGTAACGAGGGGGAGAGGGGCACTAAAGGCGGCCCGCACCCCGAAGGGCGACTCAGGCTAGAACTACGATGCGGAGTACCACTTCATGCAGCTAGGGCACACGCGAGACTCTCTCTGTCCTTCACTTTGTTCTCACGAAGAAAATAAAGGTAATCTTCACTTTAATATCTCCTTCTCTCTCTTCTGTTCTTTTCTTTGTGATTCACTTTCTGTCGGTTTATTACCTTGAGTTCCATAGATCAAGTTTTTCTTCAGAATCTTGAGTAGTGCGAAGGTAACAGTTACAGGGACGAGAATGGACACAAAGTAGATTCATGATCTGTCATTCATTTTGCATGCTCTGTTGTTGTATTAACAATCAAGAGAATCTTTGCATTTATTGTACTGTAAAATTGTCCTTCATAAAGCAAAAGCCCCTGATATCATTGTCAATCATACTTTGGATGCCTTTTTGTTTTGCTGCTAGTAGCTGTTAAATAAATGTAGTTGTATATTAAAACTCGTTAAAACGCGCGCGCACACACACACACACACACACATATATATATATATATATATATATATATATATATATATATATATATATATATATATATATATATATATATATATATATATATATATATATATTTCTCTTGTGAATTTAAGAGTGAAGTTTTGATTTATATAATCTACATACATTTTTACATATGTAGATGTATAGCTTGGCCCTCGCTAAGATCTTAAGGTTCTAAACTTTGTCTTTTTTATAGTTGGTCCGATGAACATATCACTCAGACCTATTCAATCCATGATATGTCACGCTAATCAAGTATTTATAAGTATTTATAACCTTTGGCTATTGATCACAATATTCACGGTCATTTTCGAAAGATCTAAATAGCTGAGCACTCTGAATAACGATCATTCTAAGAGACATCTCAAACCTCTTTTAATAATTTATATGTAGGAAGCTTTTGACATCCTTGAACCCACGAGTATTAGAAGGGAGGTCGACAAAAGGAACCCTATGTAGTCTTAAAATGGTTGATTCTTGGATCAAAGGCTTCATAGAAAATATGAAGAAATTTCAGTAATGTAGACAGGCATTCCATGTCATTTTGCATACATGCATTGGTGTCATCGCAAAGAGTTTAAGCGCCAAAGAATCCTAATTATGGGGGATCAAGAGACCATGAATATGCCCAAATTGACCTTGATTGGGGATGAGATAGTTGGGCCTATTAGTTGTGATAACAAACAACAACTCTACTTGGAAATCTTGTGTCAAACCATTTTAATGAACTTAGGGCCAAAAGAAAGGCAATATAAGTTCCAAATCTAGTTTGTCATACACTTTTTCAAATTGAATCTTGATGAAGATAATGTTTTGGGATGATTGATTTAGAAAACGAGTTTCCTCGCAAACGTCAATGATTCCTTCAAGGAAGAATTTGGAAACGATGAAACCTTTGTAATCTTACTTGATGTGGGATCGGAGTTCGCCAGCAATGCGATTGGAAAGCATGTTGGCGAACACTTTGTAGTCAATCTAGAGCATGGACATAGGTGGCCTTCTCAATTTTGTTATTTTCTTCTTTCTTATGGATGAACCTCAAAAGCACAAACAAAATGATTGAACCTCAAACAAACCTCAAAAGCACTAAGAGCCCACCACAACCTCTTTAAAGTCATGAAGAATACATCAATGAGTCCACCAAGCCCTAGGGTTTTACCTTTAGGGAGGGACTCCATTGCTTCAAGGGCATCGTATTTGGAACTATGGGAATCGAGAAAGTATATAACTTCTTGAAAAATGTGTCTAGTTTCGACCCTCTAGATGGTGGTCATGAACTCATACCGTATAGGACATAATGTAAAAGAAACCTTGGGTGGTTGGTTTAGTGATATATGATGACCCCACAGTGATCTCAACACCAATGTAGCTAATCATTGGATTTAGAGCCTTTTATATTTGCTTTTTCCTTTAGGATTCTAGGCATCTCTTTGGTTATTTTGTTATCCTTGCTTTCTAAAGAGTCTTTACACTAGAAAGGTAGGTTAGTTGTCTTCATTTCCTCTTCATATCTAAGATCTCATGTAATCTTAAGCGAACCATTTGGCAAGTGTGATTTACCTTTGTTAACTTCAAACTCTAGTCAACAAATTATTCTATAGATATTCTTCCTTCTAACCCCCAAATATGATGAATGTACTTTTTCGTTGTGTGCAAGTTTTGCAGATTAAACACGAAGTAGAGGTTGGATCAAGAAAATCACCTCTTTTCCTTAAGCTCAATCAAGTCATGGTGAAGCTTCAGTAGGTCTCAAAAATTGTATTTCAGCCCGTCAATACCCCACATTCTTTGCTTCTACCTATCCAAAATATGTTCCATCATGTTAAAATCACAACAAAGCATGATACCTACAAGCACAGAATCAAGAGAATGTAAAGTATCTATTCTTTCAAGGTCAATGAAACGGGCAAAACCATAGGATGGAAAAGTTATGATAACCATCAAAAGGGGTGTTGGTCCACTCAATACCCTAGAAACAATGAGGACCACATAGTCTTGAATCCAATGATGGTACCATCGCTATCATGAGGGTTGTCCCTAGCCAGCAAAGAATGAAGATTAGAAATGCATTTAAACCTCCTCAAATAATCATCCCTCTTAATTTTTATCTTTTGAAGATGATAAGATATGAAAAATTGTTTTTTGAATCAATCACCAATAGTCACCGCTCTTGAGAGGTCAAAAAGTGCCTGCATATTGAATAAAAATATAATGGTTTAGGATTAGGTTGGTCGATTGCCCATTGATTTCGTATTTTATCCTATTTTTGTTGTTCTCCCTTTCTTCTTCTCTTAGTGGATATCAATTCGCAATCGAGGCGGAGGGAATTTCCCTTTAATAGGGCTTTTCCATGGGATCTCTAGAGGAATTTGGTCTTTCAAGATAAATGCTTTATTAGGATAGGAATCTAAAAATGTCTACGATCAGTAGTCAAACACCTCCACAATCAACCACTCTAAGACCGCCTTTAGAGCTATTGGTGGGTCACATCCCAATCTTCTCATTGATCATGGCTGTCAAATCATTCCGTAGGGCCAAATTTTTTGGCTTCTTGGGATCTCCTTGGGGTTTGGTGTCTCTATGGAACAGCGATGGAACTGGCTGCTGGCCAAACTCGAAAACAAGATTAACTATTGGAGAGGCATGCAAATCAATCCTGCTGTTCGTGCTATGGTTATCAACACGTTCCTCCTATCATCTATCATTTATTTCCTTTCTTGTTGGAGACCGAAAGAGCAAGATTTGTCCAAACTGGATAGTATGTGTAGAAACTTCCTTTGGACAGGCGACCACAATAGGAGGGGGCTGCCTAAAATCAAATGGTCCATCTGCACAAGCCATAGAGATAGTGGGGGACTTGGTATTCTGGACATTGGGTGTATGGCTAACAAACTGGCGGCCAAATGGATGATTAAGGCTTGGTGCAACAGGGAGTCCTTGTGGGCCAAGTTGATCTTCAGAAACAAGAACGAGTTGGCTCTCTCGGGTTTCCCAAATTGGAAGAATCTTGACATCTTGACCTTGCTATTTTCCTCGGTCCCCGTCTTCCCGAAAGGCTCTAATCTCGTGTGCTCCCTATGGAAGAGTTGGAATAAAGTCAAAAGCTACTCAAGAATTAGTGAAGACTGAAAGTGGGCAGCCGGTATCAGACAAAACCACTCTATCTGGTTTCCGATCCATGGCATCCGAAGTGTGGAATCTTGGAACATTCAAAATGCCAAGATGTTATGGAACAAAGGTTTCAAAAAATGGAAACATCTCTCGAAACAAGACACCAACCGCTGGATCAACTTCGAGGATATTGACCCTTGCGTCAACATTTCGTATGATGAATGGAACACTTTGCAAAGCAGATGTCTCGTGTGGGACCGACACAAAGTTCGCCTTCTCATGGGACATGACACGTGGAGCTTGCTTGGTCTCAAATGGCACAATGGGAATAGCCTATCAAAAATCCCGAACATCAAAGAAACGATTGACTATCAGGTTAACCTCAACAAGAAGTGGTGCCTGTCATGGACACGGCTTCGGTGGGACATGAAGTTCATGGCTATCTGGCACCCCCTCATAGAAATCAAAAAGTATGTCCTCTTATGGCAAATTCTTCATCATGGAATCTGGACCAACCTTAAGGCTAGCAAATTGTGCGGGATTCCTCCCTGGTGCAAACGCTGCTACCGGTTTATCGAAGATGTTTCACACATCTTCTTTACCTGCCCCAACTCCAACAGACTCTGGCAGACGGTTGGAAAGAAAATTAGACTTCAGAAACATCTCAGTTGGCAGCAAGCCCTGCTGGGAGAAGCGATCGGCTGCTTCGCGAATCTCTGGAACGCCATTAGAGGCGAGGTCCTATGGAAAATTTGGCGGGAAAGATGTGCTTTCAACTTCGGTGACTCCCCTAAAGAGTGGTCAATTGAGAAATCGTTGTTCCTCCTTGGCAAAAGGATTGTTAACTGTAAGAAATCCCCACCCTTCAGGCATCATCAAGTACTCCTTTTGATGAATAACAAGCTTAAACCCAAGTGGGCCCCTCATGAGGGTGATGAGAGGGTGATTAAACTTCTTTGTAACGCCATCTAAGCTCTGTTAAAACTTCCCCTGCTTTGTGGGATTTGGAGGGTCCCGTGGGCACTAGTCCCCTTCTCTTCTACTTTTCTTTATTTAATTCAAGTCCGAGAGAGTAGGCTATTGCCGAAGTTCCTTTATATTAAAAAAAGAAATGTCTACGATCAAGCTCTAACTATTTAGATTTTCTTCTTTTCTAGTGGTATATTCCTCTTTGTTATACTTTAGGTCACAAATGAAAGGAACTTAAATACAAACAAGATCAACCCCATATCTTCATACAATAAACTCATTTGGCGCATGGATGTTGCGTTAATATAATCACCCTAGAGTTGTTCTTATGCATTACCTTAGAGTTGTTCTTATGCATTACCTTAGACTGACATAAGAATGGAATGCTGCACCAGTACGAATCGACAATCGGTCTTATATCCTCCTATGGTTAACATGGATGGCTTTTTATGCAGCAATGTCACATCATGGGACCTTAGGTGCGCGCACACCCTTAGAGGTCTATAGTTCTTAATTCCATGTGGCATTAGAACATGAGGAGGTAGAAGAAACATGGAGGGTCGGATTGGTGACGCTCAAGAGAGTTTTTGGATGCAGCTGCGAGGAAACAAAGATGCATCAGGATGTGTGGGTTTTCAACCCTAATCGATAGGTGACTAGGAAGCTAATCTAATATTCGTACTAAAGCTACTGGGGACAGCAATCATGTGCATACACACAACATCGAACACGTGACCTCTAAGAGCAATCACGGTGAGCTATCCACATTGCTATGGTACTTGTTCGTGAAAGTTTTATATAAAAGAGATATTTAGACCCAGTTTTAGGCATTCTGGAGAGAGAAAGAGCTACCCAAGCCTAATTTATCATTTCAAGGAAGGCATCAAGAGTCCATTAAAATCATTTTGTGATGGAGCTTGCTTCCTCAACCATTATTGCATCAAGCGATGTCTTGCACGGGAGCCCGTAATATGAAACAGAGAAAGGAAGACCTCTTCCAATTGATTGGCAACAATGGTATGGAATTCACTTCAAAGGAAGAAAATTAGGATTTTATCAATAATGACTTTAATCAAATCCTCTTGATTGTACTCTTTTTTCATCTTTAAAGTACTATTTCATGGACCTCATCTCAAAAGTTAGATCTCAAAACAAATCAAATTAAACATCGTGTGCATCTCTTTCCCTAGTCTATCCTTGGTTGGTTAGTAGTTAGTTGATTATAGAGGTGTAATGTAGATTTTAACTACACTAGTATCACAACTAACCTAGATCCTTTCTTCATGGTTCCAACTCGAGGATGAGATATTCATGGTTGGATCTTGTGGAGGAGAAAGATGCATGTGCATCACATTGTCTTCTACAAAAAAAACAATTGTTTAATATTCCAAGTCCAATCTATGGGAACCCTCCTCAAGTAGAGATCACATATGTCTGCCCATTATGATGTTCACACATGAACTTTCCTATGTAAAAATATTGCATCTTGATGTCCATGCCAATCCATTCTTACGGCATTGAAGACCTCTTTCATGCTCCTCCACATGGATATGTGAAAATTATGTTTTAACTCTACTCCGTTAGGCATAAAAAGCATAGCTTTGTTTGTCATGTGGGATATAGATAATGCCACATATCAAAGAGAGCTTTGGGTGTGCTCTTGCTAGCTCTACTTACCATCCAAAATGGCATTCAAGAAGCCCAATTGGCCATGCAACTTAGGTTTTGTGAAGTCTAGGAGATGCATTTGCAAGCTCATGATTTCTTTTACAACTCCCTACTCTTTGGAACTTGAATTTTTGTAGAGAGCAAAAAAACGACTTTTGAAAGCCTTTCTTGATCTATCTTCCAAGAATATCTTCAAGTAAACTATTGCATATAAAGATTCCATATAGACTTTGTTCTCTTAAGATTTTTCTCAACCCATTTTGCAAAGAGAGAAAGGATTTAATATGAACTTTCAGATGTTTCTTTGTGCTTCATGAGAGTAATTTCACATCCACCTCCAACCAACAAGTGTACTTCAAACAACATAGTTCCAACTTAGAACTTTCGCATGCTTTAAGAATGGATTCAATTGCTGAACCTTAAGGATACTACACCATTTCTAAAAAAGGTGTAAAGTTTTTATTATAAACTACATGTTCATATTAATGCAATTTATTGCATGGATCTAGGGGTCAAGTGGGGGACTCATATTATTCAAGCCTACATTTGGTTACAACTTCTACTATAGCAATAATTCTAGTTAACCATACTAAAATTACCTTTCAAGTCCTACAAGGATGACTATAGAGAAAAAAACAAATAGTGGTACATCATTAAGATAGCTTAATCTTACGGAATTCCAAATTATATAAAGAAACCATGGCCTTCTTGATCTAAAAGGCCATGGATTTAATAATCGGTAAAAAAATTTTGTCTTCTTACAAAATGATGTAATGGTGCTAGATAAGAGTGGCTATTCTCAAGTTCTAAGGAAGAGAGAAATATAGGATAAGAGAATAAGCATTATGTGTGATCGTGGAAGAATCAATACCATATGAATAACCATAGGTTACTCTTTAAGATTCTTCCAAGTAACAATTAAGAATATAATAAAAATAGCGTCTTTTCGAAGTGTCCCTTCCCCCTTAAAGGAAGTTTTTTAATGGTAGGAACAAAAAGTTTTTTAATGGTAGGAACAAAGAACTATTTGGAGTTTTACAAACCTCTTCCAAGCAATTGGAAGATCGCAACAAGAGCTACACAAGAGGGTCATAAGACACCTAACTGGCATTTAACTAAAGAACTACCTTCTAAATGGTAAGAGGTGTTACCATCTTCTTGAGACTAAATGTTTGATTGGAAAATCAATTGTTGTTTTGGACTTCAGATATGTGTATATGTGCAAAGATAATATCTAACGTGAGGAAAAGAGAAAACTCGCTTTATTACCATATGACATAACGATAGTCTTTCAATGTAACAATGAAATATTTGGAAACCTAGTCTATAAGAGTAGTTGTTTTCCAAATTCTCATGGACCGAAGAAGAAGAAAAAGCCTTTCAGACCTTAAACGTCAGCATTCACTACTACTCCAATTCAGGTTCATCCTAATAGCAATAAGCCCTTCTTCCTAGAGAAAGATGCATGAGACTTTGCCCTAGGGGCCATTATTTCCAAATATGGAGATGATGGACACCTACATCCAGTTGCATATCATTCAAGGAAATTTTCTCTCTAGAAAATAATTATGAAATTCATGATAAAGAACTCCTTGCCATAGTGGATGTGTTTGATACCTGACATCACCATCTAGAAGGAGCAACTCATAAAGTTGTTGTGTACATAGATCACAAGAACCTAGAGTATATTATGACCACCGGCATCCTCAATTGAAGACAATGTCAATGGAGTACTTTCTATCTAGATTCCACTTTGTCATCACATACCGTCGAGGATGTCAACAATGTGAGTGAGATTCCCTATCTAGCAGATACTACCGTGCACCAAAGAAGGTTGAAGATGCCTTTGATCAACAAGAGAGTGTATTACTCAGGCTTGAGCATCTCCAATTTGCAACTATCTCTTCAAGCCATCATGAAGATTCAGCCTTGGATCTACCATCATGAAGATTCAGCCTTGGTCTGTGAGAATCTACCATCTAATGATTTTTTTTGTTAGGTTAAGTAGAAAGCTTGAGAAGGAAAAGTCTAAGAAGTAAAAGAATTTCAAGAAAAGGATGGATTACTAATCTATAAGAACCTATTGTATGTCCTTCCACAAAATCGTAGGATCCAAGTACTTCTTCAACATCTTGACAAACAATAGAACTCATATCAAGGGATTCTTGGTGGCCCCAAATGTGGAAGGAAGTCAAAGAATATATCCAAAGTTGTGACACTTGCAATAGATTTACGGTACCCTGACATAAACCTCATGGCCTCTTGCAACCTTTACCTATTCCAGAAAGTCTATGGGCTTCATTATCTATGGATCTCATCACAGATCTACCAAATTTAGATAAGTATGATGCCATTCTTATTATTGTGGATAGATTTATAAAGATGGCATACTTCATTCCAACTACTAAAGCAATCACAGGTGCAAACACTACTAGACTTTTTCTCAGATACATCTTTAGGCTTCATGGATTGCTTGATGATATTGTAAGTGATCAAGGTCCACAGTTCATATCCACCATCAAAGCATGTTCACCTGAACAGACGTAATAGTCACATGACAGAAAGGTAATAATAATATAAAAGTACGCTCTGCTTTTGAAGTTGCACCACATTTTTCATAGATAGTAACAAGTGTGCACCCACAGAAACGTTTAGCTGAAAGCCTTGTCTTCGAGCATTTGCCAATGATTGTGAGATTTCATTCTTCTTCGCCAAATGCCTAAGAAAACAATAAGAAACATGAATTTTAAGTAGCTTTGTTGACTTATAATATATTACGAGTTTGCATTTGTGAAGTAACTTGAGTTGCTACTATTCCCATTGAAACTTTCTGCAATAATGATCATGGGATTGCACAACGTTAGGAATCTCATATAAGTCAATTAAGTTGGACTAGAAGTAACCCTCTTCTAGCAAAAAAATGTTCTCAATAAAAACCAAAAATGGACAATCCTAGAATGACCTTCAGAGACTTGTTCTCTAAACGCACTCCAAAATCATTGTGCCAAGCTTATCACCATTTTTTTCCTTCTTTCTCTGAACATCTTGACACCGGTATGGTGAATGCTATGGTTTATCTATTTTGGGTTACAATGCTTGTCCCCTATGCAAAGCACGACTCAAAGCACGTTACTACAAAGAACTTAGAAAAATTTTATATGAAGGACATCAAAGATATGTGCCTGATCAATGTCTTATGTGAAGGGAAAATTGGCTGACAAGCAAAAGGACAAATGAAGACAAGCAATTGGACACAACTATTGGAAGCAAGAACACCACTCACTAGCATGAAATGTTTCTTGATCTTTCATGATCTCTCTTATTGGAGTGAGTTATTGATCAATCATTCCGTGGACCCAATGCATATTTTCAAGAATGTGGGAGAGATGCTCTCAAAGAGATTGATATGAAAGAAAGAAATCAAATCACAAAAGGAGGACTTGGAAGAGTGAGGTCATATGAAAGATTTGTGGGAAATTACCAAGCCAAATGAAATAGTGTGGTTAACAAGAGCTCCTTGGATGATCTGCAAGATGGAAGAGCAACAAGTGAAGAATATTATTTTTTATTTTCAAATATCTACTAGATGCATGAGGTGTCTAAAGACTACCTTCACAGGGAATAACGATCTTGAAGGACTCAAGTCTCATGATTGGCATACGTTTTTATAGTTTGCGCTCCCTGTAGCTGTGAAACATCATCTTTCAGAGGATGTATGGACACCCATTATCAAAATGAGTTCCTTGGTTTGGTGGATCTCTTCTAAAGAGATAAGGAGAGATAGCATGGAGAGTGCCAAACTCAATGCTATAGAGGCTATCTCTATGGTTGAGAAGTAGTCTCCCATAAGTATTCTCATAATTTATCTTCATTTACTATTTCATGTGGTATATGAAGTTTCAATAGCAGGAACGCTCCACAATCGATGGATGTTCTTCTTAGAGCAGTACATGAATACATTGAAATGGTTTGTTCATCAGAGAGCATGTCTGAGGGTAGCATGGCAGAGGGGTGGCTTGTACAAGAGTCTACGGTATTCATAACAAAGTTTCTATGCATGTCAAACCTAGAAATGCCTCGCTTATGGAGTGATGATGAAGATGTTCATTCATAGGAGATTAAGATAAAGGGATCCAAAGAGAAAAGGATGCAATTTTCAGAGAGAAGGCAATGAATTTTTGCATCGTTAACTCAGGGTCCATGCAGAAAAGGTTGGCAAGGTATGAGCTTGCTAAGGAGGAGAACACAAAAAAAAAGATCTGTGTTTCATAAGAATTGCTCCACTTAGTTTTTGCCTCTTCTAGAAAGTGTTTGATCGCTTCCACCCTTTCCAACAAGGAGATGGATAGATACATCTGTTTCACAAACAAACGAAGAACTTGAGGATATCTATGAAGAAGAGATGGAAATCACAAATGGATGTGATTGGGAGTATTAAACATATGGTGCACTATCGTCGGATGGATGATACTTTTGGATTGCAAGCATCAATGAAAATAGGTCTACTTTTGATAGTGGAATGATGATGAACTTTCTCCAAAAACGTAGAACTAGTGCAAGAAACAAAAATTCTCAAGAACACCAGCTCAAGTATTGTGGAATAATCAAAGATGTCTTGAAACTATCATTCAAGAAGTTTAACACTTTTTTGTTTTATGTGAAATGGTTCAAAGTGGTGAGCGCAGAATAAATGCAACAATGAGGAAGATAAGAGTGGTTTTCTTCAAGTAGACTCCAAGAATATATGGAGAGATGTAAGAGACATATTTGTTCTTCATGAATACTATGCGTAGGTTGTATTTATGCGAAATTTGAAAGAAGCACAATGGCTATTTGTTTTATAAGCCTCTCCACGTAGCACAACACATATTTGTGAGGATGTAGACGTAGAAGAAATTGTTTGGCTATAACATCCAACTTGCTTCTTAATTCACTAGGTATCAACACATAACATGTATATCCAAATACTTTGAGGAAGGACACATCACACCTTCATACCATGCTTCATAATGTGTAGATGAGTGTATACATGATGTTGGAACTTTATACATCGCCTAATACAATTTAGCATTTTCATTTCTTTCATCATTGTTGTAGCACATTATGTTATATACATATTGTTTCTTTATACAACCCCATTTTTTGCGGTGTATACTTGCATGTAAATTCCCTTTCATGTCATTGTTCTATAAAAAATTAGAAACTTTATGGGAGAAGTGATCTTCCCGTCCATCAGATCTAGTATGTTTGATATGCCCTCTAACTTTTCTTTCAGC
Source organism: Ceratopteris richardii (assembly GCA_020310875.1). NCBI lineage: Eukaryota > Viridiplantae > Streptophyta > Polypodiopsida > Polypodiales > Pteridaceae > Ceratopteris > Ceratopteris richardii. The sequence goes on along the minus strand of CM035430.1, from coordinate 123,567,848 downwards.
TAGTGCTTTTGAACCCTTGAAGAAATAAAACTCATTCCACTTATGCTTCATGTAATATAACCATATCATCATTGTATAATCATCTATGAATGTCACAAAGTACTTATTACCTCCAATGAACTTTTTTTTTGACCCAACACATCTATGTCAATCAAGTCGAGGAAATACTGGCTCACATAGTTGCTCTTATTGAAAGGCAGTCTTGTTTACTTGCCTAGATGACATGCTTCACATACGTTCTTCAAAATTTGTGAGTTGAAGGTTTTTGATCCCTACACAAGCTTCATTTTCTTCATATCCATCATCCTTTGGAGATCTATATGCCCCATACTCTTATCCCAAAGATCGATCTCTTCAATCCTTTGATTTAAAAATGAAAATTAAACTATATAATTATGGTTTGACTTTACCTCAAGTGTGAACAACCTTCTTTTTTTCCTATGGAAATCACCTTGTCAAAATCTTTCGGGTTCTCCACAAAACAGCCCCTTTGATTTAAATTGACTTGGTAACCCTTCTCCACCTTTTGTCCCACTAATACATGGTTCTTTTTTATAGTGGGTACATGCAAAACATCCTTTGAGCATGTTACGCTGCCGGATTGAAATATATAATTTTATTTTTCATATTCGCACGCACCGAAAAGGCGTAGTGAACAGATGTAACTTTCCTTGAATAATGAAAAGGCAAGAATGGCACTCTTCAGAGAGAGACGTGAATCGCCAGACTCTCTGTCTGGGGGACCGCGCTGGAGCTGTCGTATTGCAAATTCGCCCAAATTCTGAGTACTGTGTCTTGTTCTAAAGGTTTCAGTTGTTAATTATTAACACAGTAATGCTACATTAATAGTGATAAGCCTGTGCGAATTCGTAGTTGTTAATTCGCGTGATAAGCGTACTGCATAGTGATAATCCTTGAATTGAAAGACAGTTAACTGCTTAGTTGAATGTTGAATTGGGAAAATTAAACAAAGGGCCTCTGCACTGTTAGACCCCTATCCATTCCCAAGAACCAAGAAACGAGATTAAAAGTGGCTTACAGAAGGGCTTGTAACACTGGTGCCATCTATGGGAAGATGGAAACAGATTTGGAATAATCAGTAAGGGAAGAGCACTACTCAAGGCAAGCAATGGAGAATAGTAACCGCCAGTTGAAGAAGTGATATATGTCGGTTACTCATTCCGGTGAGTCCTACCCAAAGTAGAGGAGAGATCAACATCCCTGGGCAGTTCCAAACTTATTAGGAACACCCTCGGGTGGTAGAAGTACAGGCTAGTTAAGTGCAGTTGCAGAAGGAATGGAGCCAGTCAGTAGTGATTCTGGTGGAAGTTTGACAGTACGTGATGAGATTCCAGTGGATTCCGGTGTGAATTCGGTACCGTTCGGAGAAGATGCGGTGAATTCCGATTGTACAGAGACGTAGTGCAAAGACAGTTGTGCACTATTTGGTCAGAATTCGGTTGCTCCTAGTGACAGGTTTCCGTCATCTAGTCAAAACATTTACGGTGATAGCACAGAATGGTTCGGTGAGAGTTCGACGAGTTTCGATGAGAGTTCAGTACTATTTGGTGGTAATTTGAGGTTTTCCGGTGATAGTGCGGTGCTGCCTGGTAGACACTTATTGCGTTCACCACTTTTCGGTACGCGTCTACCTAATTTTGACACCAAAGTTGAGGAAAGGCTGCTAGACTTGGAATTCAAGAATCGGTTCGACAAAATTTTTGGATCGGAAGGTGCGCAGGTTGACCCTCCAGTCCAGGAAGCTCATGAGAAACCTCCCCACAATTCAGGGAATAAAAATGCCAGCAACAATAGCACCATGAGTGGCTCACAACAACAACAACAAACACCACCACACCCGCAACCTCAATTTCAGCAGCAACAACAACAGCAGCCACAACCAATCGCTCCACCTTGACCGGTTCCAACCGGAGTGGCCTATACAAAATTCGGTGGATTTTCAGGGGATGAGCCTGACGCACATGTTCGCACATTCAAAATCTCTTATGTAGTGTTGAACCACCCACCAGATCCGGCGTATAAGGCCATCATGTTTTAGGCCACACTAGTTAATGAAGCAACAAGGTGGTTGACAGAATATGATATTAATTATTTCGGTAATTATGATGATGTGAGGGACGCGTTCCTGCAGAGGTTCCGCTTGAAGAAGAACCCTGCACAAATTTATGACTATTTGCAGAACAATCGACAGAAACCACACCAGAGTGTCCAAGAGTATGCAACACTGTTCAGAACTCACTTGAGTCAGCTACCACCAGCGCATGCGAACCTGCCAGATGATGTCATAACACAATGGTTTATCAATGGCTTGAGTCCACAATTAAAAAAGATCATGATCATTCGTTGTGTGGGCGGAATGACATTGGACGCTGTCATTACAATGGCCTTACAATTGGAGCACAAAGTTGGAGGGTTTACAGAGGATCTGGAATGGTTGAAAGCAAGTAAGAATGTGACCGAGGATCCATCCAAACAAGTGTATTGTACTAAGTGTAAGAGTCCCAGTCACATCAGTTCCACATGTGCTCTCAACCAAATGTATTGTGCCATTTGTAATATGATAGGGAATTCAACAGAAACTTATGCATACAATGCAAAGGTGCAGGGTAGAGCGGAAGTCAACGCCATAATACAGGAGCTGGGCAGCCAGCCACCCATTAAATACTGCCACAGTTGCGGACCAACTAGCAGCAGGGATATAGGAACTATCGGGGTCAGCGCAATAACAATTTCAATCAAAATTGATGGCATGCGGGTACATTGGTTGAAGGTACCTCTCCCCCACCTCCTCATTGTCATTCTTTTGGTGAGGTTGGGCATACTCGTAGATCTTGTAAAGAAGTCGTAGAATATGACAAAAGAAAGAAGGAAAGACAAAAATCGATGACAAATATGGTTTATATTTCCTCGATTGATTCACAAGCAGCCATAGTACAGACAAGATAGCGAAAACAGTTGCAACCAATAGCTGAAGTTTTCGAGCCCAAAATTCATGAGCAGCAGCGGATTTTTACAAAGGCCAATCAATGGAAAACTAAGGAACCAATGGTGTTCCCTGATCCAGTTCCTGTAACTCAGTCTCCTCTATCAAATGCAAGACCGAATGCACTGAATTCCACCTAGGCACCATCAGACTCACAGCCAGAGTCCGTGATGAGCACAACACAAGCAGACCAGGTATGGGATGTTATATCTAATTCTTCAATCACACTGCCTCTAGGACAATTGCTCGCCCTAGTTCCTAGTGTCAAACAGCAATTCCAATAACAGGTCAGCCCCGGATCTTCATGTACCCCAGCAACTGCGACCATACAACCCGAGATGGATCCTACGGTGCCGTTGATCATCGTCTAGTATAAAAACCAGAAGATCATACAAGTTTTAATTGATGGAGGGTCTGGAGAGAATATTGCAATAGTTTCACTCTGTAAGAAATTGGGTTGGACCCAAATTGAACCAGTGTAGTTCTTTGTGCGAATGGCGGACCAATCCTGAGTCCATCCGGTGGGACTACTGCGTAATATTCCTATAACCCTGTAGGGAACTACATTTAAAATGACTTTTGTAGTCTTGGAGTTGCCCGAATCTAGCCTCGACTACAAATTACTTTTCGATCGACCATGGCTTAAGCAAGCCAAAGTCGTGCAGGATTGGTAAGCTCAAGAGTTAGTTTTTAAGAACAATTACCAGAAATATGTCGTTACATTGGATGTTATGCAACCTTGTGATCTACACGCATTCCCATATGTAGCAGAGCGAGTCCATATGTTGGATGGGTTATCTCATGATGAGGAGGAGGCTTTCCTCAAGACAAATAAGGATCTCATCGCCTTAGGCACTGTAGACTTAGAGTCGGTGGTAGATAACTAGAGTCTGGCAGCTTGTACGGTCGTACCATTGACCGAAGAAGCAAAAAGAGAGGCTGATATAACTATGGATGACTCGACATTACCACAACTGTTGCAGCCAGCCATTGGCCAAGCCTCAATAGTTTTATGTACTGGAGGATCAATTGGTAACGTACAACTTGGGTGACACGACCAACCCGAGACCAGTTAAAATTAAGGTAGGATTAGCAGACAAATTTCAAGATGATTTGGTACAACTCCTGCACGAATTCTCAGATGTTTTCGCTTGGGATTACAGAGACATGACAGATCTTGATCCACGAATTTATCAACACAGGTTGGTGCTGAAACTGGATGCAAGACCTATCAAACAACCTAGTTACCGGATGAATCCTAACTATGCTGCACAGGTTAAAGCCGAACTTGATCGTTTGTTGAAAGTGGGATTTATTGTGCCAATTGAGCATGCTGAGTGGATCTCGCCTATAGTAATAGTGCCTAAGAAAAATAAACAGTTACGCATTTGTGTCGACTACCGGAAGCTTAATGCATCTACCGTACCGGATCCGTTCCCTCTTCCTTTTCTAGATACAATGCTTGATAGGGTAGCAAGTCACGAAATGTATTCTTTCCTGGATGCCTACAGTGGCTATAATCAAGTCAGGATGGCGGAACAGGATATACCGAAGACAGCATTCATCATCAATTGGGGTGTCTATGCCTGCACCGTAATGTGGTTCGGTTTACAGAGAGCCCCGACTACATTCCAAAGATGTATGCAGGAAGTATTCTCACCTTACCTAACATCCTTTATGCAAGTCTATTTGGATGATTTTTCATTATTTGGCAATACTTCGGTGCACCTGTATCATTTACGGTACTGTTTTGAAAAATGTCGGGAGTATCGATTATGTTTGAATCCTACCAAATCGGTTTTTGCGGTCTCCTGTGGGAAGCTGTTTGGCCATATTATCTCCAAACAAGGAATACAGGTAGACCCTGATAAGGTAGCAGCAGTCTTCGAGGCACCGGTACCACAGACACCAAAAGAAGTTATGCGATTCCTTGGCCAGATCCGGTGGCATGGCAGACATTTACGGTGGTTGGCTCATGTAGCGATGCCACTTAACCGATGTAGCTCAGTGATGAGTAGCACCTCCTTTAATGTCAATCCGGGAAGACGTGAGGATGGTATGAAGACCTCGAGCAAGTGGCGGCACAAGTGCGTGAGTGAGAAGCACACAAGCATGCACACACATACATACACACGCGCACACACGGCAAGACAAAGAGAGAGAATCAATGGAGTTCTTTAGATTACTTTCAAGAACTCTTACAAGTTCGTTTCAATTACAATCTAATCTCAAAAATGAGCTCTCTAGCTCTTTTTATAGTTTTTGACTAGGTCCTAGCCCTGTTCAGACCTAGTGTCCGGCCTAGTTAAAAATTAGGTTCCAGGGCTTATTTGAGGGCTCAAACGATATCTAAAAAATACGAAATTTGGCAGGTACATACTTCTAATGCTCCTCAAGCTCAAGGACTCCTTGGCTTGCACAAAATGGAGCTACAAAAAGATGAAATGATATTTACAATGGTGCTTAGTGATGATAATCACTTTTAATGGGTGTAGAGGTTTTGAAAGATTAAGGTTGCCTTAGTGCTAAATCTGCGTGAATGTTCATAAGTGCTTCTTCCTGAAGAAAATTGTTGGCCTACTTGCCAGATCTTCGTTGACTCCCTTTTCTGCTTGTGCTTTCTCTCCCTTGTCCACTGCTAACACCCCCCCCTCTCTCGCATCTGTCGTCCCTGGCAGACCCTTGTTGAGAGGGTTTTTGGATGTAGTATTCGACGACGTCCTGCGCTAAATGATGTTCAGCAATTCGCAACCCTTTGGCCAAATCTCTCAGAAGAGCATCCCAGTCTACCGGCCCAGGAACCTCTGGATGTGGCATACGTAGCTTTTCGGAGTGGAGAGCTTGTTCCACTGCAAACAATTGCAAGAGATGGGATGGTCTGGGAATGAATATCTCGGAATGATATTCCCAGAATCCCATGACAAACATCTCTTCGAACGTTTGTTTGAAACAGGCCGGTAGATATTTGATGCGAGCGTGCCATGCATACACAACATTGATCGATGGAGTTGTGCTCATGTCGTATACAAGATCCTGGTTCCCTTCATTAAATCCTAGTGCTGAGAGATGCGGTTCCTTGACATTTTTGAAGGTCCTGAAGGTGACCAGCATAAGTTCGAAAATTTTCAGGCACATCTGAGTCATGATATCAGGAACATTCTTGAAACGGGCCCCCCAATGCCGGATCGTTGAAATCATATAGCCAATTGTGGGTGCGCCTTTAGGGGGTGCGAAGTACACGTAATTTAGCCACTTCTCGCATCCTTTAATCGTCAGCACTGTATGTGTGTATTCCGGCCAGGATCTCCTTCGGAATACAGGGCAATAACATGGATTATATTTGATGTACAATGGCATGTTGTTCCATGTTCTTACCATTTCCGGATAGGTTTCGAGCAGTCGAATTCTCCATGTTGGTTGCCGGATATGTCCTTGCTTGGCACTCTCTGGGATGTCATCGGGTGCAAATTGGGTGGCAGAGGTGGGTTCCCTTGAGGTGTGGCGCTTGATCTCCGCATTATAATCCGCCATCAGTACGCAAAAAGGTACATACAGATCATCCGATGGGCCGATCCACCTATGGTGTGAAAGATTCTGGAAATAATCAGATTTGATTACCACCTCCTCCAATTTTGACATCAAGGCGATTTGGACTGCCACCCTGTCGTCATGTGTCGTGGCGACTTTCTCTAACTTTTGCATCCATTCCGGTGCCTCAATCTCAATCGTGTCCATGCCCTGTTATGTGCGCTTACCGCCTGGTGTTGGCATTGGTACATAGGGATCCTCAAATGTTTCTTCTACCTCAATTGGCACCAGATCGTCAGGCTCGGGGTCTACCAGAGGGGAGGGCTGACGCTCATATTGCATAACCTTGCTACGTAATTCCTCAAGTTCAGCCCGGAGTTTAGTAGCTTCTTCATCTGTTTCTTCTGCTATATTCGGACTGGGTTCTGTCTGTCGGGTGGCCAACTGTCTTCGTAACTCGTCTCTCTCTTTTTCTAAAGCGGCATGGGCCTCCATTAAATCTGCATGAGTTTCTAACACCACCTGCATATTCTCAGAGGGAATTGCCTTGAATCGTTCTGGGTCAATCTCTTGGGGGGAACCCTCCATGGCCGCCTCCAGATTTTCTTCGTTCTGTTTCTGTAATCTTTTATTCTCCTCTAGCGTTGTAGACATATGCTTGCGGAGGAGGCCTAAATTCCGTCGAAGTTTCAGGTTTTCCGTGATCTGAGAATGGAGCAGCTCGTCCATATGTCGTCGTTCTTCATCATCTGTTTGAGGTGGGTTGGCTTCTAATTGTGCGTATTGCTCCTGTAATGTCACGTGCTGCTGTTCTAATTGCTGCTTCTGCTCTTCAAGATCCCTACATCTTGCTTGGAGATCCTCGTGGCGTTGGAAGAGCCTTGTATGTTGGTCGTCCAAGTGTTGGTAATGTTGCTGGAGTTGGGCCATGCATTGATGCATATTATTAAATAGGTTACCGAGAGGAATAGTATTGAATGCAGAGGGGTAGGGAAAGGGAAAGGGGGTTGTGAATGCAGTACTGGGGATGGGTGAGGGGGGAGGTGGGGGAATGGGAGAGTGTGGGTAAATGGGGGATGGGAGAGGTGCAGAGGTGGGTGATACCTCCATGAAAGTGGGGTTCGTGATGGGAGTGACTGTGAACATGGGGATTGTGGTAGCGGTGAGGGTTGTGAATGTGTACAAAGGTGTGTGTAATTGTGAACTTCTAGGAAGTGTGCTCGGGGTGGTGAGGTGTACAGTGGCTGTAGTTAGACTTATGTTTTCAGTGGGAGTAGAGTGTGTGGGTTGGCTTATGGATTGTGCGTTGGTGTGTGCAGTGGTTTCAGAGGTGGTGACAGTGGAGGTTACAGTGGTAGAGGGAGGTGATTGAGGTCGATGTGGGGGAGAAGGTGGCAAGGGAGGTGATGGGGGTGCACTCGATGTGTGGACTTCCTTGGTGTCGTGAACTGTGTGTGCCGTGCCAGTGGTTGTGGGGGTGCCTTGTGGTCCTGATCCTAATACATTCATTTGTTTTCCCGATCGTGGGGGGCGTCTTCCATATCTTCTCTCTGTTCTTCGTGAGTGCACAAGTGCTGTGTGCACAGTTTCCGGTACTCCTAAAGCATCTGATATCATTTCCAAGGTGGCACGGTATTGCTCGTCCACACCTTCCTCCTCCAGAATCTGGTTCATGAGAGCTTTACCTGCAGCTAATGAGAGCCTGTGTTGCTCTTGAACTCGGTTCATTGTTTCGTAAAGCTTCTTTAATGCGCTAGTGTAGGCGGGGGCACCTTCCAGTACTTGTAGGGCTTCTGGATCATACTCTTGTTCTTCGGGTTCTGAATGTCCGCCCTCTGTCTCCCCATGAGCTTCTTCTTCAGTGTCCACGTTGACTACGTCTGGTTGGTTGGGCTGTGCTTGGTCTGGGGCAGTTTGCTGTCCACTGGCTTGCTCTTCTTCAACTTCTGCATTTACAGCTTCTATGATTCTTGCAACTTCTTCGTCAGTTAAGTCCTCTAGAGTGAACCCATGCGGGAACTCCAGATCAGTCGGTACTGGTGGAAATACAAGATTGGGGCCATCTGTGCTGTGCCTGGGTAGCCTGATAGTAAACGGTTGCACTCGTCGGGGGAGTCTTGGGGTTGTCTCAGGCGTTAGAGTTGCCCCGCGAGCTTGTGCACAAGGCATCTGGACGGTGCCTCGCATCTTCTTCGGGGGAGGCTCTACAGCTGACAATCTGCGTTGAAATTCCTGAGCTCTAGACCAGATCAGAGCCCTTTGCACCGGTACATCATAGGCGAGACATCTGTATACAATTCTTGTGAGTGCACAGCAACCATACAATACAGATCTTTGCTTTTTATACCATCTCTAATGGGCCATATGAATCTGATCAATGATCCAGTGGGGCATATTGATGGTCAACTCAAAAGCATCCGCCAGGTAGAGGCTAAACCAGATCTTTTTGGGGGGCATTGTAAACCTATCCTGCGCGGGGAAGGCGAAATGTTGCATGACCATACGTAAGTGGATGGCGATCGTGGGTGTCATAGCAACCATGTCCTTCAGCTTCGTCAGATTCCTGTTCTTCATGTTGTCTGGAACCATTGTCTCTTTCTCTGTTGGAATGTGCATTCCCTGCATGTCGAGTGCTTCTCTTACCAGATTGATAGTTAAGCGGAAACGCTTCAGCTCGTTGCCCCTCGTGAGTGATGGGAGCACAAAGGAGCTGTATCCTTTCTTGTCTTTGCTGGGGGTGAGGGTACTAATTAGATATGAGCATCTTAGGAAATCTGGCTTTGGTAGTTGGGACTTGAAGTAGTCATAAAGCCCTGCCTTCTTCCAGATCGGCTTCAGTCCTTCGTTATTTTGTAGTCTTTCAAATTCCATGGTAAAGAAATGGTATCGGCCCCATCGTCCATTGAATTCGACTTCGGACTCCCACATATACGTGCCTTCACCCAGGGGGCCAGCAACGTCACTGAACCAATGTGAGGTTTTGCCCACCGGCATTGTGTGACCCTACGGAGGATTCTGAATTGGTATGGCGTGCAATGCCCGTAATGCCGCTGGTCTTTCCTTTAACTCCTCCTCGACTGGAAGACTTTCGATGTCCACCACTTGTGGGCTGGAGCCTGCCTGGGAGCTAGTTCCTACTGTATCTGCCATTTTACTTCTTGCTGGTTGCTTCTGTGAGAATATACAAACATGTGTTAATGTTGTACAGGGCAAGGGAGGACCGTTGTTGTTCCCATCACAATATTAACATGAGGGTCGGGAGCGAATAATGGGTTAGTAAGTGTTCGGTGCACGTGTGTGTAGTTAATGCTTGGGTAATCCTAGGAGACTAATGAAGTTAGCAGGTGGGGATGAATTTACAAATTGGGGTTGGGGGGTTTATTACAGGTCTTAGGCTGCCAATTGCAGTGGATGGGCTTTGCTTTCGGTTTCGTAGAGACTCTAGAGAGCTTTCTCGGTATCGCTGTTTGAAAATGAGGCCTTTTAGGAACCCATGTACAAGTGATTACATGCACGCTCTTGGGTCTTGGTGTGTTCTTGAGCATTGAGAACGAGTGAACACTGGTTGTACACGTAGTTGGGTTACGCTGCATAGGTTGTGGCCTTGGCGTAGCTACTTGTGCCCTCAGGCAAGCCTTAGGCACCCAAATTTGTCTTGATTGTGGGCTCGCCTTCATCGACTTCTTGGGCACCCAAATAGATTTTAGTTTAGCAGAGGAATTTCTGAACGACTTCTTATTAGCGTCGTGTTGTTGGTTACTAATAAGAGGCTTTGCCCGTGTAGTTGACGGTGGTGCAACCGGTTGTTCGCCTTTCCGCACCCACACCTGGTTTATTTTCTGGGACATTTTGCTGCGCAGGTACTTTTGATCTCGGACATAGGTAGTACTCTTCTTCTTCTGCCTTTGATCCTCCTTTGGTTGCTGCCTCCTTCTGGCCTTTGGAAAAGAAGGGAGTTCCGTTGCATCCCTGACTCCCTTTTTGCAAATATCATTCCTCTGCAACACAGGGTTTTGAACAAGAACAGCATGGTCATCTTCATGTGTAACCCTGGAAGGACCAGGAGTTTGTGCCTTTCCTAGTTCCTTGAGTGCTCCATTGTCTAATTCTATTGTAACTCGACTATGATTGATCCAGACCTGGAGAAGTCCACTTCTTAGGTTTAAATTGACCGCTTGGTCATAGATCCAATCTTGACCCAAGACAAGAGGTTCAGTGAGATCCTCATCCTGACACACCAGTACTTTAACTGTCATGGCCTCATCATGAATGTAGAGGGGAAGTTCCACCTCGCCCATGCAAGGGGTTTCCACGCCTCCCAATCCTATGAGATATGCTTCCACAGGATTGACAGTTAACTGCAACTCTTGACAGTAAGACACTCTAACAGCACTAGTGGCTGCACCTGAGTCAATCAAGGCTCTTACGGTTCTTGCACTCTTTCCTCGTCCCATATCTATGGTTATGAAAGGACGTCTATCGATTATTCTATGCGAGCTTGTTCCTGCAACTTCACACATGGCCATGGGACATCCTTGATCTGCATAGTCATTTGCTCTAGTCTGATCTCGGCCTTGCCTTCGTAACTTCATCCTTCTGATGCGTTCTAAAGCTTCTGCTTGAGCCTCTTCTCGAATTCGCTTTTCTTCCTCTTTGCGTTTCTTAGCAGTATTGAGTCGGCTGAGCATTTCCTCCGTGAGGGGTTCCTGATACAACTTGACTCTACAACCGCTAATATAGTTAGGGAGAACATCACCCTCTAATGTGGCTAATTGTACTGCTCCACTCGTATAGATCCTATTGATGATCATTGGTCCGTAGCCTCTCTTTTCTAGCTTCCTTGCGTGTTGTTTCAGTGCATAGACTAAAACTAGATCTCCTGCTTTCAAACCCTTATCCTTTACGTGGGCATCAAAGTATGCCTTCTGTCTCTTCTTGGCTGCATATATTCCTGCAGCGGCTCTCAGTCGTGTTTCTCCTAATCGTTCAAGGTCAAAAATCCTAGAGGAGAGTTCATGGCCTGTCCATTCGTGCTCTTGTGCTACTTTCAATGTAGGAATCAGGAAATCCAAGGGTAGCACAGCGTTTTGACCGAATACCATCTGAAAGGGGGTGGCTTGGAGTACCGTTTTGTAGGCAACTCGGTATGCCCAAACAGCATGGTGTAGCTGTTTGTCCCAATCAGAGTGTTTAGTGTTCACTAATTTCGTCAGTACATTGCATAAGATCTTATTAGTGCTCTCAGCTTGTCCATTAGCTTGAGGGTGATAAGGGGCAGACTTCTTGTGTATTACCAAGAATTCTTGGAGTAGATTTTCAATCACTTCATTCAAGAAATGAGTGCCTCTATCACTTACAAGCTCTATAGGTAGCCCGTATCTTGTGAATACATTCTCAAACAAGAATTTGGCAGTTGTTTGAGCATCGTTCTTTGTCGTAGCCTTTACCTCTACCCACTTGGTGAGATAATCTGTCGCAACAATGATGTATTCCGCATGAGAACCCTTAGCTGGGGGATTAATAGGACCTACAAAGTCTATTCCCCACTTAGAGAATGCACGTCCACCCATCATAGGTTTCAGTGGCATCTCATCTTTGCGTATAGGATACTGAGTCCTCTGACAGACATCACACCGTTTCACATAGGTATGTGCATCCATGTGAAGGGTGGGCCACCAGAAGCCCGCAAATAGTATCGCTTTGATCACCCGATCTGGTCCAAAGTGTCCTCCTGCTACACCTTGGTGAGCAGTTTCCAAGATCTTGAGATATTCACTTTCATGGACACATAACCTCAGGTAACCATCTTTACCGCGCTTATATAGATTATCACCAACGAGTGAATAATCCTGGGCTTCTTGTTCCAAACTCCTTTTTCTAGCTAGAGTCATGTTTGGAGGGAATGTGTTTGTCCTCAAGAATGATACTAGAGGTTCACTCCAATCTGGCGCAATGGATACTTGACAGAGAGTGGCATGTTCCACAGGTGGTTTAGTGCAACAGATTGGGCATTCCTTGCACAACTTTTGGACATCCGCTTCCATAGTTGGCCAGTGCACTCCGAATCTCTTTAGAGTCTGTAAAGTTCGTTGCTTTGAATGGTGTTGCTCTAATGCACCTACATGTGCTAATTGCAACCATTTAGCGTACTCATCCTCTTCTACGCAACAAGCCAAGATCCCTTGATCTCTGTGCTTGTACATGCTTCCGGCCATGATGTGATACTTTTGGGCTTTTACAACCTCTCTATTCCGTGTGTTTACCACTGGATGGTTAGGCCCGTATGTCAAGACTGGTACCAATGGCTTAGCCCACTGCGGCACCACCTCCAAATTAAATAGGTAAGCATCAGGAAGGTCATCTGACACTCCTTGTGGGGCTTCTCCCGATGTGAGCCTAGAGAGATGATCAGCTCTCAAATGAGTCCTACCTTTCCTTACCACAACTTCAAAATCATATTCCATTAGCAAGAGAAACCATCTCACTAATCTTCCTGTATTGCATGGCTTGTTTACGAGATATAACAATGCCTGATGATCAGTAAAAAATTTAAACTTATTTGCAAGCAAATAGTGTCTAAATTTCTTAACTGCATATACCATGCCTAATCCTTCTCGCTCTGTAGTGGTGTAATTCCGTTCAGCCGCATTCAATTGTCTACTGGCATAGGCAATTGGAAGATCCATATTACCTTCACTAGTAGGTTGTGCAAGCACACATCCAATGGCATAATTGGATGCATCCACATGAACATGGAATGGCTTATTCCAATCTGGTGTGGTCAAGATTGGTGCTGAGCATAATCTTCGTTTAAGCTCTTAGAAGGAATTCTCACATTCATCCGTCCACTCAAAGTTTGTCAGAAGTCCGTACATGGGCTTTGCAATGACAGCATACATGTGTATAAATCGTCGGTAATAACCACAGTGCCCCATGAAAGCTTGTACTTCCTTGACATTCTTTGGCCTAGGTAGCTCTGCTATGGCTCGCACCTTTTCTTCGTCAGTAGATATGCCATTCTTTGACACTATGTGTCCTAGAATCTTGCCTTGCCTGACCATAAAAACGCACTTTTCTGGGTTCAGGCAGACTTGATATTCTCTACATTTGTCAAAGATTTGTCTGAGTTCAGGAATATGGGTTTGTCTAACATTGGAATGAGCACAAAGATCATCAACATAGACTTCTAAACTCTTCCTCAGGAACTCCTTAAACACATGGCACATCAGCCTCTGGAAGGTAGCTGGTGCATTGGTAAGCCCAAATGGCATTACTCTAAAAGCAAAAATGCCCCATTCTGTGGCAAAGGCTGTCTTATGCTGATCCTCTGGAGCTATGGCTACTTGATTGTAGCCAGAAAATCCATCAAGGAAGCTGTACACTTCCTTCCCAGCCACTCTTTCTAAGAGATGTTCTGTGATGGGGAGTGGATAGTTGTCTCGAATTGTGGCTGCATTAACCTTTTTCAAGTTAATGCACACGCGCAGTTTGCCATTCTTCTTGGGCACCACTACGATGGGGGATACCCATTCAGTGTGCTCAATTTCGTAGATAAATCCAGCTTCAACCAGTCTATCTATCTCTTCTTTGATCTTAGCAGCGTAATTATCGTTATATGTATAAGGCTTTTGCTTAGAGGGTTTGGCGTCTGAAGTCATGGGGATGGTGTGCGAGCATATGTCCGGGTCAACCCCTTTCAAATCCTTGTAACTCCAAGCGAATACATCTCTGTATTCTCTTAGCAAGGCAATCAATTCGTGCTCTTCTTCTTCTGTCAGGTCATGGCCTATATACGTGCATCTCTCCTCTCCTTCTTCTATGGCCACTACTATTTTCTTGGTGGTTTCTTTGTTATCATAGGCCTCTCCTGATTGTGCTTCTCGTTTAGGCATTCTTATCATGACTCTCCTGTCATCTATCTCATACTTCTTAAAATTTTCTGGGACCTCAAACAAAGATTCTTCCTCCTCTGGTGAGACTTCTTTCTTCTTTCGTTTCTTTCCTTCTTCCTTCGGGGTCATATGTGTTGCTAATCTTACATCATTTGTAACCTCTCCATGCCTCTGGGGTTGAAATTCTACTTCATGGAAATATTCTTCATCTGATGCAAATGGTGGGTCCATAATGATTGACTCTAGATCGGAGTCACTTGCATCCTCAAATGCATCAGGGCTAGGTTCGCATTCTTCTAGAACTGCCTCTCCCATGATTGGCTCTATGGAGAAGACTGAAATATCATAGCCATCCTCATCACAGTGAGGTGTCCACTGTTCTTCGTTGATGGCTACGTCCATTGTTGCTAAGATTTCCGCCCAGCCATGGGGTTCAAATTCCTCGTCAGGAAAAACTACAGGTGCATAGGCTGGGTCTTGAATGGGTCTATGGGTTTCGTTTGCACCTATTTCTCTGGCCTTTTCTCTTTTCTCTTCCTCTACTGCTACTTTGCACATCCATAAGTGGGTGTCTTCATGCATCCATGAGGATCCAGACCCTATGGAATGCACCGATTCTGTATCATCTTTGGCTCTATGGATGGGATTCCATTGGATAGGAGGGACATCTCGATGAGAATAATCCTTGAGATTGACTTTGGTTGTAACACCCAAGTGCTGTAGATACAAAGAATTGGTTCCCCAGTCCTGTACCACTTGCAACTGTCGCATAAATGGTCTTCCCAAAATCATCTCATAGGCATGATTTTTGCTGAAGTCACATATAGCAAAACTATGCTCAAACTCGACACCACAAGTGGTGAGAGTTATTCCTTCGAGCAATCCTAGGGGTCTCTCAATATGACCATCGGCCATCTGCAATTTCATTCTCGTTGGCCTGAGTGCTGGCTTGCCCCAACGCTTCCAAAGGGAAGTAGTGGCAATTGCAACTCCTGCACCTGAGTCTAAAATTGCCTTGGTGGTGTACTCTTGGTAGGTGATGGGAAGATAGGTGTTCCCTTCTTCGCCTTCACACATATCTCCTATCTTATCCAAGGGAATTTCTGGCACTGTCCTATGGGATCCTACCCTGGAACGTGGTTTTGCAACTTCAGTTACTTGACTAGCTACATATTTCCGCGCTTTTGGTCTATCCTTAGGCAGTTCTTCCAAAGTGATATCGCGCTGCACCTTGGTGTTCTTTACTATCTCCGTGTTCCTTGATATGACTGAGTCATCGTTCCTTACCATGACTGTAGGTGTTCTCATACAGGTGGACTTAGCTTCCCATGGGCCTGTGAAGTGGGGCAGCTCTTGTATGGAATTAGACTCAAAGTCCAATCTCTCGTGCGACTGAGTACTCTCATGTTCCCCATAAATAGATGGGATGTCTTGTGGGAATTGGTCGTGTGCATCATCCACAAGTTCAAAAGGAGGGGCGACTTCACTTTCGTTATCCCATTTATCTTCTTGAATCTCTCGTAGGAAGTCTGGTGCAAACCGATTCATAGAAGAAGAAGTGTCTGGCTCCGTAGAATTAGGCACATAAGCAACCTGGGAAGGAGGGCTCATTCTATCGTTGGCTCTCTCCTCGTTCCCATAGATGGCTGGAGCACAGGCTTCTTGGGGAGGATTACTTATTCTATTACTTTTCCTAACAGGCTCATACGCTCTCTGAGAAGGAATGTGGGTCACCTGTGGAGGCATGCAAACTTTCGAGGGAGGTTCCTCTGCCTTTTGAGGGGAAAGATAAGCTTCTTGAGGAGGCACATGGGCTTCCTGAAGAGGTTGGCTTATTCGTCTCTTGCTCTTTCCTTTCTTTGAGGGGCAGGTTCCTTTTCTGATTGTGCAATTAACCTCTCTATTCTTTCTAGCAGTCCATCAAAGTGTAACTGCGTCTTAGCTGAACTAGAAATGTTAAATAGGCGGCTGGCCTCAAACATGGTCTGAGCCAATTCCACCATTTTGGCACAAATCTTAGTTCGTTCAAGCTCTAGCTCGGCTCTAGGGTAGCATTTTTCATGATCAGTTATGGTTGGCCCTTCTTGGATTCTGGCCTGATATGCTTTAAGCATCATGTTTAGGTCCTCGGGAGTGGGATCTGCTAGGACTGATCCTACTCTAGGGGGTGGTGGGATTTGATGAGGCGGTGGGAAAGGTGGTGGGTTGGATGGAGATAGGAGTGATGGAGGCGGGGTAATGTGAGAGGGAGTTTGAGCTGTGAGTTCAGTTATCCTCGCTTTGGTTTCTCTTATGCTTTCCTCAAGCTCACTCATCTTTTTAGCCCATTGTCTTTTCATTCTTTCTCGACTATCTTTCCATGCTCTAGTCCTTTTCTTTGTCACACTCTCGGTTTCACTAGCCTCTGGGCCCTTTTCCTGGCTTGCCTCTTGGTTTTGCTGCAATGCCTAAGCTCTAGTGACTACCTGTACGGGTGCAGTGGAAGTGACACTTCCTGAGGAGTCTACCACTAGCCCAACAACGTTGATAGGGGTGATTTTTGGCATGTTATTGGGGTTCTTTGGGCAATCTCGTAAGAGATGCTCTTTTCCACAATCTTGGCAAAAGCCTTGGATCGTCACGGACTGATTTTGTGTAGGTGGAGGTAAGGGACAATCACGAATAAAGTGATCTCCCTGACATCGGTAGCATGGTCCTCTAGGAAATGGTGGTCGTACCTGCCTAGGCTGAGGCCTAGGGTTGGGGTTTGCATACATGACATTTGTGTAGTCTGACTCCCAACTAGGTTCACTCGGTTCTTCACTATAGTAGGACTCACCATGTTCTGGAGACTGCATGTAGTAAGCCTGGGGACTATCGACATGTGTAGAATCAAAGCTATGATCACTCGGGTCACTTTCTGAGATCAATGGGGTTACTGGTACTATGGCCCTATTCAGGTTTTCTTCTGCAACAGCATACTTCACCGGAATCACATTAGCTGGGTTTGGAGGCTGTTGAACTAGCACTGGTTGGGGTCTCTGTTGGGCCGGATATTGTGGTTGGTAGGTTTGTTGGGGTCTAGCATATTGTGGTGGTGGAGGGTACTGGTTCTGGTATCTGCCTTGTTGGTAGGGCTGAGGGTAGGGTTGCCTAACAGCCTGCTTGTTGTATGGGCAATCTTGTGCAGTGTGGTTTGTGTACTTCCGTTCTATGGCGCAATATTGGCTATTTGGATTGACCTGGGGTTGAGCCATAATGGGGCACACGTTTGCCATGTGGTCGCCACCGCATGTATAGCACCTCTTTGCTGGGGCAAACCTTGGGATTTGTTTGCTAGTTACACCTAATTTCTGAGCTACTTTTTTGGCAAGTTCCTCAATTGATGTGGACTGCGTGGAAGAGTGACTAGAAGCACTATCTGAATCTTTGTAGATTTTGGAAAGCTCTAGTTCTTCCCCTAGGTTATCTTCAATGTCAAGCACATGCGTACACACTCTTCTATAGTCCTAGGGTCCTTCAGATACACATAGGATCTCAATTTCGTACTCAGCAATCCATCAAGGAATAAGGCTACTTGTTTAGCAGATGTGGGTAGCTCCGAAACAGGGCACCTTTCAAGGTATTGTCTAAATCTTCTTCCAGCCAATCTGACAGTCTCTTGGGGGGTCTGTTTGAAGCTGTGAATTAATGAGGAGGTATTGTGTCTTATGCCGCTCTTAGAGAACTCTACAATGAAAGCCTCTAGGAGTTGGTCTATGCTCCTGAACTGACGCTCATCCAATGGCTGAAACCATGTAAGTGCCGTATTCCTAAGGGTTAGACCGAAGGCATTGTACTGCGTGAATAGATCCTCCACTTGTTCAGCTCTCAAGACTTGCTTGAATTCTGCCACGTGATCATAGGGATCTCCTGTGCCATCAAAGTAATTCTTCATGGACTTAACTAGCTGAGTCGGTCTCAGGGTTCTTGCGTGCTCTCTAGGCCTCGGCAACGGGAATCCATCCACATTTCTTTGATTCCTGTGAGCTCTAAGTATCTCAGGTTCTACCCTATTCGTCTCTGTCCTCGTTCTTTCTCTGCCCACTGGGCTGGCAAAACTTACTTCTGGTCTATCTCTACTTCTGTCTCTTTGCATACCATGAGCTTGGGATGTTCCAGCCCCAGGGTGACCATAGGATACGTTTGATCTTGGTTGAGGGAAAATGAATTCACCCTTCCAAGTGTAAGCATGCCTATCATTTTCCGTCACCACGAAGATCCTTTCCGAAGTGTGATCTAAGTAGGTCACTCTACCTGGGCTATCCGGATCCTTAAACTCATAGATCATGATATTTCCTATATCAGTTGGCTGATTGGATTTATACCTCCAAAAGGCTTCATCAGTTTCCCGGTTGAGGAGCAATTCTATGCTCTTGTTGTCCTGGGGTACCCACTCAGGTGTGATAATCCTAGTGAGAACTGATTTACCTCGAGGGGTTCTAGGTTCCGCATCCATGTTCCCTTGTTCCAGGTCACCTAAGTCCGCTTCTGAGATTACATTTCCAAATTCATCTGTCCTATCTGGATGACTGGTGACTACGTATATGGTTCCTTCCTTGTCCAGATATGCACCGTTTTCAAACTTGACAGCTGGGTGCTCTAGTCCTATGGATTGGTCAGGGTTTTTAATCTGGACCACGGATCTTCCTAGGCCGTCCTCATAGATGCTAGCACCTAATCGGTTGGTCCTAAGGTATTCCAACTGTGTTTTGTAAGGGCCTTCCACCCTGTACAAGTAAGGCACACCTGAACTTCCCGTAGGTCTGTCCATACCTTGAGACATCCCTGATTCACTGGTATCAGAGCTGGGGTAGTGAGAGTGGTGGCTCAACTGCTGGGCCCAAGACCTAGCAGTGTGGTTAACACTAGCCTCTGAAGATCTAAGGCTTTGTCTCTCCCTTACTAGGTGTCGTCCTGATCTAAGGTTCATATGCCTAACTGATTAGCCCAATTTTTTCCAGAGTACAACCTCGTTGCCGATCAATTGGTACCAGTCACTTGATTCCTTTTAGTTATTTATTGTGTTTATGGTCTTGTCTGATATCACGTCGTCAGGAACACTTGAATGCTCTTCGTACTTTAGGTTGATCGTTCCACGTAAGGTTCTTTTCCTTTAGGTTATCGATAGAACAGAGATTAGGTTTTTTGCTTGAACTTGAGTTTTTAGGTGGTCTTCAATTTGATAACTGCCTATCGTCGCTCTGACTTACTCCTACCTCTCGTCGTTCTTAGCCTAAGCTAGGAATTGACAAAGGGAGTTGAGAATTTCCAACCTTTTGTTTCCTGCTTGGTTGCCTTTGAGTGCCCAGGAAATGTGTTCCCAAGCTTGCACTTACACTTGCTTCGAACGCCTTTCGATGCTCTCAATAGATCTGTAAGAGTTCCAAAGTTAGCTCAAGACTTAAACTCCAAAGACAGAACCAATGATTTTCATTCAGGTAGCACAAACACAAACTTGTATAGTGATTTTCAAGAAAGCAATCCTAAGAACCCCTGACTTTGATCCCCCTTGATATGGTCAACTTCAATTCACACTATCTGAAAATCAACGCATTGTCTTTACAAAAAACAGTTGAGGGCGTGTAGTATATGCCACGAGCTTTCCGACAAGCCCAAGAGCTCAAAAAATGGATTTCGTATGGAAAAGTTATGACTGTTCAGGGTTTAGGGGGTTAAAACAGGATTCAAACTGGCTGACAGATCTTAAGATTTTCTCCCAAGACACAAGTGTAGGAACCTCAAAAATGCTAATGGATTGACTATTGTGCCCCAAAAATTGCCCCAAATTTTGAAATAAAAAACCCTAATTTTTTGGCCGAAAAGCCTGTCAATCGCGATCGACAGGTCTGTCAATCGCGATTGACAGAGGTGTCCGTCGGGGCTGTCAATCGCGATCGACGGTGTCAATCGCGATCGACAGAGTCGATCGTGGCTGTCAATCGCGATCGATAGTATCAATCGCGATCGACATGTTTTTCGGGTTTTTCGCCGAGACTTCAGTCAATCGGGGGCCTATCAGTCGCGATGGACACGTGGCTACGCGTAAAAGTCAATCAATCGTGGAATTTCAGTCAATCGCGATCGACGGTGTCAATCGCGATTGACAGAGGTGTCGGTCGTGGCTGTCGATCGCGATCGACGGTATCAATCGCGATTGACAGGGTCCTACGTGGCAGTCAGTCGATCGTGGAGGTCTGTCGATCGCGATTGACAGGGTCTGTCGGTCGCGATTGACAGGGTCTGTCGGTCGCGATTGACAGGGTCTGTCGGTCGCGATTGACAGAGGCAGTCGGTCGCGATTGACAGAAAACCCCGGAATTTTTCTACTGTTTTTAGTGTTTTGGAATGTGCTCCTTGTGCTTGTTCTAGTAGTGTACACACTTTTGTGAAAAGTCAAAAATTTCTGTCAGTCACGATCGACAGAAGCCTGCGACCGCGAGACAGTTGCGTCGAATTTCGTACCTGCGCGCAGCGTGCTGGGGATGATGATGATGGTAGTACCTGCAAGAATCACAACAACATGCAAAAACAGTGCAAGCAATATCGCTCTCTCGCTCTCTCTCACAAGTGGAATGGATGAAATGAGGTGGAGATGGTGATATGATCAAAACTGAAAATTGTCGCGATGATGGAGATGGAGGTGGGAGATGGTGATGATGATGATGGTGATGAAAATGGTGAAGAAAGTAAAAGAAAATCGATGAGAGTGAAGAAAATACCTACAACTCCAACGCGTCAACTCTACGTCTTACCATCACACGCTCGTCCTCAAAGCTCGATCCCCGGCAACGGCGCCAAAATTTGGTGTAGCTCAGTGATGAGTAGCACCTCCTTTAATGTCAATCCGGGAAGACGTGAGGATGGTATGAAGACCTCGAGCAAGTGGCGGCACAAGTGCGTGAGTGAGAAGCACACAAGCATGCACACACATACACACACACGCGCACACACGGCAAGACAAAGAGAGAGAATCAATGGAGTTCTTTAGATTACTTTCAAGAACTCTTACAAGTTCGTTTCAATTACAATCTAATCTCAAAAATGAGCTCTCTAGCTCTTTTTATAGTTTTTGACTAGGTCCTGGCCCTGTTCAGACCTAGTGTCCGGCCTAGTTAAAAATTAGGTTCCAGGGCTTATTTGAGGGCTCAAACGATATCTAAAAAATACGAAATTTGGCAGGTAGATACTTCTAATGCTCCTCAAGCTCAAGGACTCCTTGGCTTGCACAAAATGGAGCTACAAAAAGATGAAATGATATTTACAATGGTGCTTAGTGATGATAATCACTTTTAATGGGTGTAGAGGTTTTGAAAGATTAAGGTTGCCTTAGTGCTAAATCTGCGTGAATGTTCATAAGTGCTTCTTCCTGAAGAAAATTGTTGGCCTACTTGCCAGATCTTCGTTGACTCCCTTGTCTGCTTGTGCTTTCTCTCCCTTGTCCACTGCTAACAACCGACTTATGACCAGCACCCCGCGGAAGTATGACTGGACTAATGAGTGTCAAATGGCATTTGATCCTTTGAAGGTCTTATTGACGCAGGCTCCGATCCTGCAACTGCCTAATTCGGAACGTCCATTCCATGTATTTGTGTATGCGTCAGACATAGTGATTGGTAGTGTGCTGATGCAACAAACCGACAAATGGTTTTGGCCTATGTACCGCCGATTAGCTCCTGCCGAGAGGAATTACTCTGTGACCGAACGAGAGTGTCTTGGTTTGGTATACTCTGTTAAGAAATTTCGGCATTATTTGCTGGGATGAAAATTCACTTTCCATGTGGATCATGCCGCACTCGTGTATTTGGTTCGCCAACATCATTTAGGCGGAAGACTTGCACGATGGGTTTTATTACTACAGGAGTCTGATTATGAAGTTATTCACTGACCAGGTACGACACATTTCTTGGCGGACTTTTTATCCCGACTCGATTCGGGTGAGACTCCCATAGGTGTTGATGACACTACGCCGGCTATTTATGTCACCGAGGCAACTCTTAAAGAATCTACAGAACTCCCTGTTACCCCTACATCCTATGATACGATAATGATTTTTCTCACCGATGGTTGTCTCCCTCCTAATACTCCCGCTGCTCTGCGCCGAAAAATTGCAGTCTACAATCGACGATTTTGGTTGATTGTGGGTCAATTGTATTACTTAGATCAGACTGGTGTTCTACTCAGATGTATCCCTCCACATGAATCGGCATCAGTTATTGCCATGGCTCACTCATCACCCACTAGAGGACACTTCGCAGCTGATCTAACTCATCGTAAAATCCTGCAAAGTGGGCTATGGTGGCCTACAATGTACAAAGATGTTGTTAAATTTGTGCAGCAGTGTGATGTGTGTCAATGGTCTGGACATCCTTTGTAGCGACACTTCTTTTTCCTTCAACTTGTCCTACCTCTGGAGCCCTTTTAGAAGTGGGGTTTAGATTGCATTGGCCCAATATCACCCCTAGCTACCCTCACCAACAATCGATATATTTTGACCTGTACAAATTATGCCACCAGGTGGGCAGACGCCTAGGCTTTACGTTCTGCCACCGTAGTTTTGGTGGCCAAATGCTTGATGAGGGATGTCTTCCCTTGATATGGATTACCTCCGGAATAGTGACGGACTAGGGTACACATTTTGCAAACAACTTAATGCAACTGCTGACTTAAACATTCCAGATTGTACACAAATTCAGCTCACCTTACTATCCACGTGCCAACGGTCTGGTTGAGAGTACCAATAAGACTCTGCTGAATATGCTTCAAAAATTGATCTTGGAATGTCCAGAACGATGGGACCGGCTCTTATCTACCATTTTGTGGCCATACCGGACCACGTATAACATGGCTACCGGAATTACTTCGTTTAAACTTGCTTATGGACTGGAAGCTATTGCACCAATGGAAGTGGTGGTATCGAGCTTGCGAGTCGCCTTATCTCAGAAACTGCTACCGGAAGAATCTTTTCCATTTTGGTTGGATGTGCTCAGATCATTGGATGAACAACATTGGGAAAGCTTCATGATACTTCAAGAAGTTCAGGTACGCCAAGCCCGTACTCATGATCGCTTTCTAAAAACCCCTGTCTTCACGATTAGCCAACTCGTTTTATTTTGTAATGCTAAAGCAAACAGATCTGCTAGAAAATTTAAGTTACGGTGGCTCGGTTCATACCGGATTGCTGAGCAAGTGGGACTCGCCACTATTCACTTGGCTACCTTAACAGGTGTTCTCCTTCCAAAAGTGATCAATGGCTCTAAGCTCTACCCTTATCACCCGACGTTTAGTAACTCGTGAGGTGTACTCCATCATTTTTTTTCTTTTCTGCTTACTACTTGCTTTCTTTTCCTACTCCTCATGTTTCAATTGACCATTTGACTGTAATCCTTCCGTTTTGGTGATCTAATTATGATTAATAGCCCCCTCTGTGTCATTGCTTCTGTTCATGCATGCATGCCGCAATTATGAAGGATACCTCTCCAATACTGCGTTATGAGTAGACAAAGAATTATTTGCCAATTTGTTTCTCATAAAAGGAAGTTCTTTGGCAATCTTGCTATGGCAAAATACTTTCTCGTTATTTTTCCTGCATCCCTGAATGTCTTCAGATACTCATCTGCATTCCCACTCATGTGAGCATTTCAATCTCTATCACCGGAAGATCACTATATTATACATTATGGAATAATGGAATGTTAAATAGATTTTAATGTTTTGAGATTTTTTATGTGATTGTGTTTTGATTTAGAAGGTGAAGATTTATGAGAGCATGAATGTGCGTGGATTTATTCAAATATTTTTGAAGATATTTAAAAGATAGTATTCCATATATTTTTTCTAAAAATAGTAGATCACTTAGAAAGCGGCGTTTTTGTAAAAATAGTAGATCATTTAAAAAGTGATGATTTGCAAATAAAATAGATATTTTGTAAATGCACATTTTTTGAAGCATCACCTTCATGTATCTTCTATTCAAATCTTAATGAAAAAATACCTAGTAATAAACATACTCTAATAGACTCCTCCATTAGTGTATGTGGAGAAAAATTGTAGCCAATCTTCTGTTGAGTTTCTTGTCTCTCTCTATTCTCTGTATGCTTTTGTGAGATTTCATTTTTGTATTATGTCTGTACACGTGCATCTTCAAGATCCGATTAACAACCGTTGTGTATGCATCGTCTTCATACCTTTTATTGATAAATATTCGTTTACCTACAGACCATCTAACCTATGTGTATGTATGTGTTAATGGCATGTGAAATGGTAGTACTGAATCGCAGTGTATGCCAATGCCCGTGTCTTCCTCTACCTTCCCGTTCAAACCATCCAGTTTCTAGGAAAAAATTAATAAGATCAATATTATTTATTTTTAGAAAGACTCACACTTCTGATGGTATACATCCAATCCTTCCATCGCCTCGTTCTAATCTAGCTTCTTATAGTAATGTTCGTGGCTGCAGATGTAAAAAGATTCCGAATTTTGGGATTTCTTAAAGCATAAAATACTTGGTGAAGAAGTTCTTAAGTATCTAACTCATTACCGAAGATCAAATCCTTTATTAGTTCGATTTTCAAGAATCTAATTCATTATCAAGTACTTTGGACTACTTCAGGCCCTTTGTACTCAATCTTAGTTCCCCCAGCCTCAATATGAATATTCTACGAACAGGCAAAATACTTTTTTTTTTTAATATAAAGGAAGTTCGGCAATAGCCTACTCTCCCGGACTTGAATTAGATAAAGAAAAGTACAAGAGAAGGGGACTAGTGCCCACGGGACCCCCCAAATCCCACAAAGCAGGGGAAGCTTTTACAGAGCTTAGATGACATTACAAAGAAGGTTAATTACCCTCTCATCACCCTCATGTGGGGCCCACTTGGGTTTAAGCTTGTTATCGATCAAAAGGTGAACTTGATGATGCCTAAAGGGGGGGGATTTTTTACAGTTGACAATCCGTTTGCCAAGGAGGAATAGCGATTTCTCAATTGACCACTCCTTGGGGGAGTCACCGAAGTTGAAAGCACATCTTTCCCGCCAGATTTTCCATAGGACCTCCCCTCTGATGGCGTTCCAGAGAGTCGCGGAGTTCCTCTGGACATTGGTGGTCTCATTTATGAAGGTGCAAGACACTCGTTCAACGCTCGGTGGCACCCTCAAATCTGTGTCGAGGCTGACCTCAGTATGCCACTTCCTCCGAAGATCAAACTGGACTTGGGCGAAGGGGATGTATGGGAGCAAGACATCAGTTACAAAAACCTTCCCAACGCGTGCTTTCGTTGTGGCCAACAAGGTCACAGGATCAAAGATTGCCCTCTGAGACGAAAAAGCAAGCGAAATCAAGTAGCCCCCAAAAATGCTCAAGATAGCAATGGAGCATTGAATCACTCGACGAAAGTAGAGGAATTCAAGGGTCCCCTTAATCCAGAAGCTGATGCAGACGGGTTCATCGAAGTCAGAAGAAGAAGGAAAAGAAGCCCTAGGGCAACCTCTGAGCAAAACAACATGTCAGTTACCCCCTCCAGCAACTTGTATTGCAATCTGGAAAAGGAAATCAATGAGTTTGACTACCCAGGTGGGATCCAACTTGAGGTGGACACCGACGTCAAAGGCCTAGAGATCCCTGACAGTAAAGAAACCTTGCAGGAGGGTTACACTACAAGCAAAGAAGACGGCTTTACTACTAGCAACGAAGATAACATGGATAGTGAAAGCTCCATCATCGGATCGACTATTCCGGAAACGGAGCTGAAAACGGTGCCCAGTTCTTCCCAGCAGGAGGCATCCCGCAAAGGAAAACAACCTTTGGAGTTACCGTGGAAAAGCCCCCACAAGAACCTAATGCTAACTCGGGAACCGATCCGAGCGAAAAAGAAAGATGAATCCAAGAAAAGAAAGGACAAAGCTCCCTCCCGCAAAGAGGGCTCACTACGACAATGATCATCATCTCATTAAATGCTAGAGGGCTAACCGACCCCTCAAGAGCGATCATCATTGGTCAATGGCTTCGCGACATTAGCCTAAACCCAGATTTTATTTGTATTCAAGAGATTAAAATTGACGGAGAAGACCTCCAGAAACGGCTTAGACATGTCTCCTCGACCCATGTTTGGATTTCAACGGCGCATCAGCGGGGGTCCGGTGGAACGGTAATCGGTATTAATCAACTCTGGTTTGAAAAGCTTGAGAACTCCTTTGAAGATGAATGCCATCGATGGATTGCTGTTTCTTTCGGTGCTCCCTTCTGTTTTACTTTAGTTTCTTTGTATGCCCCCAATGGGGAGTTAGAGAGACTTAACACTTGGGCCTCCTTGGACTCGCTCCCCCACAACGTGCTTATTTGTGGTGACTTCAACATGGTAGAGGACCCTATGGACAGATGGATGGGCAAGGGCAGGGTCATCGATAGTCGGGAGAAAGAAACGTGGGACAAAACTAAACTACACTTGGATTTGGTCGAATTCAAAGACTCGAAGGGCTTTTCTTGGTCAAATCTCCAAGCAGGCGAGGACCTCAGGAAAGCTAGACTTGATAGATGCTACATTTCTCAGAGTTTTACTCATCAGTGGGGCCACCCCTCCCTCTCGCAACGCACCGACCTCACCATCTCTGATCACTACCCGATCGTCATCACTTTTCAACCCCCCACCAAGATCCGTAAGGCTCCGTGGTTCCATGCCAGTGTGCCCTCCTTCTCTCTCCCCTCCGTCCATCAAGAAGTTTCTGATGTGTGGAAGGAGGCATTCGCCTCTGGCTTGTCCCCAGCCAAGTGTTGGAGAAGTGCGGTCGATAAGTCTCGACAGATCATGATTAGATCCAGGAAGATGCTTGAGACTGTGCGGCGGGATCGTAGAGAAGCTCTATATCATAGACTCTGGCGGCTCGAGGAGGAAGTGAACAAAGGAAAACCTCAAGCCCAGAAAGGGCTTCGAAAGATCAGAGCGCTGTTGAGATACGAGGAAGAGATACAAAGGAAAAATTTGCAAATTTTCTTCAAGGAGTGGTGGGCTGGCAAAGCCGACAAACCCACCAAAGAGATGTGCTGTATCCTCAAAAGGAAACACAACAGAGAAACGATCCCCTTATTGCTAGACGCAAATGGCAATGTATGCAATACGGAAGAAGATAATTTTGGGATCATTGAAGGGCACTTCACGAGACTCCTGGGGACCTCAAACCCCCTCTCCCACCATAGAAGGGACTGCATGGCTGCCATATCTAGGGTTTCCCCCCACAGGATACCACCCAACCTTCACTCTCTGCTTCATGCCTCTATCTCTAAAGCCGAAATCATTGAGGTCATTGATGCCCTCCCCTCAGGGAAAAGCCCGAGACCCGACGGGCTCACTAATGAGTTCTTTAAATCCTTCAAGTTGGTGGTTGCCACCCCTCTTCGTTTGGTTTGGCAAGAGGCACTCAAGTTTGGCGCGCTTCCTTCTTGTCTCAACAATGGCATTATCAAGTTAGTACACAAAAAAGGGGAAAAGAACAGAATAGAGAACTGGCGTCCCATTACAATGCTCCAAACAGGATACAAGATCATCGCCAAAGTCATTGCCAACAGAATCTCTTGCCACTTGAGAGCGTGGTTAAGCGAGGACCAAAAAGGTTTCATCAAAGGCAGGTCAATTTTGGAAACCATTATAGATATCTGGGAAAGTCTTGAATTTGCAAATGAGTCTAAACAAGAAGTAGTTTTCCTCAAGATCGACTTTGATAAAGCCTACGACAGGCTAGAATGGGACTATATTCTACAGTCGCTACAAGATCTTGGATGTAGTCAGAAATTCACCAAGATGATCGCGACCCTTCTCGGAAATGCATCGACCCAAATTAACATTAATGGAAATCTTTCAAAGGTGATCAAACTTAGAAGATCTATCAGACAAGGGTGCCCATTGGCTCCCCTTCTCTTTGCCATTGCCACAGAAGGACTTAGCAGGCTGGTGGAGCATCAGGTGGAAGCTGGTAACATTAAAGGCCTTCGTTTGCCGCATGACCACACTCAGATCACCATGAGACTTTTTGCCGACGATATGAACGCTTTTGTGCACAATGATAGTACCAGCCTTGAGACGTTCTGGAAGTGTCTGGCTACTTTTTGTGAAGCCTCTGGATCCATAATCAACCACTCTAAGACCGCCTTTAGAGCTATTGGTGGGACACAGCCTGACCTTCTCATTGATCATGGCTGTCAAATCATTCCGCAGGGCCAAATTTTTCGGCTTCTTGGGATTCCCTTGGGGTTTGGCGTATCTATGGAACAGCGGTGGAACTGGGTGCTCGCCAAACTCGAAAACAAGCTTAACTATTGGAGAGGTATGCAAATCAATCTTGCTGGTCGTGCTATGGTTATCAACACGTTCCTCTTATCATCTACCATTTATTTCCTTTCTTGTTGGAGACCGAAAGAGCATGATCTGTCCAAACTGGATAGTATTTGTAGAAACTTCCTTTGGACGGGCGACCACAATAGGAGGGGGGTGCCTAAAATCAAATGGTCCATCTACACCAGCCATAGAGATAGTGGGGGACTTGGTATCTTGGACATTGGGTGCATGGCTAACAAACTGTCGGCCAAATGGATGATTAAGGCTTGGTGCAACGGGGAGGCCTCGTGGGCCAAGCTGATCTTCAGAAACAAAAATGAGTTGGCGCTCATGGGCTTCCCAAATTGGAAGAATCTTGACATCTTGACCTTGTTGTTTTCTCCGATCCCCGTCTTCCCGAAAGGCTCTAATCTGGTGTGCTCCCTTTGGAAGAGTTGGAATAAAGTCAAAAGCTTCACAAGAATAAGTGAAGACTGGAAATGGGCTGCCGGTATCAGACAAAACGACTCTATCTGGTTTCCGATCCATGGCATCCGGAGTGTGGAATCTTGGAACATTCAAAATGCCAAGAAGCTATGGAACAAAGGCTTCAAAAAATGGAAACATCTCTGGAAACAAGACACCAACCGCTGGATCAACTTTGAGGATATTGATCCTAGCATCAACATTTCGCATGAAGAATGGAACACGTTGCAAAGCAGATGTCTCGCCTGGGACCGACACAAAGTTCGCCTTCTCATGGGACAGGACATGTCGAGCTCGCTTGGTCTCAAATGGGAATAGCCTATCAAAAGTCCCGAACATCAAAGAAACGATCGACTATCAGGTTAACCTCAACAAAAAGTGGTGCCTGTCATGGACGCGGCTTCGGTGGGACATGAAGTTCATGGCTATCTGGCACCCCCTCATAGAAATCAAAAAGTCTTATGGCAAATCCTTCATCATGTTCCACACATCTTCTTTACCTGCCCCAACTCCAACAGACTCTGGCAGGTGGTTGGAAAGAGAATTAGACTTCAAAACGTCTCAGTTGGCAGAAGGCAAAATACTTTTAAATTGGACGTTATAAGGTCATTAATAACAATATAATATGTTTTTAATCTTGTTGTTATCAAGGAAAAAACACTTTATGATGTCTAAAATTCGGGGGCTCTTACAATTCGATATTCTTTTGTCTAAAAGGAAAAGAGATTTTTCGATTGATCATTCTTTAAAAGGGTTTCCAAAGTTAGTAGCACATCTCTCTTTCTAGATCTTCTAGAGGGTCTTGGTTCTTATAGCATTCCACAATGTTGAGTGGGCCCCACATGAAGGAGACGAGAGGATGATCAAAGTTCTTTGTATAATCGTCTAGAAATGCATAGGCAATACAAGTTTTGTGGGATCCGGGGGTTCCATGGGTACTTGGCTCGTTCTCTTGTATAGCTATTTTTTATATTAATTAAAGCTTGCGAGAATAGGCAATCATCGAACTTCCTTTCAAAAAGGAAAATAATACAATATGTTATTTTTTAGGAATGGGATAATGGTTCAACATAAGCACCTTTTTTTTTCCTTTTGCTACGGAGGGTTGCACATTATATGGCATAAGAAATGTTGTTACGTGGGCTTGGGTGAAAAGCATCCCTTAGGTCCCGATCTAGATGGGCACTACCATTAGTGCCATGCGCCACTCATGTTAGTATCCACCTTCGGGCCGGGCACTTTGAATATGCATGGCGCGAGACGGAGAGGGATTAAGGATTAAGTATGTGGTTGGCTTTAAACGCACATGACCCTCTATTTATGTTTGCTTCTTTATATTCACTATGGATGATTCTCTCTCTAAGCCTCCATGTGTCAAATTGATGTGTATTGAAAGAGAGAGAGCGGTCAAAGTATGGTCGACACATTCGTTGCGCTTTGATGGCTCATCTGACACGGCATATCATGGAAAAATGTTATGCCCTATTGATGTCACAAGACTTACTCCTGTACGAATAACAATCTATATTGCTCTTGCAAAAGAAGACTAAAAATATCGTAGGAGAAATCTTATTTTAAGTATTCGAATATTATAGACCGAGGATTTCTTTTTTATTAATGCATTTTCTTCACATACATGTCAGCTACAGACCATGTAACCTTTGTGTATGTATGTGTTAATGTGTATGTATGTGGTAATGTCATGCGAAATGGTAGTGTTGAATTGTACTGCATGACAATGTCTGTGTCTACTTCTAGCTATTTTCTTGTACATGTCGCTAATGTCCGCTCTCAGAAGAATGGAAATGCAGCAGCTTTTTGCAGCTACTTTGAGAAACAAACTTAAATTGATTGAAAAAATGAGAAGCAACGGGATTAGATATCGAATTTTTTAATATGGCCTCGTTCTTTAAACCAAATCTATTCATATAAGAAAAGGGTGGATTACAAGAGAAACGAAGGGGATATAAAAGGTCAAAGAGCTGGTTGCCGTGCTTCGAGCACGACCTAGTGGAAAACACCAAGGAGTTTTATGACGGTTTGATATATGCTGGAGCCATTTTTGCTTATAATCTTGTTATTCTCTATTACATATGATGTTTAAAAGTTGGGGGGAGGAGCTCTTGTAGTTTCAGATCCTTCTAGTAAGAAACGTGGGGGGGGGGGGGGGGGGGGGGGGGGGGGGGTCTCTTGTTGTTTTAGATCCTTCTAGTGAGAAATTACACTATGCACTCAATAGAACATTCCTGACATGGATTTTAAAGCCTTTA